>BPLR01003881.1:0-371570 GCA_021605095.1 Caerostris extrusa
AGAAATGTATGCTCTCATTATTGCTTTATCTCATCAAAAAAAATATCCAGCACTCAAAAGTTATGGCTTAAGGTACGATAAAGGCACCCAGCATTGTCAATGAAAATGTAAATATAAAAACGCTTGCCCAGGATTCTGCGACGTCAGCAGTTCCCATTCGCTGAAGCAAATGCATTGTAAGCGAAAGCAACGGCACGAAAATACTAAAACTAATGAGGAAATTTTCTTCGGATAACTCCATAAAAGCTATAAATTAAAATAAAAAATATTATACTTGTAGCATAAAATTTTATTTTGAATTTTTGCAAATTTTGGGAAATACATACAGACAAATAATTTGCTTTATGTATATATTCATATAAAACGCACATCAGAAAAGGATATTGTCTCATAAGCTCAGGACATAGTTGGTGACTTGGCATAAATATCCCGTGTGTGTGTCAGAAAAGAAAGTCTTCTAGGAACGTATCTACAAATACAAAAATCAATCATATTGTAGACATTTAAATTGTATGCTGTAAAAAAACAACTCTACTTAAAATCATAGTCTTTTTATTCAAAATTACCAAAAATATAGAAAAAAGTTAAATATATATCTTGTTTGATAAAATATTTTACTTAAAATCTTAAATATAAGCATTTTCGGTTGACAACCCTTTTATTTATAAATGTTTAGAAAAAATACAATCAATTTTTAATATTAAACTTTTTTTTTTGCATTTATTGCACTGTGATATTGGCATTAAAAGCTAATCTAAAGATCTTGTATATTACATTATTTATCATTAATTAATAATTAGATTGTGAATGATTTTAAACAAATATTAGCTATACTGTGTTGGTGCTTATTTCAAGATTTAGTAACGTATATTTGAAAAACAGAAATACACAAAATGTCAATACAACGAAATCATGTAGATAACTGGATTGCTTACCTGTCGTATCATCGTTTCTTTGGTCTATTCTGGTTTCCAAAAGATGCTCCAACATTTTTTGTGGCGTACCAGCCATAACCATATACCTGTGTACAAATATTTATACCGTTAATTCAAGAGCCAAGTATATATTTTTTTATTCGCAATTTTTATTTCTACGAATGTATATTGAAATTTCTACTATTTATTTTTTTTATTGAAATCCAATACTCCAGTGTATTTCCTCAGCCATCATTCAGAGAACTAATAGTTTGTTATAATAAGCAGCATTTTTATTTAAATTAGTATTTTACTATTAAAGTAATTTTGATTTAAGTTGACTTTCTAACGAAATATTATTGTTAAATTACAGAATCAAAATGCATATGCAAAAATATTAAATATTTAAAAACAAACTTTGATAAGATTAATTTAAAATGTAATTTTATAATCAAAATTTTCAATAACTTTGAACGATTCAGTTTTTTTAAATTAAAAATATAAAATGAATTACAACATAAAGAATTTGAATAATTCTGTTTTTATTGTAAACTGGCTAATTCAAAATGAATGAATGAATTGTAATCTTGCTCCTTAAAAATGAATGAATTGTAATCTTGCTCATTCAAAAATGAATGAATTGTAATCTTGCTCATTCAAAATGAATGAATTGTAATCTTGCTCATTCAAAATGAATAAATGGTGTAATCTTGCTTATTCAAAATGAATAAATGGTGTAATCTTCTTATTCAAAATGAATAAATGAATTGTAATCTTTGCTCATTCAAAATGAATAAATGAATTGTAATCTTGCTCATTCAAAATGAATAAATGGTGTAATCTTGCTCATTCAAAATGAATAAATGAATTGTAATCTTGCTCATTCAAAAATGAATGAATGAATTGTAATCTTGCTCATTCAAAATGAATGAATGAATTGTAATCTTGCTCATTCAAAATGAATGAATGAATTGTAATCTTGCTCATTCAAAATGAATGAATGAATTGTAATCTTACTCATTCAAAATGAATGAATGAATTGTAATCTTGCTCATTCAAAATGAATAAATGAATGAATTGTAATCTTGCTCATTCAAAAATGTTGATAAATTACTTGTAAACTTGCTAATTCAAAATGATTAAATCGTATTTAAAGTATGTAAAATATTAATGAATATTCAAGGCTAAAAACGCAAATTAAAAAGCTAACAATTTGCTTATATAAAAATATCTTCTTAAAAATACAATACAAAAAAAATTATGCATAAAGAATAGGGACAACCAACACACGATTCCGCTCTGTTATGAATACCTCCAACATAAAATAGTTAATGTGCTCATAATATTGGTTTTTAGAAACTATTTTTGATATTTTTAATGTAATTAAAAACAAACTTATTTTTTTCTTTCTTTTATAAGATACTTTTATTGCAATTATTAAAAAATTTAGACTTGCACAGTTACTAAAAAAAAAATCTGTTCAATTGAAATCAAAAGATTGTTACACCATAACATTTATGCTCATTTTTCATAGTTAATATCTTATTATTAATTTCAGATATAATACAGCGTTAGATAACGTATACAGCTATTTTTACTCTAAAACTATTATTAACATAATAAATAGTAATATTTTAAATACTATCCGAGAGTTGTTACCCTTTTTTTTAAATATAAAATGTTGATAACAATAAGTTAAAATGTTGGAAACCTTTTGCTCCAAGCCTGGTCAGAGTTTGAATACAAGGTACGAATGTTTTTTTTTCTTAATATATAAATCGAAATAGGCCTCATTAAAAGAAAACAATCGGAGAAAGTTTAAAAAAGTATATATATAATATTTACAGTTATGAAAATATATTTCTTATGATTTTAAACAATTAAAGTTACGTTCTAACAGTAGAAATATTAATAATTTTCATTAGCATAATTTTTATAACTATTAACTTTTAATAAGCAATTATGACATAACGTTTAAATTTATCAATCTCGAATGTAAAACGTTAACTTATTAATACATCAATTTAATTTTTTTCTTTCTGATGCAGCTGCCAACACTTAGACAGTTTGGTCTTGGATGCCTTGAGGCAAGCGCTACACAGACGTTATTCACTTTGCATTACCCAGGGGGCGCGTGTAACTTTGAAGATAAGCCACGGACGCGGGTAACAATGCCCCCGCAACGCTCTACGATCCTATTAGATCGGGACCTACGGTTTAAAGTGGATTCGAACCACTACAAACATCCATGGCACAGCCGGGACTCGAACCCGAAACCTGTGTTACCGAGGCGCCAGACACTCAGCCATTAAATAAAAAAAACACAATATAACCTCAATTTATTTGGATTTCAATTTAAATAACACTGTCCATGTATTATCAATCAACTTACTGGTGATATAAATGAAACTTAATCATATTATTAATGGACTCAATATAATTCTACATAGTAGAAATTCCAAACCTACCACAAAGAAATGAAATGTACAGTCAAAGTAATTAATATTTATAATTTTTTTTTTAAATTGCATTAGTTGCGTTAGTTAAATATTTATTAAAATGCAATATCTAATTGGACTTTGAAATGTTTAAATAAAATGTCTACTCACTTATAATGAGAATGCGTACCATCCACTGCCCTCCCATCTGTGGGAATCTTTTGCAAAAGAAGTACATCTTGTCCATGCTCTTTCAACCTCACTGTGTTGGCTTCCACATCCTAAAAAGGGGCAACAGGTTTTAAAACAGTAATTTTTTTTAAAACCAGCAGTATCAATCTGCGAGATCAATGCACCAGATATACAAATAAACAAATGTCAAACAAAACCTTTATCTTCTCTTTACCACCTGGTTTTCTAAATAAAATTTAAGATTTTGAAAAACTAATATTTTCATCCTGAATTTGCATTTAAATTAAACTTAGGTTTAAGTTTATTTAATTCGTTGACTGAGTGCCAAAATTATATGCATAGTTAACAATAAAATAAGATGAAACTATTTCCATAAGACAAAGCTATAGAACTAATGATAAGCAGTGTAGCTCTGTAGTCAATGTCCTGCGTATCTCATATCTGTGCATTAATCAAAGATATAATAAAACCCGGATATAGTGTTATATTCAGAAACCTTATCTTAATCACATCTAGTTTCTTATTATCTTATAGTGTTCTGACGAGTGTTTAGAATATCTAAATATAGGCACCCCCATTCTGAAAGAAAAAAAAAAAAAAAACGTATGTTTTTGCATTTAATGACGAATTTCAAACCAAATTTATTTGACAGTATTGGTTTAAAGTTCTCCATGTAATACAAATACACACATTTTTCATATATACAAATATGTTATATTCTAGCATATATATAAATGTATACATATACGCATGCATATATATATTATTTGCATGGGTTGATACATTACATGTTTTTAATTATTATTTTTCCTATCGAATCAATTTAGAATTTTAAGCAAAATTGTAATCTTTTGTCTGTATGAGTAAAAGAGAAAAATTTTATACTGATTACATAATTGCAGTCACTTTTAATAACACAATCAAAACTTGTGTACAAAATGAGAAATGCTAGAAGAAATAAGTATTTTCTTTGAAGCAATGCCATTATATTTTAATAAAAATCGAAAAAAAAAATTAGGATTTGAGATTAACTTGATGCGTTATTTCTTATCCTTTTATTAATAAATTAAATACAAATGATTTCAAGAAATCTTCTTTATTTAAATAAGAATATTTATTATATTATAACTTCTTTAATATAACTTTTTCTTTACTTTAAATATCCATTTTTTGAATATATTTAATATAAATTTTTCATTTAAAAATTAAACTAACTATGTAAAAATTTTTCATTAACTTTTTATATTTATTTATATTACTATAATTCTCACTTCAAAAAAAAAAAAAAGCAGCAGCACAATATATTATGCTACAAAAGTTTGTGGAATAAATTTAATCATATGCATTTGATCATTACTTAAACAATGTTAGTCATTTTGTAGTTAGGAAAAAAATATAAGCATAATTTTATGTAATTTTAAACATATACTTTTCATACCCTTATAATGTTGTTGAAATCATCTTTGTCAACTCTTAAAAAATGGCAATTGTTTTCCCTTGTGATAATAGTAGCTGCCCTAAAACAGAAAAAAATCATTAGAATAAACTATATAATATAGTTATATATATATATTAACTATATAATAACTAATATATTAACATATTAGTTATTATTCCGAACGTATTAACTAATAGTATATGGCTATACACACTAGCTATAAAGTAAACCCATGCTTTGACTAATTCTGGTTTCAAAAACATCAAAAACTTCATTAATATAAAAAATTATTGAAATAAATGGTGTTCCTTTGAAAACACTTTTTTAAATATCATTATAGTGAGAATGAAAAGATTAATTTGTATAATAAAATAGTCATAGAATCAAGGATAAACATAAACTTATCTTTTGTATACAAGTATTTAAAAAATGCTTCAGATAAAATAAAATAAGTCTCTAAATAATTTTTGATGGGTTTTTTTTTTTTTATATATATTTTGGTTAAAATAATATAACCTGTACATAATACTTCCGTAAATAAAACAAAATTCCAATTAAATGTATTCTGCATTTATTGAAATACATTTGTTAAAAAATAATAAGTTTTATGTGCTATACCTGGGAGCATCATTCACCAGTGCTAATTTACCGAAATCATCATTTTCATGGAGACTGCAGACGACTCCCTAAAATAAATGGCATTTTTTTTAATAGTTAAGCGGAAAAAAATTTCAACATAAAATTATAAAAAAAAAAAAATACAACTGTCCACAAAAATAAAATTTATAAACATACTTTTCCATATATTACAACATTAACAGATCCTTTCAGTATTATAAACCAAGATTTTCCTTCGTCGCCCTGATTGAAAACTGAAAGTAAAAAAAAAAAAAAAATCAAACTTAAAATTTTCAATTTTCGGAAGCAAATAAGTCAGCAAACAAAAATATTCTGAAATGTATTTGCGATATAAGATAAAGTTCTTAATACATTAAAGAATATTATACTTAAAAATATTTCATTATTTTGAACGACTTATTAAATTTTACGCATATATTACGTGAGTTTTGAAGATTTTTTTCAATGAGTAAGTATTTGCTCTTATCAAAATTAACTTCCAGAAATCGCAAGTCAGTTGATAATTTTATTATGATTGTTCAGTTAATAATTCTACTGTTCTAATGGATTCACCTTACGCGCGTCAACATTGTCTCATGAAAAGAATGCTATTAATGTTTTCCAGTAACTGGCACCCATTTCCATATAGTAACGATAGAAAAACAAAATAATTCGAATTAGCAATATTCATGTTAAATAATATTCTTCTTCATTGGCACAACAGTTCCTTGGTGGTACAAGGCCGACTGCATCTGGCAGATTTCGAGACATGTTTGGTTTGTCGTCTACTCTCACTTTTGTACACTTTGGGACCGAAACCTAAGTGAATTCGGGTTTAAAATGGATTCTGAACCACTACAAACATTCATGACACAGCTGAAACTGGAAATTCAAACTTGTGGCACTGAGCGCCAGAAACTCAGCCATCAAACCCCATTACATAGTATTGCCGCGTCTATATTTCAGAAAAATTTTTCAACGATGGCAAATCATGCTACAATATACATTTTTGCGAACAATATAAAAAGTATAGGCTCAATGAAGTACAAGAGTATATCTCATTAAGCCTATTTGATACCATTAAAAAAACAAATTTTTACAATGTTTAGCTAAGAACATTTTCTTACAAAAATGCCTTCAAAGTCATTATCTATTGCTTCCATTATTATAATGGATTTATAAATAATATCCATTTCAACTATGTAATGATGTATGAAATTATATGACATCTAAATCACTGAAATAGTTACACTTATTACCACCGATAAAAATAAACTGATAATATGTATCGTACGTTTATAAACATAGCATTTATTTAAGGGTAGCAGTGGGCTGATGAAGAACCAATTGAACTTCTATAGCATGAAAAGTCTTCATTTCACTCGATGTGTAGAGGAAAATGAGAAACCCTCAGTTACCACTATTGATAGTATTCAGTCCAAATTTTAATGGTATCATGCGAATGAAATTCAACGATATGTCCGTGGGCGTAGGGCTTCCTTGGAGGCTCAATCTCCCATATGCTTTACGTTCCAATCTAAAATAATGTGTCGAATTGCCCTTTTTTCGAAAATAATTTACAATCTTTTTTTTTTTTAATTTAAAATTAGGCATTAACATTTCTAATCTGTTTACAATTCAATATTTTATTACGCTTATAACATAAAAATCTAATGTTAACCTATTACATCCAAATATAAACCTAGAAAAGATGCTAATAACAATACTAATGAAATGACTTTATTCGGTTGTATTCCAAATCAAAGGACTTTGTGCGCAGCTATTTAATGTTGCATGCAGAAACAACGCTTTTGTGAATGCGTGTGTCTAATAACGAAAGCTAATGAGCTTTGTATTAATCTATTTAAAAGAAAATCCATTATCTCCTCTTACGGACAGTTCCGGCTTTTGGGTGGGATTCAAACACCAACACTCCTGCAAGCTCCCTCTTCACGCTACTGGACAGATGGGACAATGCCTTGATGGGAAGCAGCTCTTCGTAGATTATCTCCAGGTCTTCATCAGTCCTTTCGTTGGATCTGCAAAAAAACACTCAAATTAGGAGGCAATGCATAAGTTATGGCAAGGGAAAGCATCGTCAAACTTAGTAATGTAATTGCAAAATACGCAAAGGGAGTTGAACGACTTTGTTTGCATGTTTTGTTAAGGCGTTGACCTCAGTGTGTATCTAGTCCGGGTAAACCCAAGCTTAATCCATGGAAAAGTCCACAATTTGCTTTGTATAATGCAAAAGTAATTTACGTGCAACGTTTAACAAGTAATTGCTGTCTCTTTTATAATAAGCTTACAATGCGTTACTTTCTAATCATCTGAATAATGTCTAACTAATAACAATAATAGATTGAAAAAACGTTGGTTAGATGCTTCTAATGAAAACACGGATTATCCATTACCTTTTTGAAATATAAGTGATGTATTTAACAACAAATATCAGCCATTTTAAAGCGGTTAAATTAATTTGAAAACCAATAATGAGTATTTCAGTTACTTATAAATGTCTTCTTTTCGTATTTATAAAAAAGCACATAAATTTATATAACATCCTCATTTTAAACTATTATGTGAATATTGTATAATTCGTATTGCAAATAAAGTTATTGTATAATTTTTAACAACTAAATTTTTTATGTAATTTTAGGTTAATTCAAACTTACATATTAATTAAATATTCAAGCTTACATATGTGGACTTGTATTTTTGTATGAAAAAAAAAGTTTAATCTCGTTTAATTATTTCTAAGACTGAATATTTCAGTTTGAAAGTTATCAATGCAAGATGAAATAGACAGCATTTTCAGAGGAATGATACTGACGTTTGACATCATTTTTCATTCAGCATAATCCGAAATGAAGAATTTGAAAAATGAGGAAATTTGATATAAAACTTTAATTGCATTACTTTTATTTTCAAAGTTATCTAGCAAAAGCAAAGTAGAAGTATGTCGATTTTTTTGTACATACGATGATGATGATAGTGTGTGTGTGTGTGTGTGTGTGTGTGTGTGTGTGCGTGTGTGTGTGTGTGTGTGTGTGAAAAAATTAAACCAATTTTTATAGTTAAACATTGGAATATTTCAGAATTAATTAGTAGTACATTTAAAATGAGTAAAACTTTATGATTTACGAGGATCATAAAAAGTGTGTTAAGATAATTAATTTTGGATTATGTTCACTTAACTAATTAAATAACCATGTCCACTTAAAACAATTAGAAATGTATGCACTTTTATAAACATTTATGCATTTTTAATTAACTTACAGACAGTTTAGGAAAATAATATTAGAAATAATTTTATTAAAATAATTAGCAAATATATAATAATATTAAATATGAAAAATAAATTTTTTTTTAAAAAAGAAATTTATGAAAAAATTACATATATATCGTTACATTTCTCTTCTAGCGTTTTATGCTAGAATCTATAAATAGTATTTTGCTTACGTAATGCCTAACTTTCCGATCAGATAAAAAAGATCGCAAGGAATGAAGAAGTTCAAATTGCTGATTGATAAATGACGTAACTAAAGCGTAATAACTTAGCAATGTGTGAAATACACACTAACGGATATTGCTTAATATTGAAAGGCGCCAAGAACCTAAGTAATGGCGACTTAGCAATGTGATTGCATATCTACAAAAAAAAATCGCTTATAACTCTTCATTCGGCATACACAACAAATACTTATTAGAACAGAAAATTTTGAAAAAGAACTTTGCTTTGTACCAGAAATCCTCGGTATTTTTTCCTTAAAAACATTATCCTGCATTTTTTTTTTACAAGGAACACAAAATTAATACATAAGTGATTTTTATTGCTTGGCTCTCAAACTGCTCAAAAAATAATAAAGTGATTATAGCGAAATGCCAATTTTTTTGAAATAAAGACAAATATATGTATTTTGTATCACTCAATTTGCATTTTTTTATTGGAATAAATGTTATAATAGAATAAAATAATTTGATGAATCGTTTCATATATGAACATTAATTTTTACACAAAATGAAATATTCATAACGAAAAACTCCGATTTGATTTTTCGCTCTACGGTCATTTTGTGCACACTTTTAGGTTAATTAGACCGGATTTACAGTTTTATGTAGATTCCGAACCACTAACAAACAGCCCCGCCAGGATTTGAACTTGAAGCCTGTGGTGCCCAAGGCCAGACCGCTAGCCATTGGTCATCAGGTCCCGAAGAAATCTGAAGAAGCCAAAATTATTATTTACAATTACCTAATATGTATATTGATATATTTTGCAGGTGGAGATGAAATATTTACTATTTGACAAAACATTTAAATGTCAATAATTATCAAGGTCAGCCACCTTGACTTTGCTTTATAAATTTCATATAATACCAGCCCCTTTTTTTTAAAAATTAAATGGTTTCGAATTATGGGAGCTAATGGGCAAGTGACTAGCGCTCTGACAGGTTTCGGGTTTGAATCCCAGAGGTGCCATGGTTCTTTGTAGAGATTCGTAGTCCACTTTAAACAGTAGGTCCCGGTGAAACATGACTGCAGAGCATTGTTAGTAGAGATGACAACCTACTCCGTAAAAAAAGAAAATATCTCATGTTTAGAATCTGCCAGTAGGCAGACGGACTTGGCCCGCCACGAGGCTGTTGCGCCAATGAAGAAGAATATCAAATTATGGCTTCTTAGCAATCAAAACAAATAATGTCCATTCATAATAGTTGGCAAAAGTATTTACACACTCGAAATTTATGAAATTGCAATTTGTGATTAAATACGATTGTATTCATAGAGAAACATTTTAGATGAATACTTTATAATGTAAAATATCATGGGAAAAAAATTATAATTTGTTAAAGTTTTAGATTGTATTGCAAAAAGGAAGACTTTGCGCAGTCTATATTTTATGAGAAATAGCTGATGATTATATTAAACACTTTTCTCTCTTCTTATACATCTTATCTTATCATTTAACTGCATAGCATAGTTGCAGTCAGTTGGTGTTTAAAAATTATCGTGTGACTTCATAAGTACATAGTAAAAGTATGAAAAATAATGAACGAACTCAAACCCATAAGTTATCGTATTATTTTTCTTAAATTCGTCTTAACCATGTAGATTGTAAAAAAAAAATTTTCAATAATTATCCATATCGAAAATTCAAATAAATGGTTTATTTGAGAAATGTTTATCAATTCATTATTCACTAAGTTGACCATCAGAAAATGTTACATCATTGTAATAATTCACTATATTCAGCAAAAATACAATCCGACTCCTGACACTTCTAAATTTAAGAAATGTGTTTCATAATGCCGATTTATACAGTAAAAAAATTCTAAGAAAATAATTTTTATTACGAAGGCAAACAGAAAAAAATACCCATTAATTTTTTTTTTTTTTTTTTTTTTTCAATTTAGACACATAACTTTAGGGTTTTGGAAAACAAATGCTATTTTATGAACGAGAGTAAATTTTCAGAAAAGTATATCAAGTTGTAATATAAACATGAAACTAATTATGATGTCAAAAGTATCTCGCCTACAAAAGATTTTGGCTTTGAAATGGTACGATTCCTAGATGGATTCAAGGACATAGGGAACATACAGATGGGATTGTCAGCTTCAATAAGTGTGCATATGTTGCAGGATAGATTGGTACTTTTCGCGTTTCAACAAAATAATTATTTCAAGTGTACAACTATTATTGCTAAGAATAAGAATTCAGAATTAAATAATTCAAATAATGGTTTCTCCATTATACGAAAAGAAAATTAATATCTTTAGATATCGTTAGCGTTGAAGACGAAGAGTCTCTGGTCGACCATCAACCTCAACCGACGAAGCTCACGTCCAAAAAGTAAAGATTCGGTGCTTGCAAACTGTCGATTTACAATTAGAGACCTTGCCGATAATGTTGGAATTTCAAAATTCCATTTTAAAGATGTTTTTGTGTCTCAAATGCGTCAAATTTCAATTGGTTCCCGAAAGAACTGAATGCGCCAGCTCACACTGCCTTGATTCTTCGTCACTCTTTCACCAAAAATAAAACCCATATAGTTCCACAACTACCGTATTCACACCGTGCGACTTCTGGCTATTCCCTAAACTCAAAAGACCACTCCGGGCACACCGTTTTTAAGTCGACTGAAGACATTCAACGTGAATCGGCGCGGGCTTTGAAGGCCATCCAGGCCAATGACTTTTAGCATGCAGTGAGTATTGGAATAAACGTTACCATAAGTGCATTGTGGCGATGAAATAAATTTGGAAGAATAAATAATGAGTTTTGAAAAACTAAAAATTGGTCTTACTTTTTGGGCACAGTAGTAGAAGACTGCATTCCTGGTCGACTAATTTGTAAATATTAACCTCATGTGTGTGTGTGTATGTGTATTTATGCAAGCTGTAAATGTGTATTTATTGCAAAAGAAATCAGGAAATCAAATATTTTCATTAGGAAAAAAGTAATTTCGAAATAAATTATTATTAAGAAAAATATACTACTCGAGGTGTTACATGCCATTCCTTCAATTTCTTTCAAAGTGATTTAGATCAGTTTCATCTATCACGTGCGCAACCCACAATTTGAGAAAAGTGTCCTTAAATAGAATGTGTCAATAGCTACCGCTACGTAAATAATTTGCGACTTACGGCTTCCTCAGAATCATGCGAAAAACAGCGTCTGGAGCGAGTCGCAGTAAGTCACCCAACACATCGGGCAATTCCTTTTCAGCCTGATGCTTGTCATCCGAGGTTGGCGAAGTCACTTCTTGCTGATCTTCTCTGAATCGGTAGAACAGGAATTTGTCTTTGAATTGATGTTCGTTCGTCACTAAAAAACAACAACATGTTAGGTGAAAAAAAAAACGTTTTTTTAACGGATTGAAGGAGAATGCTAAGGAGATTTCTTTTATTTATTATTAACTTATTTGCAACTTACAACCGATTGCTGTTAACTTATTTGCAACTTAAAACCGATTGCTGTTAACTTATTTACAACTTACAAACCGCAACTTACAACCGATTGCTGTTAACTTATTTGCAACTTACAACCGATTGCTGTTAACTTATTTGCAACTTACAACCGATTGCTGTTAACTTATTTACAACTTACAACCGATTGCTGTTAACTTATTTACAACTTACAACAGATTGCTGTTAACTTATTTACAACTTACAACCGATTGCTGTTAACTTATTTACAACTTACAACCGATTGCTGTTAACTTATTTACAACTTACAACCGATTGCTGTTAACTTATTTACAACTTACAACCGATTGTTATTAACTTATCTACAACTTAAAAATAATTATTATAAATTATTAGTTATTTAAATTTAGAGTAAAAATGTCCAAATTAAAGTATAATTTTGATTATTTTTAAATCATTTTAAAACACTACAAAAATTGAAATTCAATCGGATTTAAATATTCATAATTAAACTGACTGTACACAAAGATATAACAGAATAAAACTACTAAAAATCAGTTATTGTATTGAGTTCGGTTTGTCCAAATTATCATTAAATTTCTTGATCTTTCCCAAAAAGACTATACCTCCAACTATATTTTTAAATTAAAACTAATACAAAAACTCGTCTATGATATGTAGAATTGATGTTTAATAATTATCAACGATCTTAAATTATTAACAATTCTTGCAAACAAAAACAAAAGCATACCCAAAATAAAAATACCCAATTTAAAGTATAACTTTGATTATTTTAAAAATTATTTTAAAACACTACAAAAATTGACATTCAGTCAAATTTAAATATGCATAATTAACCCGGCTACACAAATTAACAGAATAAAGCTACTGAAAATCAGTTAATGTAATCAGCTTAGTTTTTCCAAATTATCCTTATAATTATTGGTTCTCTTAAATACTGCATTCTAAATTATATAAACAATAGTTGAGGGTATATATTCTACTGTATATATACCCTCAACTATATTCTAAAACTGAAACCAACACAAAAACTCATCTACAATATGTAGAATTGACGTTTAATAAATATCAATGCTTTTTTAAATTATTAACGAATCATACAAATAAAAAAAAAAATATATACCAACCGTAAAAATGCCCAAATTAAAAGTATGTTTTGTTTATTTTTAAATCACTTTAAAACACTACAAAAAATTGAAATTTAAATCAGATTTAAAAATGCATAATTAAATTAATTGTACACAAAGATATAACAGAATAAAGCTATTTAAAATGTTAATGTATTCAGCTTGGATCCTCCAAATTATCATCCAATTTCATGATCTTCTAAGCACCATTTAACTAAATCCTAAAATTGAAGTCAACACAAAAGGTTATCTTCAATATGTAGAATTGACGTTGAATAAATATATACACTCTTTTAAAGTATTAACGATTCTTAAAAAAACACATGAAATATCCTGAAAATGATTCAATAGTCCAAAATGAATGTTTGCAAACTGACCATGAGAGATGACCCCTTCCTCCATGAGAGCCTGCCACATGCCGACTGCCTGACTCCGGGAGTGGATCCTCACGTAGATGGCCCCCTGGTGCATCAGCCAGTCCACCATCTCCGATCCCACCAGGCACTTGCGAAAGGTACGGGCGTGGAACTTGCGGTCGCGAATCAGGTGAGAACTCTGACACAGGATCAGCGTCCTCAGCACCCAACCGGCGCGGGACAGGGCTGTTGAGGGTTCCTGTTGAAATCAAGTATTATTATATTACGATGACTATTTTTTTGTTATTACCAAAGTACAGAAAATCGTACACCGAATTGATTAATAAAAATATACAAATTATATTTACCTACAATTATATTTTTACACAATTAGTGCATACAATTATATTTTACAATTCAAAACTTCTATGCTAGTAGTACGTACAAAACAAAATGTATTAGAAGGTATATGTTATTAAAGAGCATTTACAAATGACCTCAAAAATAAAATTGAAATGAAAAAATTTCAGTTAAGTGCTGTAATTTAAATAATTTCCAATGGGTATTAAAATAGAGGCAACATGCATTGTATTCATTAATTTCCCATTGCAACATTTTGCAAAATGTGTAAAGAAAAAGCTTTATATTTAGAAATGAATTATTGAAAACTTCCAATAGCTACATATAGCAATGTCAAATATAAACTCTATTTTAATATCAAAGTATTTAAAAAAAAGAAAATTATTTCGTTTCACGGTATTTTTACATGCAGTTTTTCAATTTTAAATAAAATCTATAAAACAAAAATGGATGAATTTCAATATCATTTCCATAAAGAAAAAAATATATATCAAGTTAAGTTGTTAATTTCGTGTAACATCCACACCTGTGTGATGGGAAGAGCTGGATTGAGTCCATCGGGGGTCAAGGAATCTTTCTTCCCCAAAGGTGAGAACGATCGCACGTTGCCATTGGATGTCCGGCAATCCTCTTGAAGTGGAAGTCCTAAAAAGGAAAACATCATTATAATTTCAAATGAGTCCTATGCTATGATATTAGAAAGATAACTATCATGCATATATAGAAAATATCAAATGGATATATGTAAAAAATTATTAACATTTTCATTTTCTTCATAAATTTTGAGGAAATTTGATTGTTTATTTGTATTGATATTGTTGTTCATTATTTAGCTGAACTGTTCAATATAATTCTAGTTAATTTAACAATAATTAAATGAATAGAAGGAAATAAAACTTTTTGGCAAAGCAAGCAATCAAAAGATATTAGTAATCAGTTTCTCGATCAATAAAAAACCATTCAAATCAAATGAAGATTATAAAATAGAACGTCCTTTAAGAAGATGAATACTACAAAATAATAACAACAACATAATGGTACAGGGAAAGATAAAGTTCAATCATTATTATCCATTGTGGTATTTACAAGTTGAAAATTGCAGTAAGAAATCATTAATTCCATAATTAATCACCACAACTTAAGTACTATCCGTAGCTGTATAACAAAAGCTTTTTAATGATCCACGTAGATCAATAACTCTTACAATGCATTGTCAACAATAGTTTCCGATTACAATTATTTTTGATTGTGCTAATCGACATTCTAACCTACCTATCTTATTACAAAAATAAACTTTATTATTATTCGAATCAGTAAGAAATAAAATTCAAACATTGAAAACAAAGATTTTTTTTTGCCAATTAAAATTCTAAAATAGGTATATATTTAAAATTACATAAAAAAATTTTAAAACTCATTGCAATTTTGAATTTCATATGAATTTCATTTCATCTTCTTTTTCAGTTTCTTTTTAAATAAATTTTAGTTTTAAATAGTTTTATTTTATTCCTTACATCTAACCCTTAGATTAAAATTTAAAAGCCAGGTTGGCATATAAATTGTATTGCTTAATACATCTATATTAGAAATACTGGAAATTTTCATATCAATATTCATTGATTACCGATTATTTGATAAATTTATTTAAATTAATACATGCATAAATTTAAAAATTTTATATAAAACAATTAGTTGAAAGTACTTTAGGCAAAATGATTAATTAAAATTGGTATCGAAAACTGATGCTCCATTTGCTAATTATTATCCATAAATAACAATTAGCAAAAAAAAAAAAAAAAAAAAACACATGGTTGCATGAACACTATAAAAAGTTCTTTCAATAAATTTTGATGCACGAGTATATGAAAGATGAAAGTTTTGCATGCATTGATGTAAAAACGGGAAACTTTCATCATCAATCAAATATAAGATAGAAATATTATTGATAAAATATTCGAGGACTTCAATTTTCCCAATAGGTTTTTGAAAGTACAAAGAAAACACTTCAGACAAACAGTTGCAGTTAATGGCTCAGTTGTAATAAAAAAAATAGTTTTAATTTTTTGCGTTCTATTTTTTTCTGTAAAAATCCTGATTTTCTTTTAGTATTAAATGAATAAACCGTATGTGATAATTATTACAATAGCATGATTTTAGCAGTAAAAGAAAAAGTTACAAAGTTACAGTTATAAAGTTCTAAATGCCATCATAAAAAATGAACGGAAGAATATAATTAAATTATTGAAAATATGTGCATTCATTCAAATAATTATATTATAAAAAGTTTTATACAAAAATAATTTCAAAAATTTAAGAATTAAAGAGTAAAATTTATTGTGGAAATATATTGATTTGATGGCCTCCATGAACAAAACTCACTATATAATTTAATTTTTCAAGTAGTTTTTAAATTGTAAAATAAAAGGTAAATGATGACCTGTAGAATATTATTATTATACAATTGTTTTTAGTGCCGTAGGCCATTTTATTGTTTATTACATAAATACTTGCAATAGCTGATAATTATGCATCAAAATTTATTATACGATGGAATTTTTTTCCTTTCTTGATTTTGAGTTATTTTCGGATGGAATACAAAATTTAACAAACATTTTTTATGTTTATTGTTAATTATTTTTTATTAATTTACTTTTAAAATGATTTTTATTATTAAGTAATTATCAAACACGCCAATGTCTTACAAACCATGATTTTAAAAAAATTAAAAACTTTCAAGATAATAAACATTTTCGGAAAAAAAAATTCAATTATTATTATACTTTTATTAAATATCTCTAAAATTTTCAAAATCAGTTTCAAAATTTCTTCAAAACTACACAATGTATTGGATCATTCACCAATACCATTCAAAAGCAGCATTCGATGACAAACAAAATGTTACAAAAATACAAATAAAATGTTATGTATTCCAAAATGTGCAAGAGTAATATTCCAAATAGTAATATAATGTATTCCAAATGTTATTACAAGAAAGTAAAATCTTCAACTTTATTCACTATGCAATGATGCATGGCGCTAGCATAACCATGACAGCGGCTACTTGGGGGAAAAAAACCCGAGATTATCTGGACATGACATTTCCAGATCATACGGAGATAAACGTGATTCCATAGAATTCCTAAAAAAAAAAAAATCATTTCATCACCTTTAGAAAAGAAAAATGATTCATTTTTTATGTTAGTTCAGGTGTTGCTGTGGATAGTAAAAATAAAATAAAGAGTTTAAGATGTATACTTCAGAGTAAACTCAATAAAAGTAAATAAATATTTTTGACCATCAAGAAAAGTTTTTTGAACTCGCACAAGATCGTTTTTATGCAAGTTATAAAAAAAGACTTAACATTATTCATGGTGAATAGAAAGAAACAGGTTACATAAAATAACAAATACAGCAGGATAGAATATTTAAACTAGAATCAAACATTCACAGCATTTATGCTTTAAAGTAAGCAATTCTGATTTCCTAAATTCGCAAACGAATATAGTACGAATAATCAAATTTGCATTCATAAAAAAATGTTTGCAAATATTAAATAATAATGAAGTAGTTAATATCCAGAATAAAGAAAAAAAACAATTTTGTTGGATATTGTCCGAACATATCTTTTCTAAAGTAAAAATTAAATATAAGATGTTCTTTTAATTTTTTTTTTTCTTATGATTATTAAAACATAATGCGTAAGTAATACGCTTTAAAAATAAAACATTTTTATAATATCGATGATATATATTTACTGTTTATTAAATACAAGGCGATTCATATAAAAAGTGAAGCGTTCACACGTTCGAAAAAGAAGATTTATAATTTCACTACCATAATTTATTCGTTTTTATTTTATTTTTATTGGTCATTGAACATTCTATGGAGATTAAAATAGCTGCGTATTATGTCCAGCAACGTGTGAAACTCATCGAGTTTATTTTTCGTACGAGAACCGGAATTAAACAAAGATTTGAAATTCCATTTATAAAACAAAAATGACTGAAAACGTAATAAGTCATGGAAAATCCTATGGAGATTAAAACAGCTGCGTATGATGTCCAGCAACAAGTAAAATTCATCGAGGTTTTTTTTTTTTTTTTTTTTTTTTTTTTTTTTGTAATTCCGGTGAACGAAAATTTTTTCACACTCAAGAGGAAATACTCGTGAGTAAATCATGGCGGTATCTCCTACTATAACTAATTCAGAATCAAATCACCCAATTCATTACTGATATTTTTAAATAAAATAGTACAAACATTTAATAAATACAAGTGTTTCAATGAAATAAAACAAACATCAACGAAGTGGACATCCAACACATAGAAAAATTAAACAACGTTTAAACTTAGACGTTTGACAGATAATTATTGGCAGCACTGTAATTACATTGAGGTATATTTATTTTATAGGTGGTACCGCTCATACAAATTAATCAGCTACATTACATAAGCCTTATATATAATGTATATATAAGGCTTATATAATCAGAAATTGTTTGCTCAACACTAAAAATAGCATTAGAAACACGTATCGATTTTTATTATACAAAAACATAGTGTGACTGTCAGGGAGCCTGTTTTCGCCTGCAAGTCGTACTTTTAGAAACCCAGTTATACACTTAAAACTCCACATTGATACAAATTTTACTAATGTTTTTACAAATAATAAAATTCCGTTTACTGAAAACTTAATGACCAATTTACAATGAGACTATCACTTTAGTGCATCAAATTTGATCTTTGGCGTAATTGTAATTTGCAATAAATACTTAGGGGTCACATCTGAGTGACACATCCTTCTTTCCTTTTCAAAGTCAGCGGTCTGATGGCAAATTTGCTGTGCTCTGGCCTTTGGTACCAAACTTCAGGTTCGAATCCTGACGGTGGCAAGGATGTTTGTTAGTGGTTCGGAATCCTTATTAAACTGTAGGTTCCGGTCTAATTAGCCCAAAAACAAAATGATCGTAGAGCGATAAACCAACCCAACTAACCCTATTCTCAAAGTCAATGTTGAAATGCCATGGATTTGTATTTATCTTATGTCATCATATTTATACCCTCTTTTAGTATTTTATTGTATATTTTAAATTACGTTGAGGACTTATTGTATTTATATTTATGTTATCATATTTATACCCTCTTTTATCGTATTTGTATTGTATTTTACTTATTTATAGTATATTTTAAATTTGAGGACTGGGTCATTGTATTTATACTTATGTCATCATATTTATACCCTCTTTTATCGTATTTGTATTGTATTTTTCTTATTTATCGTATATTTTAAATTACGTTGAGGACTGGGTCATGTTGACCATTTCCCTGCAAGCAGCCTAATACAAATAGTCTTGAAGAAGGCATGTCGTGTGGGCTGCACCGATGAACGCTGTTACTCATTTAGCATTACCCAGGGGGCACGCGTAGCTTGAAGATATGCTACGGACGTGAGTAACACTACCCCACAACGCTCTACGTTCATATTATATCGAGACCTACGGTTTTAAAGTGGATTCCGAACTACTACAAACATCCATGACACCGCCGGGACTTGAACCCGAAACCTGTGGAATCTCTTAACTACTTTTGCTGGATATCGAACTGGTATCATTTAGGTCAGAAGCCCAGTGCGTTATTTATTAGGACGCCTTTTAGCCCCAAATAATAAATATTTCCTGCACACTATGGTGCATAGGAAACCCCATTTATTATTTAATTTTAATAAATACTTGAATTGTTTTTTTTTTTTTTCTAATGCAGCTGACAAACACTTTGCTGCTGCAGCTGTTTTGGATGCCTTAAGGCAAGCGTTGTACCGTCGTTACTCACTTAGCACCCAGGAGGTGCGTGTAGCTTAAAGATAAGCCACGGACGCGGAGTAACAATACCCCCCGCAACTCTACGATCCTGTTAGGCAGGGACCTACGTTTTAAAGTGGATTCCAAACTACTACAAACATCCATGGCACCGCCGGGACTCGTACCCGAAACCTGTGGTACCGAGCGCCAGAGCGCTAGCCACTCGGCCATTCAGGCCCCATACTTGAATTGTACACAAGTTTAAAAAACAAATTCCAAACCTAATTAATGCAAAACTACATCCAAATTATAAAAAATAACCATCAAGTTAAACTATATTTCCCTTATTGAATCACTGGTTGAAATAGATAAAATATTTGAACAATTTGCATGACCGACAAAACTTAATTATGCAAGAACTAAACTATATTTCTGAAACATATCCCAGCAAGCTTCCATACTGAAACGTGACTCAGAGAAGAACAACATTGTTATTTAAGACTTTATGCAGTGGGTTTCTCATTTCAAAACAATTGGGTATCAGCGTATGAATGGAGTGTAACGTAATCAATCATATTAGTTAGGTAATCATATTATCAGCAAGTGATCTCACTAGGTCAGAAGCCCAGCTCATTAACTATTAGGACGCTTCTTGGCCCCAAATAATAAATGTAGTCACTGTGATGTATAGAAAACTACGTTTATTATTTAATTTTAACAAAAACTTGAATTAAATTTAAAAAATTGAAAACTTTAAAATTAAAAACTAAAACTTTTTTAAAATTTTGAAAACTTGAATTTTTTAACTTATATACAGTTTGTATACAAGTTAAAAATTTTCGAACGTAACTAATGCAAAACTACATTCAAATTATAAAAAAAAATAACCATCAGGTTAAACTATTTCAACTTGTGATTTATTAAAATAAATTGTTTGAACAATTTGCATGACCGATAAAATTTAATTACATAAGAACTAAACTATATTTCTGAAACACATCCCAGCAAGCTTCCATACCGAACCGTGACTCAGTGAAGAACAACATTGTTTATTTAAGAGTATATGCAGTGGGTTTCTCATTTCGAAACAATTGGGTATCAGTGGATGAATGGAGTGCGAGGTATTAAGTAAGGTAATTGTTTTTCGCTTCAGGGGATTTATAGTATATTCTCATGCTCGTCTCACAAAAGACACTTCCGCGAACCATGGAAATGAGATTTACTGCAGTGTATTTTATAACTGGATCAATAAGCGTGTTCCGGTCAGCTTTATCATAGATTATGTTACGAGAAATAACTGGATTTTTAGGTATTAGGTAGTTTGAAAATGATTAAAATGACATTATATACAAGGTTATAAATTTATTTATATACGTTATATCTAAAATTTATTTATATACGTTATATCTAAAATTTATTTATATCTAATTGAAAATATCCTTATATATCATGTTTAAGAATTAATACATGACGAAATTATGAATTGTTCATTCAATTGATTTAGTATAAATAATTTATAATAGCCCATAATTTATAATTCTGAAGGCAAAAATATTCAGATTTTTAGTATAACTTTGAAATTGATTTCACGCAGCTAAATTAATAAATAATTAGAAATAATATTAATGAATAACAATGATTTATTTTTCAATTATTTTCTGTTAAGAAATAAACAATAAAAATAAGCAATAATTAAGTGAACTCCTTCAGTTGTATAATAAAAAATAATTAACATGAATGAAATAAGATAATAAAAGGCCCGATTTCTGAGGGGCTAGCGCATTGGCGGTTTCACAATGCCATAAGATTCCGTTTTTAGTTCGGCAATGCCATTGATGTTTGTAGTGGTTCGGAATCCCCTTTATACCTGTGGATCCGGTCTAATATGACTGTAGAGCATTAGGCTGACAACCCTACCCCGTAAAAAAAGGAAATATTTCATGTTTCGAAATCTGCCAGTAGGCAGATGGCTGTTTTGCGCCAATGAAGATTTGTTTGGTTTGGTTTGTCGCTCTCCGGTCATGTTATGCACTTTAAGCTAATTACATCGGGACCTACAGTTTAACCTAGATTTGAACCACTCACAAACATCCATGCCACCTCCAGGATTCGAACCTGAAGCTTGTGGTACGCTCATGAAGATAATCAAGATAATCAAATGTTCGAATGCTTCCTAGAAGGACCCTTATTAGATGACTTCAATACACCTTTGAATTTTTATTTTTTACGAAAATTTATAAAAAAGACTTAACTAGTATATGAATTTTTCAAGTAGAAACACAACATACAAATCATTAATTTTCATAGTTCGAGAAAAACAAATTTCTATGTATTGTTTTCTAAATGCATTATTACATTTATTTTCAAAAGTTCTTACTAAAACGAAACGAAAAAAAATTCCACCCATACTTAGAAGACATTTTTGGAAAAGATATGCAATTTTAATTTTTCTTCAGTAATATAACATACAATATAGCAAAAATTATGTAAACAATGGTTCAATACAAAAGTAATTTATTTCATTATGATCATGGAACATCCTCAATTTGAAGTGGATTGATAATTTGAGGGCCCTTTGAGAGCTTTTGTATCAATAAAGCATCCAAATGAAACAATTAATGTGGATTATAATTATACTATTATTGACAATGCGATAACAAAAAAAAAAATAACTTTATATACTTAGTGATTTAATCGGATGTTTCTTTAAGGCTATTTTTAAAACAAATATTATCTTATTAAATTATGATTGGTTGGTTGTTGATATCTGGAAATTGAACATTGCCTGGTCGTATCTTTGATAAATATATTCAGCAGAATGATATGTAATATAGAATTGGCTTTTTAAAAACATTTTTCACCTATTGTATAAATTTAAATATTAACTCGTATTTACAACTATGGAAATTTATAAAAAAAAAAAAAAAACATCAACATTTAAAATTTACAAAACAAAAAATCTTTATCTTGTATAAAATAATATAAATCATCTTTTGCAACTTTAAATTCAAGTAAAAAAAAAAAAAAACTTCCATGGTGTTTCTGAAAGGTCATATGAAAATGTAACGCACAATTATCAACAATCAGTTTGAAGTTGAAAAACAAATTATCTTTTTTGTGAGTCAATAGTTTTTCAACGAATCCTGTCTCCAAAAAAAAAACGAACTTTTTATTGAATAGTCATGTTATTCAACGTGCTTATATAGAAAATACGTATTTGTTTGATTAAACTTCAGTTATAAATTTGTTTGATTAAAGTTTTTTAAAAGGGTCATTGTTTTTCACAGCAGCGTAATTCTAGGACAAAAGCTAACCTTGAAAATAATATTAAAATTTTTCCCATTTTCACGGAATTCATAGTTTAAAATATAAACGAACAAGTAGAATTTAGTAAAAAGATAAAAGTTCTTTAAAAGAAAAATAAGAAAATAAAACTAGAATTCTAGAGGCAGTGTGCATTTTATATCATAGAAATAAAGGACACATACAGATCAAGAAATCAAGGCATTTGGACCTATAAAAATTGTAACACAAAATGGTATAAACGCCTGTTATAGAAAAAATTATTTATTTTATAATAGTTTTGAAATCATTGAAATATTTGTTCTGTGCGGTAACTAAATGAATTCTGCTTTGAAATTGTCAGAAAAAATAATTCTAATAAATGCACTAAAATTAATACTTGAAATACAATTACACTTTAATGAAAAAAAAATAGAAATTCTTACCTGTAAGTGTTCTTAATGTGCTGATCGGAGAGACAATGTCCTCCATCAAATGTCTGTTTCTCTAAAAGAAGAAATTAAAAATATTTAATATAAAAGAATTTTTACAGTTTTTACTAAGAGCGCAGACAAATCACGCCCCTTTAAAATGTTTTACAACCAAAATTTATGAAAATAATGCACAATAAACAAATATATTTAGGGCTGTCATTTAACAATTCAAAATTATTTGATAAAATAATATAATAAAATGTTTAATAAATAAAAACACATAGTAAAAAATTATTGACAAATAAAAATATATATCTTAAAATCAAAAATATGATAAAAAAAATAAAGAAAAAAACATGATTTTATTGTAAGTTCGTTATATTTTAAATTTATTTATTAATAAAAACTACGCCATTATGTCTCTAAATTGTCAGAAAAGATGGCGAATATCGTCAAGTCCAAGTTTGGGTCCGAATATGCAATTGACCATATACAATAAAGCCCTTCAAAAATTATTTTCAAGCCATCGTAATTTGTTTAGCACTAGCGTAATTAATGTTTTTTTAATACACAATAAAAATATTTTTTCATAACAATATTTTTATACAATAACAAATTTTTTTCGATATTAAACAAACAGATGATTTAAATTCTATGTCTGTTTCAATTCTGAATTTAACCAAATTATTTCTTAAACAACAAATAATCAACTTGTGAATCGAAGAATTCAGCACTAATAAATTACACAAAACAGAAAAACACGAACTTTCAAAAACGTAAGTACAACATTTATTATAAAAAAAAAAAAAAAAATACTGAATTTTTTTTTAACAATTTGAATTACATTAGCAAAATATGAATTAAATAAAACAATAAATAATATTTATATTACATCAAACAAAAATTATATAATAATAAATTTTTTCACTAACACATATTACAGAAATGATCAAGATAGTTGTTTTTGGAAAACTTGGAAATTTTTTTTTACTTACAAATTTTTACGGGCAAACTTTCTGCAAGATTTCAGCATATTTGCTAAATGATTGATAGATGACAAACTATTTCAAACTAAAACCAATAAAACTCATAAAATATATTCCATTCGATTTGTTGCAATCACATTCAGTACATATATTATTTTTCATAGTTTTCCATGGATAACATTGAATGAATAAAATTTCGTATTTAACACCACTTGTTGATTGAGATTCAAAACACTGTATTTTCTTCAAAACTTTTGTAGTTCAATTATGAGAAATTATTCACAAATAAACTATATAACACCACGAAGATAAAAAAGAATTAATTGGAGATTAATTCTATTTGAATAAAATTATTAAAACGCAAGAAGAAAATCAACAAAACTAAATAAACAAGAACGTGATAAATCCAACTTCAAATAGTACACACAACAGAAAAACCATAAACATTCAACCACAGCATAAAAACATCTAGGCAAGAAGATGTATTCAGTTTAGAATCGTAACGCACCGATTCCATAACAAACCAGATACGAGTATTAAAAACCCGAGTGGCCATTCAGTGACGTAGTACAGGTGACGTCAGCCTGTTTCGGACCAAATTTGTCCAATCGGAGCAATCTTCGGAAGAGTAAGCTGAGAACAAGGATAAATTAATTGCCGTGAGTTTGTCATAGTTGAAACTGACAGGAGTTAAGCAAGGAAAAATGCGCCATTGGAAAGATTTCTTTATTATTTTTCGGTTTATTTAAGAAGGAAGTTTTTCGAAAAGGATTCGAAAATCAAATGATTCGGGGCTCTTTCACTTTTCGAATTGAATTCGAAAGTATCAGAGTTGTTAGTGCAATTATGACTCATACAAACAGGAAGAGTTGCTCATAGAAAGAGTTCCCCTTAAATGAATATTTATTTAGAAAATTTATACAATAACTGCTAAACATTTTTATAAATTTATAAAAAGTTCTTTGTAAATCTCACAATAAAAATTATATATATTTCGTATATTATATGTAATAGTCCCTTGCATTAATCATTTAAAGAAGATTTCGAATTAGAATTTCTTCTTGATATTGTATAATTAATACATAAATAACAATACATTCATGTATGGACGATCCCAAAAGATTTGGGTTATCATAATTTATTGCAATTTTACCATATTTCAATTCATAATAAAGATTTTTTTCTTAATATTTTTAATGAGTAATTACGATTTTTTTTATTTTCCAATAATGCATGAGTTTAAATTCAAGTCCTTTATATATTCAATTGTTTCCAGTAAAGTAAGCCATACATCTACAAAATGATATGATTTTATATATTTATATGATTTTATTTTTAAAAATTGCACACAATGATCATCTTTTTTTGTATATTTTCGGGCGATTTACAGTTTTATTTTTCAAAATTATGTTATTTTATGTCATGAATTTAGATGACAAAAAAAATCGCTTAAATAATATTATTCAGTTGGATAGAACAAAAAAAATAATTTTTTTAAGTTATTTAAGTTAAGTATGACCAAAATTCTTCTCACATATTTATGGAATTACTCTATGGCAAAAAAAAATAAATAAATATTATAGGTATAAAAGCCATTCTTTATGAAAATACATCCGGTCGAAATCTCTATTTTGAACGGAAATATCACAAATGTACATTTAATTAACGGAAATATCAAAAATACACCTAATTAACGGAAATATGGTATTTTACCCAAAATAATTTTTAACTGCGTACAAGACAGTTGGGAACGTTTGTATATAGCGAAACCTCTTGTTTTAACTTAAATTTTATGAATTTTCATAAAATATTTCACTTTTTATTTAGTTTGAATTATTAATAATTTTTTTTTAGAACATACTTTCTTTTGCCTATTTAATTAACATATTTTAATTCATTTGAATTATCAAAAAAGCATTACTTTATTTTAAACTTGTATTTAGAATTAATGAATTTAACATTTAAAACAATTTTTGAAAAAAAAAATTATAATTATACAAAGTAAAAAAATTATTATTACTATAGAAAGTAATAATATATTTTAATCACAAACAACAATTCGATTTCAAATTGAAAAAAATACGTTTTTGAAATGTCTAACCATTTTATTATTTTTCTGATTGAGAATTAAATAAAAAGTCTCAAACAAATTTTGTGCTTTGAACTTCGGAAAACCAGCAAAAAATTTTATCATTTAATTATTTTTAAAATTTTGACATAATATAAAAGATATATCTATATAATATATCTTTTAAATATATATAATATAAATATACGCTTAATATATCTTTATATACACATAATATATCTAAATATATAAGAACTACAATATGGTCACTAATATTTAAAAAGAAGTAAAATTAAAATGTATTTTAAAATTAATTACTATATTGAAATTATTTAATTTAATTATTGCAACGAAATTTACAGTACTTAAAGTAATTTTATTTTTAATATAATAGAAAATAATTTCCAATTTCCATGCTCTAAATATTGCAAGCAGAGGAAAATGAAGTAATTTCGTTAAATTCTATAAAAAGAAACAAACCGGCATTTCGCAGATATTTATTTTTTCATTCTGAATAATTCAAATTCAATCACTCACCTAATTTTAACTTCAAATGAAATTTCTATTGTAATAACTTATCACTCAAGAAATGTGTCACACTCAAAACAAATGGTCATTGTCATTATCATTGTCATTGTTGAATACGAAACTCGATCTAATCCATTACAATCGAAATACTTAAATAACAGTAGATGTCCAGCTAGACATTCAATTACTGCGCAAGCTTTTATCAATAGTAAATCAGTAATGAAGAACCATTTCATTTATGCTTCAATAAATACAGAAAGCACAAGTTATGTATTACAGCTAGCTGATCATCAGCTACATTATCTAATATCAAACAGAAAAGCAACAATTGTGGAATGTGTTTCCTTTATTCTGAAAGATACCTTCTAACCGTAAAGCTTTCGAATGCCCAAGTTGGCACACAAACGATCGATAGCCTTAATTTTCCATGTCCTATTTCTCTTACACTGAAAATCCTTTCATCCAATTGGTTGAATTAAAATCATGTAGGTCACGGCAACAATGAAAAGGCAGACGATCTTGAAGAGTCACTGATGAACTTTGAAATGGTCATGGGCATTTCAATAAAATAAACTTTAATCCTTCTTAGGATACCATCAAGAATAATTTACTGAGTTTGTAGTATAGTAAAAACATACGGAGAACGTGAACAACACAATTTTATTTAAAAGAAAAAAATCCCTATTCGATGGTTTGTTTAAGACAGGGTGGCCAACCCGCAGCCCACCTTGAAAATTTTTGTGACCCGCTAGAATAATTTTACGAAATATATTTATTTCATAATGGCCAAAGTAGTGAAAACCAATGTATTAAAAAATGCATTATGTGTGCATCCATATATTCAAAAGTTAACTATCGAATTATGAGAAAAAAATTAACTTTTATTTTAAAATAATATTCTTGCGAATATATGACATATATATATGGCCTGTTTTATTTACAGTTATCAGTTCGCAAAATAATGAAATTATATTCTGCGAACTCATGATGCGCGCGCATCCTGGAACATCTAAGATATCAGGTTCTATGTTTTACTTTAAGTCCCCTCAGTGATGCAGTGATACCATCCCTAGATACTGATTGTTGATAGCAGATCAAACCAGACTCTTAGTTGAAGTTGTTAGTGTTTTTAGTTCAACTTACAAATGCGAATCGGTTTTTAAGGACGGTAACCTGCAACACCCATTATGATGTACAAATACCCAAATTGAGATCGATTTGCAAAAGCTGAGTGGAGAAACAAATATCTCACCAGTAAAATAAATTTTTTTTTAATGATTTCACTTTTTTTTTAATTGTTTATATTTATATATATATTTATATTTCAATTTTAGTATTACATGTATTTTTACAATGTACGTTTAGTATCACTATTCTTATATTACCTATGTGTACATGTAAGAATAATAGCAAAAACAATAATAATAACTCATTATGTTTCAATTATTTCACTCCAAAAAATGTATGTAGTAGGTCTAAATTTAATATGGGGATATTTAATTTTATATGCGGCCCGCGGAGTTATGTTGCATTTCCAAAGTGGCTCGCAAGATCATTTGGGTTGGCCACCCCTGTACTAGACAAAACGAGTAGTTCCTTTATAAGGGTTTCATTTTCACTTCTGCCAAATTGTATTGTATGTTGTATTTAAAAAAAAATTTGGATAAACTGAGATAAAAAATCGTCAGCAGCAAGCATACATCTCAAAGAACCCAGTCAACTCAAGACAAAACCATTATATTGCACTGCAGAATAGTTCTAAGAAAGAAAACTATTCTTAATTTCACTGTCAGATGAAAATTTATTGATTCAATAAATTTTCATCTGACAGTAAAATCAGTTTGATACAATAACATCTAAATATTTTTATTGATACAATAACATCTAACTATTTCAGCATTACATTATGAATATACGAAACATGCTTTTTTGTGTATAAGAAGTTTTTCAGCTTTTAAATCAAACCAAGAAAAGTAACACAAAAATAGATAAAATATTTTACTAGACAAATATATAGTCTTAATATTTTTAAATAGACAATATTATATATTTTAAATTTATAGATTTATTTTAAAATATTTTACTAAACAAAATCATTATATTAACTATAGAATAGTTCTAAGAAATTCTTAATTTCACTGTCAGTTGAAAATTTATTGATACAATAACATCTAAATATTTCAGCGATAGATTATGAATGTAAGAAAAATACGTTTTTGTTTACAAAAAGTTGTGTGTTCAATGGTTAAATCAAACCAAGAAAAGTAACACCTGTTGTCTCTGAGTTCTGTTTATTAAATTTCTGCTCTCAAGGTTAAACTAAGCGGATACAAAAAAGATTAAGGTCAAAGCCCTTGTCTTCTAAATATAAACAGTTTCCTTTCTATGAGCTAAAAGTAAAAATGAATACGAAAAATTACTAATTATCAATTTCATTCTTCTTATTGCAATTCAAATATTGCAATAATGATTCATTTCGAATGAATCATTATTGCAATATTTTTGCCAGTTGTATAACTTTCATAAACAAAGAAAGTTTATATTTTTATGTAACAGTAAACATTATTTATTAAAAGTTACTATGAATTTACTGGAATAAATTTTCAGTGTAAGCAATAATAAAACAGGATGTTCAAATCTTTTAAAAATTACAAAAACTTAAACTAAAACTTACACTCTAGGAATTTCATTAATAGATGTAAAACCACATATACGGATGTTTTTTTTTTCAATTTAGTAAATGAAACCTGAATATTTTTTAACTAGGTTTACAATGTTTTAATGAGCCTCATTAGTCGCTTGCAATACATCGATTCTTGGACTCTTCTTCCACTTTGGATGCATTGATGAGAAAATAATGTTGTTTAATAATTTTTATAATGTTTTCTAATCTCCTTGTTATGTTCTTATATCGTGTTCTCATCAAATCGTCCAAAGTTGAAGAAGAGTCCAAGAATCGATGCGGGGCGAGCGACTAATGGGGCTCATTAAAACATTTTGAACACAATTAAAAATATTCAGGCTATCTTTATTAAATTGAAGAAACAAACATCAGTATATACACTCAAGAGCCAAAACATTATGGCCACCCCTACATTTTGCAATGAACTCGCCTGGATGAAGTGGAAGGCACGTGATCAGGTGGAAGTGGTATTTAACTGCTGCTGGAGAGTCTGAAGAATCATTCTTTCACTTACTTCTGTGTGTGATGGAAAAAGGCTGCGGATCTAAGTGACTTTGATAGAGGGCAGATTGTAATTGCTCGAAGGCTGGTGGTAAGTGGTGGTATTAATCCATGTCATGGCGGATTGAAGCTGTGTTGCGCCAAAGGTGGGCCAACTCGTTATTGACAGGTGGTCATAATGTTTTGGCTCTTGAGTGTATATTATAATATATATAGTTTTACATTTACTAATGAAATTTCTAGAATACAAGTTTGTACCTTATGGTGACTAGGCGAACTGAAAAATTGGCCATTCTAGTATCACTGACTTTAGAATTTATATGAAATTTTTTCTAACAAAGAATGGGCAACCTTTTGTTCGTCAATATAACACGTATGAGATTGCTAAACATTGTTTCCACGTACACCCTTTTGCAAAAAGTCCAAAAAAATAAAGAAAATCCCAAAATTAAAGCGTTATTTTCGACTAATGGTGAGCTCATTAAAAATGCTGCACGCATTCTAAAGAAAATCACGCTTTCTTTATTAAATATTAAAAACCCTTCATGTTTTAATTAAACCTCATTTTCCTGGTTTTTTAACACATTTTTAAATACTGAGTACTGCAGTTTCGCGTAGATTCAAATAATATATTTTTATAATACTATACATAATATACAGCGTATCTTGGCAGCAGGTTTACAAAAAAACTATATCTAGAATGAGAAGTATAGATCTAAATGGTTCGGAATCAAATAGCAATGCGGTGTCAGAAACACTTTCACACGAGGTAAGATATTTGATGGTCGAGATACAACACAAATAAAGTGTGAAAGTTCTCATTCCATTAAAATAGAATTATATTATTATATTAGCTCGGTACAAGGCCTGCAGAGCATTAGCGCAGCATGGCTCGCAGCCAGAACCACCAATCAACGAATGTGGAACTTGTGGATAAGCATCAAGCTTTCCAGATACGAATGATACAGATTTCGGCCATAAATGAGCTTGTGCCACATTTAATACCAGATTTAGACAATCTAAATTCAAATACATGATCCCTATCTAGATCTCACCCTATATAGATTGTCTCTAGCGCACCCTATCTAGATCTCATCGGCAGTTAAAATGGAATGCAATAGAAAATTTTTTAAAGAATTTATGCTAATTTTAACATTTTTAATAAACATATTAGGTGGAAAGTTCTATATTTTAATATTTATATAAACATAATAAAGAATATATCATTTAGCAACATATTGATTAACATAGATACTAATATTGTCAAATGATAACTAACTAACTCCCTGGTACTACAGTTCATGTGGAACCATAACCGTCTACCTACTGGCTGAATTCGAAACAAGAGACGTTTTCTTCTCACGAGTTCAGGGAGTCATCCCTAAGCCCAAAAGTGATGTTAAATCGGAACCTATGGCTTAAAGTGGATTCTGAACCCCTACAAACATCTATGGCACCGCCAAAACTCGAACCCTAGACATGTAGCACCAAAAGCCACAACGCTAGTCACTCGGCCATCAGGTCCCCAAAAAATAAATAATTATGTTTATCTAAACATTTTGTTTAACTATAATACCCAGCTTCTTTTTCTGTATTTTAATAATCAGATTAGCTATTGAAACAACTTACATATATCATACTTAATATATAAAAGCAAAGGATTGACGAAAGATTGTAACAAAAGTTAATCCGATTAAATTATAGTATACATAAAAATAATCTGGCCAAAAGAAACTGCAATATAAAGAATCCGTTTTTAATGCCCGTGAGAAAGTTTCTTAAAGTACGTGTTTGGAAGTAATCTTTAGGGATTAGCTTTAGTCAAAATTTTAGTTTGGACGTATGCTCTATATTTGAAAATTTACAGTAACAGTGGCAAATGAGTATTTATTAAGACTTGAATATGGGGATATTTTTTCAAAATTTTTGGAAAAAAAAAAATTGATAAAGAAACAAGTAATATAAAAAAAATTTTAAGTCAATTCCTACTTAGGTCAGCGAATAAAAATTTTACTTTAGCTAAATTTTTAATTAAAAAAAAATTTATGCTTCGACCCGAAGGTATGAAGATTTTATGCCGACACTCTACCAAATTCGCCATTGCAAGACAAATTTCTATTTTCACTATATTGCAGAAAGACCTTTATTTTTTCTCCCATATTAAACTAAAATTAATTAAATAAATTTAATTAATGAATTAATATTTGAAAAACTTTATTAACATCCAGTGTCCTCCACTACAAATTTAAAAAGTGTATGTGAGCTTGAGTGTATGAATAAAAAGTATTTTATTAACGATTGAAAATTTAAACAAGATATATATAGGGAGAGTGTGAGCTAATAGTAGGAAATGAATAAATTACTATATATACTTATAAGTATACTAGTACTAATATTTTTATAAGAAGTGCGTAATGCTGGTAAGGGGCTGAAAAAGAAAGAAAGAATTGCATAGAATTACAATTCTTTACATATCTAGCAAAAATGTTGTTTATGAATATCTGACTCTTTGGAGTCAGTCTTTCGGACTTATACTGATATATATAACCTAGAACGGTTCATATGTAGAAAATTCAGCTAGATGCAACATGTGCGTCTTATTGCACTTAACCCACATTTTACCAACATAATTTTAAACAGGCACTTAAAGAATGACATCTGAAGGCCGGGATCAGCTTTTCTTCCCAGAGCCAATTAGAACGACTCCTCCGGCCTACATATTTATCAGGTCTTTATTCGATATAGATACAAGATATTTCTATTCGACTTGTTTTGTAGAGTTTGGTACACGAATTTGCAAGTAGAAGTCCCATTATTCATAAGATCAACATAATTACTCATAAGTTATTCATAAGATCATTTTGGCCAATTGGAAGAAACATGTAGCTCTACATTTAAGTGATAATTTCAATTTTGTATGGTAAAGGAAAAGGAAAGGAAAAGGATATTCTGCAAAACATTCAGAACTAAAGAAAAATTTATTAAAAATATTTTCGCTTGAAAAATTAAATAAAAAATATAAATTGAAATATAAAACCTGATAAATTACCATCTTATAAATGTGTATACTTAGAGAAATAAAAGCTTCTATAATAATAACTATAAAAAATTATAAACATATCTTTGTTAATCACTAATTCTCAAAATATATATATTGTAGAAAATTCTAGCGAAATTTCGAGAATTAGTAGGTAGGTTTATTTATTTATTTTTTGTTTGTTTGATGTTGTTGCTGTTATATTACGTACTTCTAAACTAACTTGTCAAATTTCTTCCGGCAAAAATGTTAGGGTCAATTTTAAAGTTTGCCTTAGCAATCAAATTATAAATAATATAGACATATTTGAATTAATATTTATATACTAAACTTTATTCTGATCGACATGTCACAGGTTTTTAATCGAATGTAAAACTAAAATACGAATATTAAAATTCAGTGTACATAATATACACTCAATAGCCAAAACATTATGACCACCTGTCAATAACGAGTTGGCCCACCTTTGGCCCGCAACACAGCTTCAACCCGCCTTGGCATGGATTAATATCACCACTTAATACCAGTTAAATACCACTTCCACCTGATCACGTGCCTTCCACGTCATCCAGACGAGTTCATTTCAAAATGTAGGGGTGGTCATAATGTTTTGGCTCTTGAGTGTAATAAAAATTTTAAAGTTTTGAATATAAAATTAGAGCATATTTTATTGTTTTTCAATTATTTTTTATAATTATCATAGTCCATTATTGAATCAAATACTGATATTAAAATTATTATAATGCATTTTCATATACAACAAAATGTATCCTGTTCTTAAGAAAGATCACTGAACTACTAGAAGTTATGAAATATTCCACAATTTCCTTTCTACTTTTTTTTTGTGTGATATTTAATGAATAAAAAATTACCCACTTTTTAATTTTTTGTTACGCAAGATTCACTTATATGTAAATGTTTCATTAAAGTAAGTCTTCACAATTAATAACTACATCATAAATTTAAAAGCATAAATTTGAAAACATTTTTGAACCGTTTATTGAAAAATCATTCTTTAAATTCGAGTTCCTCGTTACATACCACCAAATCAAAACACATTAAACCATGCTTTACTTCTCACTGACGCCGTGCCAAATTGAAATAACACACCAAAATTCCCGTTCTGGTCGAATAATTTTCAGCAATAACATCAACTACCCTCATTCGGCAATGAAAAGAAGCTAAATGTAGCGTGTACTTTTGATAAGCGGAAAGAACCATCTTCAAACAACGTGCAGAACATGCTGTTCAGCCTTGATTTCCGGCAGTGTCATGCAGTTGGTGGGGTTATTACTCGAAAAAGTTTATCTCTGTAAGCATGAGGAGTTCTCTGGCAGCATCATGAGTGAGAGTAATCGTAACGTTTCCGCATTTATTTTTGCTTTTCTTTTACAAATTGCCCGTACTTGAGGGCAGATAAAAAAAACACCATGGTGCCGCTGAGTCAGTGACGGTTTTTACTCTGCATGAAATGTCACTCAAAAGATCACGAGTGCATTTAAGCTGCAGTGGAGATCAATTGAATAAGAGGGGAAATGATTGAGGTCGAACTGATCGTGCCAAAGCATATCGTTGAAGGTAATGGAGTTCTATTTGACAGAAGAAATAAAAAAATAAAAAGATAGTGACGCAAAAAAATCAGCATATATATTTTCCCCATTTAAGGGCATATATAGATAATTATTCAATTTACAATTTATTTCTTTTCATTATTAAAAAAAACTACGAATTTCATAGGAGAATCAATTTTTAATTTTCAATTTTTTTCTAATTTTTACTATTTTTTTTATTATTAAAAAATATTGCAGTGAAACTTTTACAAACCCAGTTTATCCATTTTAATTATGCACGTTATAAATTTAGGATAATCATTTAATTTTCTCAAATCAAATCAAAGAAAACTTTTTCCAAATTCTTATCTTAAAAAATGATGGATTATTTTTAAATTAAAGTAAATTATGCGTACGATCAAGATTTTTGTTCAATTTGCTAACTGGTCATTCAGTATTAGAAACTAGGAAATTTATATATTAAATTCCGACTGATACAAGTTTTTTAAATTTATTTTAATATCTCTAAAACTATAGATGGTATAAAATTGCTTACGAGATAGCGCATCATTCACTGAGCATTTGAAGCAATATCCATTATTAATTTTTATCCATACTTGAAGCAAATAATGCATTATCCATTATTAATTTGTATCCGTACTTGAAGCAAAAGAATGCATTATCAATTACTATTTTTTTCCCCTGCTTGGAGCAAAGAATTCATTATCCATTATGCATATTTGATAAACAAAAGAATGATGGTTTTAAGTACCATTTGACATCATGGCTAATCATGTTCATACGGAATTGCAGTTGCTTTCAACGACTACCATCAAATTAGGCAGATCATGGTCATTTTTAGGCATTCCTGGGGGTACATTACAAAAAAGTTATCTCTTCCACGTGTTGCTAAAAATATTCAAGAATTCCTGAAATAACGTTTCTTCCTTGACCAACCTATTCATCGACTGAACAGATAGGGCTATCTGAGATAAGATTGAAGCATGGTATATTCCTCTGGTATACATTCAAAATCGGTTTTATTTGATGTACCATAGAAAATCAACAGTGTGTGGCTGTTTCACCGATTTTAGCATATAATATTTTTGTCCGTTAACTTAATCCTATATGCGTACCCTTGTAATTTATGCGTAGATTAATCTCTTAATTCTAATTATTTCTAATGTTACAATTTTCAAAATATGTAAAATATTAGAATTTTTAAAATAAAAAAAATTTAATTTGAATTCAAAGGGATTCAAATATAATAATTAAAATTTTACATCAAGATAAATATTAATAATTTTTTTTTTTTTTTTAACAAGGAAAAAAATTTTTCTTTCCCCTTACTTACAAAAATTGTAAATGCTGAATTATAAGGTTGTTTTCTAGAAGATAAGTCTAAAATTTTAAAAAGTTGAATTGTTATAAGTTTTCTGGCAAAAATTTTATATTAAATAAAACTGAAAAATTTAATAAGCAATAAACATCTTAACAATCTATTATATTTACATTAAATTCTAAAAAACACCACAAAATGTAATTAGTTCAAAACCATCTTAAACCATACATACTTAAAGCTTACAACAGCAATAATAAATAACTGTCAAAAAATAAAAAAAAAAAAAAAAAGGAACGTTATTAAAATGGAAAGACATTTAAATCGTTCTGTTTATATACAATTTTCTTGTGTGTGTGTGGTTTACGATTTAAATAATCATAAAAGCGTGGCCTGAATTACATACTTTGCTTCAGAAAGAACATTACTGAAGCATCAGCATAATAAATGACCACTCTTGCAAGCTTCAAAATAAACTATGGTTCTTTAAATATCGTGTTATCTTAATGAATGGACAAATTGTTGGTATTTTTTCATTCGTTTGCATTAGAGCACTCGGCAAACTGCATGTTAATAACAAGAGCATACATTTAAACTTGTTTAGTATTTTTAATTTTATAAAAATAAATATTTTTTCTTATTGCATGTTCTTTTCTTTTTCTTTTTCTTCTTTTCTTTTCTTTTTTTTTTTTTTTTTTTTTATTACTGAAAATTCAAATTGTAAATGGTATTTTTAAAAAAAATGTTTACAACCTGAAACCAAAACAATGTTTTTCCTGAAATAACCTGTTCGAAAGTAATAAACATATTCAAATTGTTTGAATATATATCTATATATATATAATCTGATTTTGTGTTGCATGAAATAAGTGCTGATAAAAATATTAAGCAAATATTATCTTATATATCATTCGAATTAGCAATGATTTTGAAATATTTCTAGAAAAATGATTACCAGTTATGTAATTTAGCTATATTTGAAAAAAATATTTTCCTTCGGAAAAAAATGATCAGTAATAACTACTATTTCAACTATACATATTGCTTATTAACTAAGTATTATTACTTTCTCAATAAAGATAAAATAAAATAATATTTTACTTGATTTTTGTAAATAATAATTTTTGTTTAATAAAGTAACAAAAACAATAATAAATGCATTACGAAATGAAACCTTGTATCAATACAATTAAAGTCACTTGTTCATACTTGTTGAGAATTATTTTACAACACAAAAAACATAAAAATTCAATTTTAAAAAAATTAATGGTTTCTTTGTTAAACTCGTGTAATTACAAGGTAACAATTTTTTAAATATTAATTTTTTTAATACTTTTTTAATTATTTATGTTAATATACCGTTGAAAAGTTTAAGTCAAGTGTATTCATATGGAAATAATTATCATTTTAGTTTAAAGGTCAAGTTAATGGTCAAAAACTTAACAAACAAGGTTAAATCTTTAAAGAAGAACTAAGTCTTTCATTCTGGCTAGCACTTAAAACGCTGAATTTTCCTAAATATATCCCGTAAGGACTTTAATTAAATAATCTTCTAACTGGCATAAAAATCTTTGTGGTCGCCGCCTCGTTCGTCAAAGCGATATTGTCAACAACTTCAACACGACATCTTGTGCCCTTAACGACTTGAGCAACATAACCCGGCAATTTAGAAAAACAAAGAAAAAAGAAATAATAATAATGACACGCGCTATCATTACAAGAATGTAATCACTTACCTTCCATATCAGTTTGAAGCCCTTTTTTTTGTCGACTACATAATAAACTGCGTGAGTTGACAATTTAATACCCATAACGCGTGTAAAAATGACAATAATAAAAAAGAGCAAAAATTGCTCTTGTCCGTTTCAGTGCGGAACCAATTGAAAAGGATAGTTTTTTCATCATTCAAAAAAGATGTTGACAACTATGGTAACCCTGCGAGTTTGGTTGTCAAAATCGATTAATTTATCGCTTTAGATAATAAAAAAAAAAATATGCATTATCAATAAAGTTGCTAAGAGAAAAATCTATCACTAAGAACAAGGTCAAATAATTTGATAGGGGAAAAAAAAACACAATTGGCTAATAATAAAGGAAGTAAGGCACTGAAATTTTCAGTAAGCGGGAAAAGGCACAAAAATTTGGAATTGCTTCTAATTCTTCGCCAAATAATTTAATAAATTAAAGAATAATGCCTGTTGAACAATGGAAAGATAGTAGCCAAAAATAAGTAAGGAAAAAAATAAGGATTTCAAATGATGCTTTTTATAAAATGATGATAAATTCTTTTTTTTTTTATGTAGAAAAAGAAGTAAGCATGTTTTAATGTAAAAGTGCAGTTTTTTTTAAATTGTCGAATACTACCCCACCCTCCTCAAATGAAATTTACTGCATACTTTATATCAATGATATTTGAATAAAAGGTTTTCAGAAAATTAGGTAAGCATAATATTTAGCCATTTGATACAGTCTTGAATACCTTAGGATTTAGTCTTAGAATTAGTCTTAGAATTTGATAAATGAAAGAATATAAGTATAATACCTGTTGAACAATGGAAAAAAATAGCCAAAAATAAGTAAGGAATATAATAAAGATTTCAAATGATGCTTTCTATAAAATAATGATTTCTTCTTTTTTTTTTTTTTTTTTTTATGTAGAAAAAGCAATCATGTTTTAATGTAAAAGTGCTGGATCTTTTTTTAAACTGTCGAATACTACCTCTCCCCCTCAAAGTGAGTTTATTGCATACTTTACGTTAATGATATTTAAAAAAAGTGTCCAAAAATTAGGCAAACAATAAATGTTAAGCCATTTTATACGCAGTTTAAATACTTGATTTGTCATTTCTATTAAAATAATTGTGTTTATGCATAAGCAAAAGCAATTTTTTATATTAAAACTTTAAATTGTTAATGAAATTGAATACAGTAGTGACCTTGTAAAATGCGTACTTTTTTGTTGGTTATGCATTGCTATTTATGGAGGTATATTAATTTTATGTGATAAAAATAGAGTATTATGTAAAAATAAAAAGTTAGATAGATTAACGTTGTCAGCCAAATGCGGAAGTAATCAAAGATAATTATTAATCAAAATTATTAAACATAAAAAATATTTGAAACAAATCATATAAATTATACGTCAAATTAGTAAATTTCCACAATAAAATTTAAAAAAAAAAATAATAAATCAGTTGTAATATAAATTATTTTAAAATATGAAAAGTGCGTACTTATCATAATGTAATTCATCATAAAAAGTGAAATTCTAAGAGTAGGTAATTATTATGTAATCAATTTAAAAATCAGAAAAATTGCTATTTTAGTTTAAATTGGTAATAAAACTACCAACAAATTTTAAAATACGAAAATAATGATTCTAAAACTTTATTTTACAACTGAAATCTTTTAAAGAATATAATGAATGAAATATATAATAACAATTTCTTTATTTTGCAGAATAAGTAAATAACCTCTGTTATATTTTATAGACAAATAATCTAAAATTTTTAAATTATATATATGTTATAACAGAAAAAGAAAACTAAATTAGTTTAGATAGAATAGTTTTAAGCTGAATAAATTTAATAGCTATAATTATTCATAACTCAAAAGAATAATAAATTTTTTTACAGTGTTTTAATGAACCTTTTTACTAACACGATTATATTGATTGATTATATTAGAAAATTACATGATTTTAACTAGTTGTATCGAATTTTTTTTTGTTTAATTTGCAATCAATGAATCTTATTTGCACTTGTTTTTGTTGGCGGAAAAAACAGGAATTTTATTTTTATATCTTGGAATTGATACGTATTCCTTGATGACGCAAATCTTGTCATTAATTTTTCATTTTAAAAGTCTCGAAGAAAGTTTTGATTCTTAACACAACCACTTTCCTGAAAGAAATTAATTGAGTGAATTTTTAAAAAAATGAGGCTGAAAAATAACATTTTTTTAGAGATTTTATCTAGCAAGTGGCAGTTATAGTTGCGACATTTTATCTAATAGAATAAACATGTTGTTGTTTCTTATCCCACTTGGTCGACAGCAACATCTAAACCAAATCCATGAACCCGTGTGGACTTAATCCGACGAGTCATACATAATGAAGAGTAAATATGCAGCTTCTTTTTTTGTCCTTGACTTAGTGGCATAAAAAACACGGGGCACCCAAAGGGAGACGTCTGACTATACCCTACCCGGTTATACCCCCGGGCACTGGGTACCCATTTTAGTGGCCTTTTAAGATATGTATAGGCTACAGTGGGCCTATTCTAACACGGACCCATATGGATGGGATTAAACATTTCCTACGGTATAAATATTTTATTAAATTAATTAAATATGAATTGATTAAATTAAGTGCTTTTAACTAAACATTATTTTAGGTTTGAATGAAATAAAAGTTAAAATATTATATCTAAGTAATTTAAAGATGGGTTACATTAGCATGAAAATCAAACATTTTATGAATTATTCATAGAAAAATGAAATGACTTATATAACTTTATTGTAGTCAAATTTTTCGGAATATATCGGATAAAATAATAATATCGGAAGCTAAATTTCCTTCCGATAATGTATTTTCCTTACTTTATTTGGTTTAGGATATCTTTTTACATACCTTATTTGGATTATTAGGTTTTGTGTTAATAATTATTTAATATTAGGACGGCAACGTTACAATTAATTGCATTACTTTATTATTGTTAACGTTAATTTAATTATTGCAACGTTAAAATAATTGTTAACGTTAATTTAATTATTGCAACGTTAATTTAGTTGTTAATGTTAATTTAATTTTTGCAACATTAATTTAATTGTTAACGTTAATTTAATTAACTTTAATTTAATTTTACGTTATTACTGCACGTTTATTTAATTTTATGTTATTACTGCACGTTAATTTAATTAATTGCATTATGAATTATTGCAACGTTACAATTAATTCATTTACGAAATGCCTGGGTTTCCCCCTCTCTTAAACGTAATTCAAGAGTTACTATGACAGCTGCTTTCTCGCCTAGAAACACGCTGTTGAAAAGACAGATCTCAAGTTTCACTTGACCTCTTCATTGAGAAGAACAGAGAGAGGCATAAACGCCTCCTCCAACAACGATAACACATGTTTCATATTATCTATTTCAGACTCCAGCGACGCTGATCTCTGGACAATTATCTCCTTTTTACAAGTACGTTTGGCGTTGCGATAACAGTCCCGGACAGATGGAGAAATAATGCATTTGTAAAATACGTCATCATGATGAAATACGTAGAGAAGAAATGATGATGAACTTTCTAATTTTAGATAAATTTATAAATTATTAGGAGTTATAATTTTTTATTTTCGAAATGCATTCAGCATGGACATTTTATTTAATTTTCAACTGCGATATAGCACTAAAAGTAATCATCAAAATTAATTATTTTTGTATTTCAAATGAATGATAATCATTGTTTAATTTCATGGCATAGCCTGAATGGTCGTGTGTCTAGCACTCTGGCGCTCGGTGCCACAGGTTTCGGGTTCGAGTCCCGGCGGTGCCATGGATGTTTGTAGTGGCTCCACTTTAAACCGTAATTTCCGGTCTAATATAATCGTAGAGCGTTGTCTTAAGCTTTAGTCAGTATTCAACCCTCGTGGTTCCTCGCTAAAGTGAAGCTGCGTATTACCCTTAGCCAGAGACCAGTCGCTTATACGGGGTCTTCTGGACCTGGTGTACACGCTTACCTGTCCTAGGGGGATTAGTAACAACAACTTTATGGCCTATTTCTTACGGAAAAGCTTGGATTGAGGTTTCTAGCTATGTTATCTTTTATCTGTTTCTTGTTTACCAAGCATGTAGCATTTTCATGTCTCTTAATGTGTTTTTTGCTTAGCACATCAAATGAAATTCGTTTTTCCATTGGTGTTTGCAATGAGAATCATTTAATGATTCTAGGTTATATCATAGTCATAATCATCGCAACCACATAGTTCTAGACGTACTGATTTACTGCTACATTAAGTTCATCATGTTTTATGATTTTGTCATGTTGCAAATTAATGCTCATTTCATTTCATATCTATCAGTGTGTGTAAGATTAAATATTAATTAATGTGTGTGACTTTTAAATATTATCAACGAATTTTTTAAACAATTTTTCAATTTCAAAAATCGATACAAAAATAAATCTATTCTTTAATTGTTTCCTTCCTAACAAATAACATTTTCATGATATGCTTATATTAAACTTACACTATATATAAAATGTTTAAGGAATTGAATTTTTATATATATTTTCCTGCACTAATAACTATCTGCATTCAAATATGTTTCAACTAATACAGCATGAACTTCATGAAAACATTACGCTAATTTGTTGGACCAAAATTATAAACTAATACAAAGTACAAATGCGGGAAGAAAAATTGTATGGATCCATTTTTACAAATTTTTGAATTATATTTAATACAACTTCATTACATTTGAATAAATAAATTTTTGGAAAAGGGAGTCTGCACATATTACACCTGCTTTCACAAATCTTCTTTAAATACTCTGTATATTCATAGTTTTCTCTAAATTACAAATTCAGTAAATCGTGAAGTTTGATTTCCAAATTGTGCTTTAATTATTTTTAAACCACGGCCAAACAATTTCTGGCCAATTTACAACCAAACTGATCCCAGATATCTACAAATAAGTATTCGTTGAACATAAAATAATGCTATAATGCTTTTGTTCTAGAGTGCAAGCATTGATTTCACATTAGTGTAAACTTGAAGTTTGACTTTTTTTATCGTAACACAAATGTTTGTATGCCCAAGAGGATATGATGCCTTTAGTAGGGTAAACACCTCCCTTAATAGCAATGATTAACTGACACTCATCAGCAGTTTATGCAAAAAAATGTGCAAATTCTCACTGATCATAATTTACAGTAGTTATAATCGTACAGAAAGTCGTCTATAAAACATTCTACATAGGTTCTATGTATTTAAATCATTGCCACTGTTTTTTAGTGATATCTTTCCTTTTCAGCTCTTGCTATCGTCAGTGTTATCGTCAGGGTCGGATTTTCCTAAAGGCTAACTAGGCTTCAACCTAGGGCCTCAAGATCAAGAGGGCCTACAGTAAACATTAAAACACTGAATCGAAATTCTACACATATGACTAATACACAAACATAAAAATGTATTAAGATCAACGCGTTCGGCTCATTGGGACTGTTCGTTTGTATATACTAGATTGCATATACTAGAAGTGTTCTCGGCTTTTTTATTTATTATCCGTGCCACATTTTTATAAAGATTAGTACCAATCACAACATGTTTCATTAACCATATTGATTATATCACAATAATGATGTATTTTATTATCTGCATGTAATTTACAAACTTAAAAATGGGAGGTGAAAGTGTCTCATAAATTGGAATAGCATAGGGCCTCTTTTCATCTAAATCCGGCCCTGGTTATCGTCCATAAAAATCAATGCATGAATGATATCTTCTAACAGACACACATGAGGGAGAACCGCCCGTTAATAATAACTGTAAAATTTGTGGTTAATTTTCTCATTATATTGTAATACCTCCACGGACAAACACGCCAAGGCTACCATCCGCCATCTGCTTCCCGAATTTAGAGCAATAAACCATTTTTCTACCTCTCTTCATATCAACTAACGTTGAAACTCTCTCAGACACTGAAATGACTCATCTAAAAGTACGTGATTTCATAGATGAAATGCCAAATCATTTCGTCATCAATAAACAAAAGTTAGTTAAATAACTTAAAGTATATAATGTTAATGTTGTGTTATGCTAATATTAATGTTATATTATGTTCTTAATGTTATAATGTAAATGACTCATCTGAGAAGAAGTAATTTCATAGATGAAATGTCATGTCATTTTGTCATCAATACAAATAAAATCTAGTTAAATAACTTAATGTTACTAATTGTTTAAAATTAATTGTTTCTCCATTTGTTTTTAAAATGTGCATTTTCGTTAATGTGTAAGTATGTATTTGACACATTACAAAATAATATGTTTCTTAAGTTTTTTTAATTTTTTTCGTTTGTTTATAATAGTTAATGCATTTCTTATTAAAAAAAAATTTTTGAATTTATTAAGAAAAATTAAAATTTAATTAACATATATTTAATTAATTCTCACACACTCAGTGTTAAAAAAGATTTTAAAAAATATATTACAAAATAATAAATTATACTTATCAATACGGATATCGATACGTTATTTTTTTATTGACTGATTTTCAGGTTGAAGAATTAAATCAAAATAATTATTATTTATGATATAGAATGTGCAGTAAAGTCTCTAAAATAGTCCTAATTCCCTTTTAACATTTTATGAATTGAATTTACTAAGATTTTTTGGATAAAAAGGCTTGGTAAAAAAATTTAATGTGAAGTTTTTCGTTAGTAAATTTGGTAAATACATGGCTGGAACATATTTAAAAATGTTTGCAGAAATTGCTACAATGTAGAGTAGAATTTATATTTTTTATTATTTTGAATCAGAGGAGATAAATTTTCAACTAAGTATTAAGTTCTTCTACAAAAAGTAGTTATTCGACATTATGCTTTTGAGGAAAACAGTATAAATAGTAAAGAATATATTTAGGGTTATATAATTAAACAGTATAAGCAATTTTCGCTATGTAAGATGTACATAGCGTACGATGTTACATATACGAAAGGAACGATATGATATGACTTTTGGAGAAGGTGCTCAAATGTAAAAAGCATAATTTATATTTTTATTATTTTAAAACTTAGAGGAAATAATTTTTCAATTAAGTATTAAATTCTTCTAAAAAAGTAGTTATTCGACATTATGATTTTTGAGGAAATCTATATAGGTAGTTTATAATATATTTAAGGTTCTATAATTAAACAAGTATAAACAATTTTCGCTTTGTAAGATGTACATAACGTACGATGTTACATATACAAAAATATAATTTCTCTTTTCAGTTGAGATAACTGATCATTGTTAATAATTTTGTCTAGAGCCTTTGCTGCGCGAGTGATCGATTGATAAATTATATTATTAATTATTCAACAAATATAACTGAAAGGATAAAACTTTTTTCGTGCGTTGTAAAATTTTTAAAACTTTCTTCCTCAATATTTAAAAATAATAGTTTGTATATTCAACATTCAAATATGAAAGTACAAAAAAATTTAATAGCTAAATTAAATTAAATTATATAGTAAAATTTCAAGTAAAAAAAAGTATTTTCAATTTTTATTTATTCAATTTTTTTCAGTATTAAATAGAAACATTCATATATTTTACTAATAATCCGTAATGGAAATATATAGGTTTAAAAAAACTATGCATTTAATGCTAAAATAAACTAGATAAAATCAAAGTTTTCCCAAAGAAGATATACTTTGATATTATGCATATGTAAATAATATTTCCTTAGTATGAAATATTTGATTAACATACTTAATTAAATATAAATAATGTTAAAAATAATGTTATAAAAATTAAATAACGTTATTTAAAAATTATTTTATTCTTTCAGTGACAAAAGGTTTCCATGCAAGATATTCTATATTAATAATGATTTTTAAAATGTATATAAAAACTGAACTCAGACAGAATGCTTTATTTTTTAAAAAAGAGTTGTTATTTTTAATAATACAGAATAACCTAAAAACTAGTGTTTAATTGGTTGATTTTTGTGCCAAATTTTACAATATTCCAATTTCATAATAACTTTTTTTCTGATTTTATCCTAATCTTTGGTAACCTATGTATTATTAGCCTTTGAGTAAAAAAAAAGTTTATGTACAAGCTATTCTATATTAATAAATGGTATTAAAAGTGTATATAAAAACTGAACTCAGACAAGAAGCTTCATTTAAAAAAAAAAAAAAAAAAAAGAGTTATTGTTTTTAATAATGCAGAATGTGCTAAAAACCAGTGTTTAACTGATTGATTCTTCTGCCAAATTGTATAACATTCCAATTTCATAACTACAATTTTTCTGATTTTACCATAAGTTTTGATATTGTATTAGGCTTTCAGCAAAAAACGTTTTTCTATACAAAATATTGCATATTAATAAACGATATTAAAAATGTACATAAAAACAGAACTCAGACAGGATGTTTTATTTTTAAAAATAGAGTTACTTTTAATAATGCAGAATAGCCTAAAAACCAATGCTTAATTAGTTGATATTTTTATCAAATTTTATAATAATTAAATTTTATAATAATTAAATTTCATAAATACAATTTTTCTGATTTTCCCGTAAGTTTCGGTAACCATTGTATTAGTTTTAAGCAAAGAAAAAAAAAAAGGTTGTCTATGAAGAATATTTTATATTCATAAATAATATTAAAACCGTATATAAAAACTGAACTCAGACACAATATTTTATTTTAAAAAAAAAATTATTATTTTTAATAATGCAGAATAGCCTAAAAACCAATGTTAAATTGGTTGATTTTTTTTGTCAAATTTTACAAAATTCTAATTTCATAACTACAAATTTTCCTCGATTTCCCTTAATTTAAGGTAACCAACGTATTAGTAGTTCAATAAAAAAAAAAAGGTTTCCGATACATGATATTCTATATTAATAAACGATATTAAAAATGTATATAAAAACCGAACTCAAACAGGATGGAGATTATTATTCTAGTTATTAAGTGCTAAATATATTGAGGATTTAAATGATGGCTATCCTAAAAAAGCTGTCTTCACTCCTAGAATAACATATGCGGACAAGAAACAGGAAAAAGTTTCCGATTATAAGGAAGTGAAACAAAAAACCGAGTTCGATGAATTCTCTTATTATAGACTGAAAAGTAATACTCGCCAGCGTACAAGTAGGAGAGCTAAATTAAGATGCTACTTGATTCATCAGGCATCTGATTTTGGATTATGCAACCAACCTCCGGAAACAATGCATCATCCGTTAGAATTATCGCTTTTAATGAGGTTGAGCAAAATGCAACGCAAATTAATCATTTTAGTTAATTCTTTTTTAAAACGCTTTTAGTTTGAAAGAAATCCGAAAAAGTTTAACAAAAACAAAGGAATACAATATTTTAGCTTTTTACAAGTCACATTTGAAAGGACAAAAAATTATAATGTGGCTTATTAAACATTATACATACATAAATACACACATTAAATCATTATGGATGTCAAATCGAGAAATATTGAACAAACGTTTCGCAAGGGTAAAAGTATATAATATTTTAAGCTTTTTTAAGTCGCATTTGGAAATAAATATCGCGTGGAATTCATAAAATATTTAAATATTAATTTGATGATGAATGTTAATCAATAAATGAAGTGCATCTGTACAACATATAAGGAATAAAAAATAATGTAGCATATTAATCTTTTATATATATATATATATATATATATATATATATGGAATCAAATATATGAATATATATATATATATATATATATAAAAATCATTATGGAAGTCAAATCAAGAAATACTGAAATCTACTTCAGAAAATTGAACTATGAAATATGCGTCAATTTTAATTAAGTTCTCAGATTATTTACAAACTAATTAAAGTTAAAATAATTATTTTTTTAAAAATAATCATTTTAATTAATTAATTAATATTAATTATTTTATTAATTAATTATTTTAATTTTTTGATACGATTTTATGTTTATATATTATTATATATAAACATTATAGTTATATATATTCCTCATCATCATCTTTGTCGCAGCAGCCCCATGGTGGAACAAAACCGCCTGTCTACTGGCAAATTTTGAGACAGGAGATGTTTTTCTTTTTACAGGATAGGGTTGTCAGCTATATAGGGTAGGGTAGGGTTGTCAGCCCAACAGTCATACTAGAACGGGACCTACAGTTTAAAAGGGATTACGAACCACTACAAGCATCGATGGCACTGCCGGGACTCGAACCCCTTATACCTGCGGCACCGAGCGCTAGTCACTCTGCTGTTCACTGTCACTGTCACTGTCACTGTTCAAGCCCCATTGTTATATAACTTATAAGTTAAAATAAGTTAGTAGAATTTTATGTTAAATGAAAAAGTTGTAAACCTCATCTAAAATAAAATTGTTTAATAAGTGGAAAAGTTTAGTTTAGTTAAGCATGATTTTGAGACAAAAACCCAAGAAACAGAGGACCAGGCGATCGGAAGGTTATTTTCCTACCCCAAAATTCCGACTATCACTTCGACTTGAATTTAATTTAATTTCTTGACTCAAGATTTATGTGAAAAGCAAAAAGATACGTCCTTAGTCAATAGGAAACCAGGATTTATACAGCGAGTGTCCGAAATTTTAATTTTTGGTGTGAATGCTGTTTGGATATTTCAGCTGTTTCCTTGAGTCTTCACTTAACGATGGAAAACCAGTTTAAAATTTCTCTTAATTTCAAATTTTGTTTTATTTGATTCCTATTTATTAGTTTACCCTATTTATTATGAGTTAACTGATGTTTCATTAGTTTCATGAGAGTGTTTATAAATAAAAATGAATGACTTCTAGTTTTGACGAAATAAACATCTCAATTTTTTTTTTTTCCCCTTATCAATTTCGTTTATGCCTTTTCATATGTTTCTAGAAATAGAAAATTGTTCATAAATAAAATTTAAGTGGCATTATATCCCCATATATAAATGTTAAAGAAAATATTGCAATAAATTTTGAAAAATACTGTATAATCATATTTGAAGTGTTCAATGTCAGCAATTTTTCCTTTTAAGAAATAATGAAAATAAAAAAAAAAAAAAAAAGGCATAAAAATCGTTTTTTGAAATAAATATATAGTCAATATAATAGCTGAATGAAAAATATATTACACGGAAAAGTAAAATGAAAATTAAAAAATAAACATTAGAGAAAATTAATGAAAATACATTGGTAAAAAAAAAAAAAAAAAAAAAACACCCTATTCTAAATATTACAAAATTCATGATCCCCATCACTAATATGTTCAAAAATATTAACTGTATGAAAAAATGAATTAAGCAATCTTAATTAAAGTACATACTAAACTTCTATTAACAAAGGAGGTAAACCAATTATTATTTTATAGTTATAAAAATCACACAGAGGACTGTTTGTTGTGCTGCCATCTAGTGTTAGTTTTATACATTACAAGAAAATTAAATATATATTTAAAGTGTATCTTATTAATAATGATACTTAAATGTTTTAAAATATTTTAATATATATTAAATTTTGATGTGATATATTTTCTAGCATCAATCAATATCAATGGATATCAATGGAATATTTTCTGGTTCTTATATATATATATATATACATGTATACGAACCAGAAAATATTCCATTGATGCACTGTAAGTTATATACTTAATAGTTACTCAATAAATATAGTTTTAATTATTTACATTAAATATTCAATTATTATTTTTAAACACGATAATTCTGGAATTTTTTTACAGTTGATGAAAAATAATTAATATACATAAATAAATAAATAAGCATATTCTTTTACGATTTCAAATAATAACTATTACCTTGCTGCATAGAAACTTTAAAAACTCATAGATTTCAATGTATATAAAATGACACCCAGAAAGCGTTTAGGGGTTGTTTTACTACATTTGCGTGTAATATGCGAGAAAACCCGAAAAACTGTCCAGAAAATTGCCTGCCTCTCGATGTGAGACACTTATACATTAAAATAAACTATTTGTGCTACTGACAGCAATGGATTCCTTCAGCAGATTCGAATTTTACACTCCTCGTTGGCTGTGCACGTTACCAGTGGACCACGAGTCGGGCATTTATAAATTTACGAAATGTAAGATAATTTATGTAAGATAATAACAAAAATTGCAACGTACCTCCCATATTGCTTTGAAGTCCTTCTGTTCAATTCGAAGGAGTTCACAATGTTCGTTCGTCACCACCGTAGCGCTGTGCGGGCTGTTGTCCAATATGGACTCTCCAAAAGCTGTCCCAATGCCTAAGGTGCATAAGGTTACAGTATCCTAAGGGAAAAAGAATACTAGTTCAATATAAATTGTCCCTTCGTAAAAATTACTTGAATACTGAATAGAAGATTTTTATGCATAATCTTCTTTTTTAAAGTTAGAATTTTTTGTTACTTTTAATCATTAATTGTTTTTAAGGCGTAAAATGACTTCTAAGTTGGCAACGTACAAAATACCAAAGTTAACGAAATAGAAATAACTTTAACGAAATAGAAATAATAATCAGAGAATGCGATTTTCTCGTAATTGTAAGGTTTCTTGACATACACTGAAGGGTTACTTTGCAATTCTGCATTATTTTACGTTAATATTTCACACTGACAATTCTATGTATTAATTTTCTGTATGCAATTTTCTTCTCTGGAATCAGAAACCATTATTAAACATTATATCAAACACATTGGTAAAATCAACAGGTACTCATGGGATGCCAGAATACCTTCCTGTGATACAATCATACGCCTCTTACTGACAGAAGATGCTTTTGACAATCAATCGTTTGCTGTCAATACAGTGAATTTTCAACAATTATTGTATATAGCATTAGTGAGAAACAAACTGCTACATTCTACATTTAATGGTAATTTTCCATTCAATTAACCATTAGAATATAAATGAAATTACTTAAAATTATTCTGATGAAAAAAATTGTGTTACAATCTTCAATTTCCAAAATTGTTTCATTTATATCGTTTTTAACTTTTTTATAATATTCTAAATCTTTCTTCTTTGAAGAAATAGTAATAAAATATCCATTTCACGTCCAAGTTGTGCAGCTATCAATGTGTGATACAAGGTTGGAGTTTAAAGAACACAGTTTTTTTTTTTTTTTTTTTTTTCGTGTTTTGAATTTAATGCAATTTTTATTTATTTATATAACTTCATTTAATGTAATAGTTTCTGTATGATAAATGTTATATATTTGAAAACTTTGAGTTTTTTTAATTCATGGTTGCCTTCATTGCGTAGGATATGAATTGATTCACAGTTAAATTGTAAAATTCGGTGGGCACCTTTTTTTTTTTAATCCTTACTAAATATCTAATTTTGCAATATTCATTGTTATTTTTCTCCATAAATACTGATAAAATATTACGTTAATTACTGTAAGAAGTATAAATCTATTAGATATCTAATAGATGGTAAAAAATTAAAATATATCTTTAATAAAAATGTTTCTTTAACAAATTATTTAGTTACTTCACTGAAAAAAAAAAGACAGTGAAGTAACTTAGACAATAGTCATATATTCTGCTTTTTATCTAAAACTTAAAGTACTTTTATTTGATATAGTTATATACCACTTCCATGAGAACTTTATACTGCAAGATAAGATTTAAATAATCAAGACACCTCCACATATTGTCCAATTCAATGAACAATAGAATCTAGCAATGCTACGAAGAATTAAAAAAAATATTGTTGAACCCATCTTTCCCATTTATTAACTATTGTAAGCAGAATGGTATTGAACCAGGAAATAGTTGTATGTGTTATGGTTTGAAATTCTTGATACACATCGTGTCAGAATAGTTTAAAAAAAAAAAAAAAAAAAACAGGAAGTAACGATGTTTCAAAAGAAAATAGAAACGTTTATTGAAAAAGACAACTTTGACAGTTCAAACAGTTGGTGGGAAACAGATCTAAAGTGAATAGATTGGTTAGTGAAAAGAAGGCATTACGGCTCAATTCCTGTTAAATATTCCTTGGTTATATTTTCCATATACCAGATAAAAAAAAAAATCAAGAAAATGAAAATAATTAGAAAATTTGGGGAAAAAGACTATATTTAGTCCTTTCATTAAATTTTCTTATTTAAGTGATAAATTAAAATACATAATAATTATTAAATAAAATTTGTTTTAAATTTAACCCTCTCAGAAGGTTTCACAAATCTTTCAGCATAGTTTGGTTCTGTTTTACATGATTTGGCAGGGCTATCAACGACATTTTCTTCAATAAATGTATCTATTTTGTGTTTTCTGGAAAGGTAAGTAAAATTTTGTTGTTAATAAATACAAAAATCTTATTGAAAACTCACAATTAAAATATTTCTAGAGTTTGCTGTCGGACAGAAGAATAACCGAAATGTAATTACTTTACAAACCAATAAAAGCTTGCATTTACTTATAATAAATAATATGAGATAAGATAAAAAAGTTTTATTTTAAATTTATATTTTATCGCACGAAATTTATCTTAAACTGCAAAATATTCACATTTTCCCTATAAATTAAAGTGCAGTATTGCTAATACCTTAAGATTACAACTTGTACACGTTTAATTTGCTATAAACTAATTTTGCATCTTATATAAGGACACATAATATTTAACACCGAGTAGAAATTTATCAAATTAGAGTCAAAATTTATTTTATTATTAAAAAAAATTATATCCCGGCCACTTCATTATTTGTCAAATTCTACACAAAATAATTGTAGCAGTCTAAACCCGTATAAAGTATAAAAAAATGCATTTTAAATAGTGTGATGAGAGCAAAAATTATCAAATTATCAATACTCATGATCAATCAGATCATGCGAACAATCATGTAAAACCGGCACGAGTAAAAAAACGAAATGAATCAAAATTATCTTACATCCCCACCAAAACTGTAAATAAACCTTTGAAAAACTGTGCTGCCATCTACCGAGAGAAATAAAAATTTATTAATAATGCATTTTAATCAAATTAACAATTAAATAAATATTTGCGTACAAAATAATATATTTTTTTTTTTTTTCATTTACTATTTTTTACTAGAAATTCAACGAAAACAAATTCTCCAAAACATTTTCTTTTTGTATACAAACAAACTGACTAAAATAGCTTCTATGAATCATCAGAAGCCACACCTGTTTTTTGTTTAAATATGGTCACGAGTTTCCCCATGCATAGATACCACGGCATTGAGGTTCAACACACATGGAATTATACCGCTTGCTGTTTTGATGGCTGTAAAAAGTGCGTTTCTCCAGCTCAATTTTTCTTTCTTCTTCTTTTCCATAGTATTCTTTTTTTTTTTTTTTTTTCGTTCTCTCTACGATTCTATATATTTCTTACATTTAAAAAGTTTTAATTTAATATATAAAACCAAGAGTTTCGTAAGTTAATTTCTTTCTCTATAAAAACTTTTGGTCTAAAAATCAATTTAAATTTATATTTATAAATAAATTTATTAATACAAAAATGCTTGTTGAATAACCATTTAAATTTATATTTATTAAATTATATATTTAATAATAACTGTAATAATTATGCAGTGAGTAGATAAAGAATTTATTGTAAGATTATATTCATTAATTAATTGATTCAAATGAAAAATGTATCAAAAACACAAAGAATTTCATACTTCCTAATATAATTTTATAAAGTTAAAAAAAAACTAGATATGCATATTGTATTGAAATTATTATTTTATTTATTGAATTTTGGGAACGACTGAAATATTTTTTTTAATTTATTATAAAATATATCACAAAAAATATTAATACTGAATTCAAAATAATAAAAAAATATCAATTAATATTAATATTTTTAGCTTTCTTATAAGAAAGATTTCTTTATGTTTACTTTCTTGATTAATACATATATAAATAAAAAAAATATGATGAAGAGTTTTTAACTATTAATTTAAAAAATGGCTAATCGAATGACAATTTTTCATAAATTTAAGTAATGTTTTTTGTAACAACTATAACATATATGCTTGAATTTGCTAAAAGAAACGAGGAGACTTATTTCAAAACAAGCGTTTTCAGAAACTAGGAGAATCTTGTTTATAACCACGTACTAAAGACATTTAGGTACTTTTTATACTGATATCAATGTAAAAAAAAAAGCACCTTTTTATTCACCTTCTATGTATTATTTATAACTTTGAAATTTTTCAGTAAAAGTATACATATCCTAGACTATACTAAAATGAACTTTTAAAATACTATTCAGATAAATATTTTAACATTAAACATCTTTGTACTTTAAAAAAAAAAAGTATTTTTTATAATTCAAATATGTATAAATAAATAATTTTGCAAATATTAAAAAATAATTACTTCGACCGTATAATCAGCATTACATGAGGCATATATAGACAAAAAAAGAAACACATATATGTATAACAATTTTGTAGAAAAGATACATAGAAGTTTAAATACAAATATTTTGAGAAAAATACATTTAAAGTAAATAATGTTACATAGTGATAACAATACACTTTTATGTGTAGACTTTTCCTTATTATTATGTTTTTTCGATAAGTTATCGTCCTCCTTTATCTTAATAATTTTTTTTTCATGTGCATATTTTGTTCTTTGTAATTTCTGATCGGTCGATGAGTTTAGATAGCAGTGGTAATCATACTTCGATTCTCTGCCTATTTTCAATAACTTAATCAATTCCTTCTATTAGCTCACAGTCTCCCTATATATATCTTGTTCAAATTTTCAATCGTTAATAAAATACTTTTTATTCATTCAAATACATTTTTTTAAAGCTTGTAGTGGATGACACTTGATGTTAACACAGTTTTTTCAAATATTAATTTAGAAATTAAATTTAATTAATTAATTATATTTTTTTTAGATTTAAGTAGCATCTATCTACCAATAGATGGCGCCAGATAAACTGAAAAAAATGAATGAAAATTATTTATAAAGGACTTTCTGCATTATAGTGTAAAAAGTAGGAATTGACTTTAAAAATATTTTTTTTTTTATATTATTTGTTTGCATGTGGACATGTTTAGAGGGCTTATCGTGTTAATAAGGTGTTAAATTTTATACATTGTTCACAACATATTTCGTCAATAAATTAATAATAAGGCTAATGTTACATTTCTCATACTCCAATGAAAGTCTATTTTCACAACGTCTGCATCTAATATGCATGAGAAAATTTCAGAGAATGTTTTAAAATTAATTATAATATTTTCTTTTCTTTTGCATGTAATGAATAGGCATACCTTGCTCTAAGTATCTTTTTCATCATCGAGGAATAGTGATAATCTGACACCATGGTTCTATACCAAGTTTCATTAAAATTTTTGCCTGTGAATGTATTTGCACTTCTGGATGACTCATCCTATGTTAATGAGGTATCAGATTTTATATAATATATACAATTAGCACATTTCAACGCTAAATTAACAGCAAGGCCAGTGTTACCTTTTTCATAGTTCAATGAAAATATATGGTCACAATGATTATATGACTTCATGCATGAGAAAAGAAAATTTTTCATAAAAATGTAGAAGATTTTCATCTGCAGAAATTTGTTTATAAAAATTTCAAGTTTGGTAAATTTGGTATTTTTCTTACTTGAGCACAATTACTTACAGGGAATTTGATGAATGTTTTACTTTGAAACAGGATTTCTTCGTCTCATATTTTATAAATATATAAACAAACTTACGAAACAGAATTAAACAAGAAAATTACTAAACTAATACACATTTGAAAACTAATAGCACTAAAATAAAAACTCAAAATCACAAGCCTAACTAAACTATGAATGTGATTTTCAGCAAACAAATTCGCCTGTTACAACTATAGCCAATTTAAAATCCAGAAGAGTTATAAAAACTAAATATATTCTAACACGTTTTGTTTTTGGAAGAAGTTTGTAACACTTTGTGTTACTTTGAAACTTCACTCAATGTATATAAAACTATCTGTTAAAAATGGTTGTGTTGGGTCATTTGTTGATTTGTTTATATTTTTAAAAAATAATTTTAATGTATTTTCAATTGTAATTAATAAGGATCAACCGTGCCTTCCTGAAACGAACACATAACCAACGGGGGAAAAGTTCAAGGTTGATAGATCTTCCTTTCAAGGTCGGGTTGACCCTTACATTAATTAGACTTTGGTTTTGCACGTTTTTTATTGTCGTTCGACCTTGGATAGAGAACAAAAGGGAGTGGACAGTTGAGAGAGAGAGAGGATTTCTAGGCAGTATGAAATGTAGAAAGACCCTCCATTCTTTATCGAAACAAAACCCCTAAATATCTGGCCTGCGCATTAAACAAACACCTAAATGACTAATTGGTATAACAAGTGGAAAATTGCTTTTTAACATTAACAAAACCGAAGCAGTTTTCTTCAACAAGAATCAAAATATAAAAAAAACAGCCATCTACCTCAAAAGCCAACTTATCTGTTGGAAATCAGAAACAAAATATCTTGGAATTTATCTTCATAAACATCTAAATTGGAATTTTCATTTTAACTACATCAAACAAAAATACTGAAGAAACATTAGAAGACTCTATCCCTTATAGCAAGAAACTCGAGCATGAGTAGACATACTAAACTTCTGAGTTTCATCTCTATGCTTCGTCTTCTCATCACCTATGCTTGCCCGGTATGGGCCTATGCTTGCCCGGTATGGGCCTATGTTGCTAATTATAATACTAAAATCTTGGAAGCTCAACAAAATATGACTATTAGACAAATAACGAATGCCAACTGGTTCATGAGAAACGCTGATATTCGAAGAGCTATCTCACTGCTACCTCTCAAAACGTATTGGAAAAACTTGCAGAAATATTCTTCAATAATATTGACAACCACCAACATCTGGCTATTCTAGAGATTGAACACTATGAACCGCACTCTAATTTTAAGACCTAGGAATATTCTGCTCTAGCCTACCTTAAATCAATTTTAAAGTTTTGGACTTTCTCAACCCTCACGATTTCCTTTAATCTCTGGGCATTACCAATGTTTTCATTCTTTTATGTCTGTCACCACCGGAGATGAGGCCCCTGAAGGGGTCAGTGAGCTCCGATAATCTTCAACATCTCTATCTAGAAATGATGATTTTGATGATGATGAAATGATGATTTTAAGATGATTTTGCAAATATTTGTTATATAATTTCGTTTTGTGTGTTATATGTTGTAGTTCTGCAAATTTTAATAAATATGACAGTAAAAATTTCGAATTATCCTTTTAAGAAACGATTGTTTCTGCCATGAAACAACACCGAATCAAGACCACAAGCATATCCCGTCCTAACTTGTGCTGAATTTTTACCAGATGTAAGAAAGGTAATGAATTGGAGTAAATTTTTCGACAATAACTCCAAAATCGATTTCCAAACAAAACAATTAAGATCATTAGCATAAAGAGGTTGTTGGAGATTAATATATGAAAAAATCAGGATGTTTAATGCATAATTATGGAAGAAATAAGAACCTGAAATGCCACCAAAAATTCCCACAATACTTTGCTAACAGATTTATGACATATGCTTTATGATCCATTTTGTAATTCCTGGGAATCACCATTAGAAATCAAGTTCAAGTTGTATCATTTTACTCAATCAACATTACAGCATGGAAGTTTTATATTGCAATTATGAAGTTTTATATTCCCATATTTGCAATTTATAAGTTGTCATTGCATTTTCTATCTTTTACATTTAATTGCAGTATTGCTTTGCATGTACACCGACGATTTTTTTCCGTTATTTTTTTAAAAAATATCTGAAAAAAATTATTGTTACTACTAATATTTCTTTTTATATTCGAAATGTTTCTTAAAATTCACCCGAACGTTAATGGATCAAAAATTAGTTTCCGTTAAAATTATTACTAAGTAATTATTTAAAAACAAGTAATAAAAAAAAAATTAAGTCAATTCCTACTTTTTTTTTTTTCACTCTATTGCAGAATGTCCTTTATAAATAATTTTCATTCCTTTTTTTTAAGTTTATCTGGCGCCATCTATTGGTAGGTGCATGCAACTTAAATCTAAAAAAAATCTAAAATTAATGGATTAAATTTAATTACTAAATTAATATTTGAAAAAACTGTATTAACATCAAGTGTCATCCACTACAAATTTAAAAAAAAAATTGTTTTTGAACTTGAGTGGATGAATAAAAAGTATTTTATTAGCGATTGAAAATTTGAACAAGATTTATATAAGGGGGAGAATGTAAGCTAATAGAAATAATTGAAAAAAATCATTGTTACTGCTAATAATTCTTTTTACAATCGAAATGTTTCTTAAAATTCACACTAACGCTAATGGATCAAAAAATTATATTCAAAATTAGTTTCGATTAATATTATTATATATATCCAGGTAATGTCCTTCAAAACGAAAATCTACTTAGTACTTCCTGTTGTAGAGCTAGATGGAAAATGACAACAAAACACCACAAAAGGTTCCTCCCACGCTGATAAGGAATTCGCATCACGATCGACAGCAATTTAATCGGTTATCGCTTCAATTTTCTGCCCAACGTGACTTGGTTGTCACTGTCGCTCTTCTGATCCCCGTGACAAGAGACTGTGATGAGGCTCCAGATGATAATTTCCGTAACATTTATCATTCACGAGATAAAATAAATATCATCTATTTTGCGTGTGATTTCCGTCATCAAATGTGGTAAGGTAATAGTATAAAATTAACAACGTATATTTAATCAGAATTTATTAGTTTAAAAACGTATCTGCAAACTTAAAAAAAAAAAAATTATCAGTAATATTACGATCAATTATTACTATTAATTAACTTTATTTTATTACTGAAGGATCAAATATGACAATGCGTCATTTGCTTATTTATTTCGCATCAAGTTGTATGTTTGGATATGGATCGACAGGATTAATTTCAGTAAATAACAGTCTAGCAAAAGAAGCTTGCAGAATATGACATATGATGGGTAAATGGAAAATAAATTACTTTCAATTTTTTTTAAATAAAAATAATTTTTTAATATACAAAAACAATACAATACACAGATAACAAGTAAAAACATATAATAAACGATTATTTTTATATTTTAAGAATTTGTTGTTGTTGTTTCTTATCCCACTTGGCTGGCCAAGCCCACGAGCCCATACGTACTCATGATTGAAGGGGAAGGAAGCAGCTTCTGTTGTGATGGAGCACCCGTAGGTAGAAGTCTGACTTTGGCTCCGTGACGCTCTGACAGTCATAGGAGACCGGGACCTACGGCTTAAAGTGGATTCGAACCACTACAAACATCCATGGCACCGCCGGGATTCGAACCCGAAACATGTGGCACCGAGCGCCAGAGCGCTAGACACTCGGCCATTCAGGACCCAAATTTGTGAATGCCAACGGCACGCGGTGTTCCCAGGTGGTCACCCACCCAAGTACTGACCGCGATATTTTAAGAATAATTCTCAAAAGCTGGAAAATAAGTAAATAAAAGCATACGGTGGATGTATATTTCTCTGTGCCCGATTCGTGGCTCAATGGCAACGTGCGTTGCTGGTGAGCAGTAGGACTGAGGCTCAATCCACTGGTGGATTTGTTGTAGACACTGTTTCAAAAACAGGAAACTTGATGGCGTTTTTGAGGTTTATCATCTTCCCTCGTTAGTCGGACTACATGGCAGGAGTTTTCCGGGTTATCTCCCATACGACATGCAAATGTGGATAGTCCTCCTAAAAATCATCCCAGAAATCACTACCCTCCTTTTTCAGTGACACGGAACCAAGTCAGACTTCTACCTACGAGTGTTTTATCACAACAGAAGCTGCCCCCCTTCCCTCCATCTATGTGTAGATTACTCATGTGATGTTCATCCCGCATTGAAGGCTTAGACACAACAACAAATTTTTCTGAAAGGTTTAAAAATTTCAGAAGTCTTCTCTTTAAGTCTAATAATATGTTAAAAACTTTATCAAAATATTTATTCAAATCTTAAATTAATCATACAAAAATCAGCTTTTCATTAATATATAACGAATGACATTTTTTAAAAAATAATGAATACTGCAATTGTGACTCTTATTAGACTAAATCGAAGCGAAAATAAGATTTCGTTGTATTTAAATATGAGTTTTAAGGTAAAAAAAAAATTACAAAAACTGTTTTTCGTAATGCATAAATGAAATATTTGCTTTCAAGTTTCAGCAAAATTTATTAAATTTGATTGTCACATTCATAACATTTGACTAACATATTCACATTTTTTCCCTTTATTCTATGCATATATAAATAATTATAACTCTTCAGGATAAATTTCGATAACTATCAATATAAAACTCGTTTTAAGAAGTTAAAGTTGCTCGTTAATAATAACCATTATCACAAAAGCGTTTAAATCATTCTAAGTAAAAAAATAAATAAATAAAGGGCTTTTTAATCTATCATAAGATAGAAATTAAAAACAGTTTTCGATAAATAAATAGAAAATTTGAACATAACTGCTTCAGCGACGCTAACCTGCACCTTCGGAATATTCAAAAGTCACTGGATCTTAAAGTGGGCAACACCGCCCCTAAGGAACAATGAAAATATCAAGGAGGGGGATAGTAGCCTTGGGTGCACTTGGGGAGTTTAATCAAAATAAAGGGGGTAAAGTTAAAAAAAGTTAAGAATAATTGCATTTATTTCATCATATTTAATGGAACATGGTTTAGAGTGGTCACAAATATTTAACAAAATAAAAAAAAAACACCAGAAACTGATTACAAACTGCAAGTTGTCATGTTTTTAAGTTTATTGCTGAACAAAAATTAAAACGAGTATTAATTCAATGATAGCATTGCAGAAAGTTCATCCCTCTTATTAGGTTAACATTTGACTTATTCGTAATTTTTACTTTCACATTCTATTATATTTTACTGTGTGTAATGCAAGTATTACTGTGGTTGATTTTAATAAATTTTATCAGTTGAAGTTTCAAGATGCCTTATTTATACAATATCTATATTTACTATGTTTCGAGTCGTTGGTAGAGAAATAGGTATGTAAAACAACACACATTTTTAACTATATTTTTTCTTGTTTGCTCGTTGAAAGAAGATAGATTTCTGGTGTGACGGATAATTTTTTTCCTTAAAAGGGAAAAACATCCCTTGGTAATCCTTACGTAATGGCATACATGTCAATGATAGAATTTAAAATTTACAATTATCTTTACAGTTTGAAACAAGCTGTATACAAAACCATCTAAAAAGAAGCCCAGACTCATCATAATATAAATAAATAATCAATATGATTAAGCCTCGTTTAAGTGCTCGAACGTGCTTACAAATAAATAGAGTTTGAACAACATATTTAAAAGCATAATACTTAAAACCAAAATAGGTTACTTTGTCACTGAGAATTGTTTTTAATCTTTCACAGGACGTGGGAATTGATTCTTTGAAGCGAAACCGCCGAAACTATCTATGAAATGAAACATTTCGTAAAGCGGAAATTTACCACCTACATTGTAATTGTCGATACAGTAACTGTAGTTCAGAAATAAAGAGGAAGACACAGACAAAAAAAAAAGAATTCTGGTTCTCCACCCACAGACGGATACAATGTTGAGTTGACACTGACCATAATAAGTCGGAAGTGATTCTCAAAGTAGACATTCATATCCGGTTGGGTTTCAATTCGTTACAGCAGGATATGGTTGTATGAAGTCATACTCTAAATAGCATTTCCGATCTTTCTAATCATATGCACAAAAACTGGGCCCTGAAGTGTTTTTGCAGGAAGCTGACGCTTTAAAAGGTCTTCTTAAAATAGATTTTGCGAAGATTCTTCTGTATCTGTGATTTTCCATTGCAAAAATAAGAACCATGTGTGGCATCAATGAGATATGTGACACGAACTTCTCGGCAATCAACTGTCAGAATATTTTGTTAACTTTTTTTTGATAAGAGGGTTTTAAAAAAAGTTTTGTTAAGTGGTAAACTGTGTTAAACACAATTCTTGTCAAATTAGTTTTGATAAATGCGCACTTTTAAAAAATTACTACATTCTGAAATAATAAAATACAAAAAATTGACGTTAACCCACAAAGCAGTTCATAAAAAAGAATGACATTACATTTCTATACTTCATTCGCAAACAAATAATAAAGTTTTTATTTCAAAATTGGACAAATAACAAAGTTTTTATTTCTACTTGGACAACAAAGTTTTTATTTCAACTTTTTAAGAAAATTTCACTTTATTAAATTAAAAAGCATGTAATATCGTATTTTTGCTTTTGACAGAAATTGTACATAAGGCAATATTAAAGTTGTATGTAAGACATTATTAATATTGTACACAAATAAAATCTAAAAAAGAATGCAATATTAGAACTTTCTTCGAATTGAAAAATATTATTAATAAATATTGTTTTCAAGTGGCGACACTTTTATCTGAAATCGTTCACCACTATAACAATAGAAACACATAGCAATATCAGCGTTACCCAAGATGCACCACAAGAAGTTGGCTGCTACACTACCCCCACATTCATCCCCCAGTTTAAAATAAACGATTGAATTTTTATTTAAATGATTACCATTAATAATAAATGATGTTTTTTTAATGATGGTAATCTGACTTGGGATATTTTCCTTTAGAAAAACAAATAAATTTAGCAATTTAAACGTTACAAGAATACACCACAGCAGAAGGGGTGTTATACTGCGTTATTAATCATTATTAAGCAGTTTCAAGAACTATAAAATTATTTTGTGTAGTTTACATATAGTTTAAAAGGCCTTGATTACAATGTCATCAACTAAATATTACTGTTTTAATATCAAATGTTCCTGTATCAGAAGGTGACGAAACAATTATTGTACATCGTTTAGTGCAATCGACATTGTATTGTTTTGACAAAACATTTTTATCAGATTGATTGAGATAGGAATTGGAAGAACAATTAGATGTTTTTAAAACCCGAACCCGGATATACTAATAAAGTTTTCATAATTTATTAATTACACCGTTTCTTTTGTGTTCCGTGTGTAATTAGTATAATATCTCTAGGTGTGTCATGTAGGGGTCCTCAAACTTCTCTCATCTTTTGAGCCCAAAAGAGAAGCTTTCCATCTTAAAAATTGATCTTAACCATCTCTAATGTTGTCATGGGAACTTTTTTCGACATCATTTATCTAATTTCAAACAAATCTTCAGTGCATATACTTTATAAGTCCATTTCAGTTGGTTGGTGATTCAAAGTAAAATTTGGTACATAATCTTGTCAATGTTTACCTTCCATTTGATTTTCCGTTGACCATTTTGCTTTTCAGCGCCTGATTGATCCTAAACGCCTTATTATTAGTTGGCATTCCAGGTACATTCAATATCTTTTTTTTTCTTTAATTCTGTCAGGAAGATCATTAATATATGAATTAAAAAGACTTGTACTTATCGCACCTGCCTGTGGTAGACCACAATGTATTTGTTTGTTACTAGATGTTTCCGGTCCGTATCAAAATCATTGAGTAATGGCATTTTTGAAACTGGAGCATTTTGTGACCGACTCTAGAGTTGTTTAGAGGCCTATTGGCCCATTGACTAACGCTGTGACCTTTGGTACCACAGGCTTCAGGTTCGAATCCTGTCAGTGACATGGATGTTTGTTACTGATTCGGAATCCCACGTTAAACTGTAGGTCACAGTCTAATTAGCCTAATATATGACTAAAATGACTGTAGAGCGACAAACCTTTACCTTTATCTAGGGTTTTAAACTTATAAATCAATTTAGTTCTCCAAATACGATGGTATGTAGTTCTATAGTCAATAAAAACTGTCGTTACAGCTTCACTTCTATCCAAACTATCTTTGGTTGCTTGTGACAGTCTTATATTATGTTGACTAGTAGACTGATGAATTCTAAACCCACTCTGAGTGCATGTTAAGGGATCATTATGTTCTACGTAGAAAAGAGAATGCACGAGAAACACATTCCGCTATTCACAAGACCACTTGACATAATAAATGCAATTTGACAATAATATATACATATATTTACTCTATATTTTAATCATTAAAGAGTAAGAGACATATTCTTAAAAGTTTCTATCATTTCAGGTTGAATAGGAACAATAATATATAATTTAAGAACATAGTATATCAGTGATACATACAGTTGCTAATTACAAACAATGTAGCAAAAATGTTACTAATCATTTTAATCAGAAAAATAAATGTGATTCAGCAGTTTTATCATATTTTAAATTTTGAATTTACTATCATTTCAGAGTAAAATTTAAACAACAATTCCTTCATGAATGGGACATACAAAAGATAAAAGCGGGAATAGTAAATTTCGATATACAAACAGAAAGTAATATAAAATTGAAAATTTCAGACATTGCGCTAAACTTTTATCGCTGTTTATTTATTGCATTGATCTAAAATAAAAACAAGATACGTGTTAATTGCTGTACGTGTTAGTTCTACTCTTATCACTTATCGTGGACTTCATGTTAGTTTAGATAATAATTTGATACCACTATGAGACGATGTATTGCAACATTCTGTCTCGTAAACGTTTTAAAAAAGCTGAAATAAGATAGTCATTTCTATATATAGCTTGAAGCAAATTAAATATCTGCATCTAAAAAACTACAAATAGTACTAATCAAAGAATCCATTTTTATTGCCTTCGGCCCTAAAAAAAAATCAAATATTTCATAAAATCTTTTATTTTTCTTCTTTTATTCAATTCAGAGATTCAAATACTAATCAGTAATACTTTTGTGAATAATATTTACATTTGTGTAATTTCGAATCGTGTACAATATATATTTTACAAATAGTTTGATAGGCCTTGATTACATTATTATCAATTAAATAATATTGTTTTAATATCTAATGTTCAGTTAACAGTAAATGATGGAGAAAATTATTGTTTATTGTTTAGAACAATCGGTATTGCATTGTTTGACAAAATATTTTTATCAGATTGTTTGAGATTAGAATTGATAATGTGATTATATTGTGATGAGTTGATAATAGGTAGCATTTTTTTTAAACTGAGGCTTGATATACTAATGCCTTTTGACAAATTATTACTTTCAGCGTTTTTATTTTGTGTGTTTTTATGTAATTAGTGCTTATACTTAAAACGCCGATGATTTCAATCATCTAATTTCTTTCATAAATGACACATTTTTAATAATATAACATTTATAAAAGCATTTTTATAACTAAATTTTTCAACTTCAAAGTTTTGATTTTTGCTTCGTATTAATTATGGGAATGATATATGATGTATTATTAAAATATATTTTATATAATGGTGGTTAAATTTATTATATATGATGTATTCTGTTAAATAAATATGATTATTTATTTATTATGTTAATTAGAAGTTACATCAATACAATAGATTATAATAATGTTTTTCCTAATAATAGTTTTTTGTTCAAATATGTATACATATATATTGTAAGCGGATAATTATTATGTACAAATTACTATTTTTTATATTTTCCAGCGTAATTATTAAAGTTTCGTTAAGTAATAAATATCTAATCTGACTCATTAACTCTCTGACAAATAACCCATGGTGGGTCAAGGCCATCTGCCTACTACCAGATTTCGGGACAGGAGATTGTTTCTTTTTACAGGGTAGGGTTGCCAGATCTACTCCCAACGCTCTACATCCATATCAGACCGAGACCTACGATTTAAAGTGGATTCCGAACCACTACAAACACCCATGGCACGACCGGACTCGAACCCGAAATCTGTTTGACCGAGCCCCAGAAAGGCAATCACCAAAGATCTAATCAGCAAATTTAAATTATTAATTCATTCATGAAGAAATTCGTTCGTACTTTCTAGTAAACATGATAAATTGGGACCCGTTCAAAATGCAATAAAACATCATGCAAGATAGGTATTTCAGATAGCATTCAAAATACCTCCGCTAAAAATATGAAAATGTCCGATTAAGTGTTTCGTCACTCTATTATTCAAGTGCTTTTTTTGGCCCGGGTTGAATATTTTAGGTTTTTAAAAATGAATGCGTGACGTCTCATTATCTGTGGTATTTTGGATGCTACCTGAAATGCCAATCTTTCATGATGTTTTATTGCATTTTGAACGGTTCTATTTATTTCTAAAATACCTAAAATATTCAAACCGTGCCAAAAAAAAAAGAGCACTTGAATAATAGAGTGCCGAAAAGCTAATCGGACATTTTCTATCATAACCAGCTACTGAAATTCACCTCTGTGAGTGGCAAAGAATATAAAAAGGAAGCATTTCCCCCTTAATGGCATATCAATTATGCAGCTTTTGACTAAAGCCAGCCCTACGTCCAATGCTCAACAGTCATATTAGACCGGGATCTATGATTTAAAGTGGATTCCGAACCACAAGAATATCCATGGCACGACCGGCACTCGAACTTATGGCATTGAGGGTCAGAGCGCTAATCACTAAATATCTAATCAGCAAATTTAAATTATTAATTCATTTATGAAAAAAATTCATTCGTACTTTCTAGTAAACGTGATAAATTATGACCCTTTCAAAATGCAATAAAACATCATGCAAGATAGGCATTTCAGATAACATGCAAAATACCACAGATAATGAGATGTCACGCATTCATTTTTAAATACCTAAAATATTCAAGCCAGGCCAAAAAAAAAAAAAAGGCACTTGAATAATAGAGTAAAGAAAGGCCAATCGGATATTTTCTATTATTACCAGCTACTGAACTTCACCTCTGTGGTGGCGAGGAATATCGAAATGAAGCCTTCCCCCCTTAATGGCATATCAATTATGCAGCTCTCAACCGAAGCCAGTCCAACGCTCTACAATCATATTAGACCGGGACCTACGATTTAAAATGGATTCGAACCACTACAAACATACATGGCACGGCCGAACTCTAACTCGAAATCTGTTTGACCGAACCCCAGAGCGGCAATAACCAAAGATCTAATCAAAGAAAATTTAAATTATGAATTAAAGAAATTCGTTCGTACTTTCTAGTAAACATGACAAATTTTGACCCGTTCAAAATGCAATAAAACATCATGCAAGATAGGCATTTCAGATAGCACTCAAAATACCACAGCTAATGAGACATCACGCATTCATTTTTAAAATACCTAAAATATTCAACCCGTGCCAAAAAAAAAAAAAGAGCACTTGAATAATAGAGTGACGAAAGCTAATCGGACATTTTCTATCATTACCAGCTACTGAACTTCACCTCTGTGAGTGGCGAGGAATATAAAAATGAAGCATTCCCCCTTAATGGCATATCAATTATGCAGCTCTCGACCGAAGCCCCAATCAGTTTTAATCATCGCCGAAGACCACTAGCGCTAAGTATGGCGGAACAGGAACTGTGGTTGACTGCACACAATAGAACATCGGAAGTGGAATAGTGACAAGTCGCACGCTATGATGATTAAATGAGTGCGATAATGGTTCCAACGGAGAGCTGTCGTTATTAATAAGTCTGCCATCATGACTAATGTTGCCACTGCGGTGTGTTGAGAAATAAGTAAAAGCATGTCCATGACGTGAAAAAGTGGACTAATTAGTTACAAAAAAAAAAAAAGAAAACAGATGTATAAGATGGTTATAATAAATTATATATGCATATAATATATATACATTCAATTACAGAATTATAAGACCATTCGAAATTCTGACCTTCTTCAACAGAGACGATATTAAATATGAATTTCAAAGAAGGTATATAAAAATGAAACAACAATTCCACAGTGTTCATTTAGCTTAGAAAAATTAGAAAAACATTTGATAAACTTAAAAAAAAAAAAAAAAACAATAGGTCGAGTACCTTTTTCATTCCAAATAATTTTTAAAAATTAGAGTGTTACATATAAATAAGACCACTTTTTGTTTTCTAATAATGCAGAATATGTTTGCTTAACTTCGGAGTTTAACTGTATTATGAGTTACCTGAAGATAGGCAAAAATTGAGAATTTAACCTATCTGAATTCTCTGGATTCTTAAAATGCTTCTTAGAAATCAATTGTATGAAGTAAAAGTACGAAATATTTGTTTCTACAATGGAAAAGGAAAGTCGGGACATAAAATAAATAAGATTCTTAATTATTGTAAAACTGCTATTTGCACTGCTTTTGAGTAAAAAAGAATTACATGGACAGCAGACAAGATCTGGTTGCAAAAAGCTGTTATCAGCGAGTGATAAAAAGCAAATTTTCGAGTTTGCAACGAAAAATTAACAGTCAACTCGTAAAACATCATAATAGAGAAGTTTGAAGTAGAATATTGTTGTTAATCAACAAAAACTAAGTAGGAAACCACCACTATTTAAACATCATAAAGTGTACGAAGAATGTCATGTCCTGGAACTCTACATTGTAAAAATATAACATACTCGGACAGGAAAAAAAAAAATTAATTTGCACGTTCTGGACGTAATAACTTTACTGGTATGACTTAAGGAAAAATTTCGTTGAGTTCTTTAATAGGTAGATAGAACGCACTTTCGCTAGAATGTGGGACGCTTTCTTATATGTAGGAAAATACGTTCTGTTAATAGTTGATGGCAAAATAAACTCGAACTGTCATTAGATGTTATAGAGAAATCGTATATTTTTAGGTCAATTTTTAGATGGTCGAAAGGGAAATTATAATTACGCCAGTCATACATCTACATAAATCAATAGCAGGATGGTTTAAAAGAGAAATTATGATGTTTTATCTTGACTAAGCCTTATCCTTTACCTATATCCAATAGAGAGCTTAAAGGGCCATTTGTCATCACAGTATGCAAAAGTAATAAACAATATTATTCCGCATATGCGTTGAAAGTCATTATTATGGAGAAATAGAAATATATTCCGAAATTTGACGATTCGATGCCAAATCACCAAATAACGTGTTTTAAATAATTCAGAATATTGTTGTCGCTTCATTTTCCTACACTTTCTAAAACTTTCTTTCTGTATGACTTTTCTTACCCATGGTCTTATAATATTGTAATATATATATATATATAGCTGTAGGAAACTTGCGAGTTGTAATTGGATTTTGTTGATAAAGAAGAAGACATTAATCTATCTACTTCAGTTTATTAACTTTTTAAGGAATTTAAAAAGAGATTTTGCCCAATTCAGGGAAGGAAAAAGCTAAGAACTTGATCTAAATGTGGAATGTGAACAAAAGGTGCGATCTACCTAATGTGGGAATTTCTACGCATCTGAGTCAAAACGAACAAAAATTTATACATCACTAACTTTGTGGTCTATTTAATAACTTGTAGACAAGTGGGATAAAAAGCCAAAGGGAGCGATAAATCACAGAAATATAGTAGCTACAAATGGCTATTACAAGTACACGCGATCCAAGTTTAATAATAGTGTAACAATCGAATTTGCTAGCTGTAGGTCGAGAATTCAGGATGAGCCAGCAATATATATATATAAATGAACATGGAACACTAAAAGGGAACTTACAAGGAGTAAGTTAGAAACATGACTATTTGGTGAAAGAAATGCAGCTATACAATTATACAATTGATCAATTTGATATAAGCAAATTTTATACAATTTTGATATTTATAAAATATAAAAAAAAAGAAAGATTTTTATTTTTATTTTTTTTTTTTTGAAAGCTGTACTTGTATCTTATATATAAAATGCAAATGGAGCTGTAAAAAAAAATACAAAAAAAATGTCAATAGACATAAGTTTGGGAGGGGGAAGTGAATTTTTTTTTTTTTCCATAAATTAATTATTCACAAATAAAATATATATAATAATAATAAAATATAGTTATAAATTAAATCGTTTATTTTTAAATAAATAATCGTCTATTGTTCAGTAATTATAAATTAAATCGTTTATTATTAAATAAACGATGGCAATTAGAACGATTTTTAATAAAATATATAAAGGTCTTATAACATTTTAAAATCTTATTATTAAGAATATTGTTTAATGCTCTTATAAGATTACTTTTTCATAGGATAGAACATGGATTATAAAAAGGAAATTTCATGCTCTTAATTTTACATTTCATACTTGGTATCGTGTGAAAAATACATGTTCATATATTGAAATATATTTATCATTACGAAACCCAATTATCATTTGATAACCTAGTGTGGGTTCCAGTAGCATACATTTCTAGTGTACGTTATCACCAACTAACCGCCGAGGTCGAAAGTATCCATCATCGCAGCTGCCTGCATGTTTACATTAACCTCATTTCTGTTTGGTAAATTCTAGGCTAATAGCATCAAATGCGCATTAAGATGCATGCCTAAGAAAGGTATCATTGTCTACTGCTGTATAATACCTTATCTTTTATCTTCCAATAAATATTTTAATAGAAAAGTGTATAAATATTTTGAAGAATCATCAGAATTATTTATTATTTTTTTCTAATTACTTCGACCTATTGGCAGTTACGCCACCATCATCGCCCTATTCGGCTGAGGGTTAGGATTGAGATAGGCGGGTCAAGGACGCTTTCGTGTTCATTCAGTAGGCCAATGTCGAAACAATGATGTTTTTTGGGGGGTTTTTTTGCCTTTTTTAGTTTCGCCGAAACATTGTACTGGGAACTGACTGGCTCGTGGCCGTGAAGATGCAGGAAAAACCCGAATTGTTACTCCGAATTTCGGTAACAACGTTTCCTGAAATAATCGTAGTTTTGTTTTCGTTTTGTCTAGTTGATAGAGTCGGTTCGTTTGGAGGATTTGTTTGGGGAAATTTTGAGAATCAATAAATGACTTGATACTTTTCTGAACTTAAAAGTTGACAAATTTTTAACAATACATTATTGAATTTACTGTTAAAAATTTGTAATTGAAATAAATTATAATTTATCATAGTTGTTCAATTATGAATTAAGTATAAATAATTTTTAACCAGAAAAAATAATGATTAAAAAGTAGTGTTAGACGGAAAAGGTGCAGAAACATTCTAAAATTCTAGCAGAAAAATAATGACTAAATAAAAGAGTTATTTATTTTACAAAATATGCAATAAATACTGAATACATTATATATTTCTATAACATATGAAAGTAGATTGCGTAAAAATAAAACTAAGTGCAGTAAATGTAAAAAAAAATGTAAAATGTCAAAAAAAAAAAAAATAATGAACTTTCTTACAAATATTTTTGAAAACGTAAATTTAATTAAGATTAAGTAAAAAACTACATTACAAGAAAAACATTTTTCACAATTCATCACCATAGAGCTTTTAAATGAAAATAAATCCTCTATGATGTGCTATTACCAAATTTTATTAATTTTATTTTATAAAATTAGCATAAATTCTGAAATACAATCACAGTTATAAAATCTGCGTACACAGTTCTGAAATACAATTACAGTTTATTTTAATATCTTCTTTCCTTATTTAACAAAAGACTCGAAGCAAAACGTTTTGAAATTTGGAAAATGAATTCCTCAACCAAATAAACTAAAATATTAATGTACATGCATAAATTATATTTAAAACATTCTAGTGCGTAAAAATTCAAATGTTGGCATGCATTTTTAAAAATAATAACATACGATATAATTCTTAAAAAATATAAATATTTCGAGAAAATTTTAAATTCATACTGCGACATACTTCGTAAATGACAACTGTGACGTACAAAAAGGCGATTATTAAATGTTAAAATTAACACTGAGATCCAATCATTTGCCCCCTAAATGACAGAAGACATAACAATTGGCCAATGGAGTATCTACATTTGTCGAGACATCCAGAATCTTCGTGAAGTAAAATAATTTGAGATTATGTAGGCAGTGTCCTTAGGGCTTGCGGGAGATGAAATTGTATTCGTATTGTAAATTTTTGCTTTTCAAAATGTAAATTATCCAAAATCATCCAGATACAAATAAGCCTGTTGAATGATACCGAATATTATAATATGAGGTAGAAACAAAAAACAGTGTCCGACTATGGATCCGATTTGGATGATTTAACAGGTCTTTATAGTGTTCTTTATCTCGCAAATCGTAACAAGAAAACGAAGTAAAAAAAGTCACCGAGAACACTATTAGATGTTCTGGTTACATTTATGGCTTGCATCACAAAGAAATGAAATGGAACTAATGAAAACAGATTAACCTGCTATTTCCGCTCCAGTGGTTTCAATGTGAATTTTGTCGGCTGTTTCCTCAGATATTTGGTTGAAAATTCCCAGATAAATTTAAATAATTGAGAAAAAAACCAAACCCTTTGGAATAAAATGTTTTGAAGAAGTTTTAAAAAGAAATAATGTACGGCAATCACGCCGGAAAGTAATTGCTTAAGAAGTTATAAAAAACAGAACAAAAAAAAATAATGTTAGATGTAACTGTACGGAACAAAATTAAAATTTTGGTCTCAAAAATATATATTCTGTGCACCCTAACATTTTACAGCCAGAAAGACTAATTTTTTTAAGAAATATTGTTAAGAAAGAATATTTTTTTTTAAATATGTCTTCATTTTAAATAAGCACGACTTGATGATGTTTTCTTTTAGTTAAACAGGACGTATCCCTGTATTTTTAACTTAAAACTAAGTAAAATAAACTTAAATTTCCTGTTGCATGTTAACTTAAACAAACCATTTAAATGATGAGTGTCTACAAATCTACAAATCGGGAAAAAAAGTTGCAGGAATAATATATATATATATTGTGTATGTGTGTGTGTGTGTGTGTGTGTGTCTGTGTGTCTGTGTGTGTGTGTGTGTGTGTGTGTGTGTGTGTGTGTGTGTGTGTGTGTGTGTGTGTGTGTGTGTGTCTGTGTGTGTGTGTGAGAGAGAGTGCTGAGAGTAGATGTAAATTATAATAATAAAGCATTAAAGAAATTGTTGAAGTTTCAGGAATAATTTTTAAAATTTAATGCAAATAAAACATGATCTGAAATTATTTGTTAATTAGTTGATTTTATATAGGAAAAAAACAGACTTTTAAAAATATATAATGATGTACAGTATTTTAAAATACAAATCTAAGAATCGCAAAAAAAAAAAATTTACATGAAAATTTATAACAATATGTTTATATTATTTAATATATATGTTTTATTATTAATAATTATTTATATTATTATAAATAATGCTAATATTATTATTAATATCGTTCAATTACTCTTATTCTCCTACAATAAATTTCACAAACAGCTTTTTTAATAAAAGAAAATTTAATAGCGGCAATTATTTATAAACAATAAAACTGTATAAAATATTTAATTTCTTGCAAATGCTGCGATATTTACCTCACAATCGATGGATGTTTTATAATTGTTGTAAATTTTAAAAGCAATAGGCAAAATAGGTGTTTTTTTAATTGCCATGAAGTTTAATTTTTTTCCACAGCATTTGATTAATTCGAGAATTTCGCAAATTCCCGTAATAACTACGGAAAATCGTAGTAATTGTAATATTTGCATAAATTTTAGCAGATTCTTCTTTAGCAATATAGAAATGCAATGATGAAAAGTTAAATTGAAATGGTAAAAAAAATCAACATAGATTTATTTTAATTATAAAGCTTATTTATTATAAATATCAATAAGAAAAATGTGAAATTAATGAAACATGATAAAACTCTTTTAAAGATATTCATATATAAATTAGAATTGACAGAAATTTGCTTTTATAAGAAGAAAATTTTCAGAAAAAAAAAATTTATTTCAATTGTTTAAAAATGCTGCAAATTTAATTTAAACTATTATTTTTGTGCTGTATCATTGATTATGTTACGAAGAATACAATTTTAACTTGTAATGCCAGTTTAAAGAAAAATTCATTCATTTAGGGATTGCTTTAAAGATAAAAATATCATGTACTGTTTCAAAATGTGTTGTATTTCTTTTAAATAAAAATCATATTTTCAAATTAGTTCTGAAAATCTTTAATTTGTCACAATTTAATTAACTGTGTTTAATTTACCATAGTTCTTAGTTGTCACTATGATATAAACAAGTAATATAAAAAAAAAAAAATTTTAAAGTCTATTCTTACTTTTTTTTTTCACTATATTGTAGAAAGTCTATTATAAATAATTTTCATTCATTTTTTTAAATTTATCTGGCACCATCTATTGGTAGATATACGCAACTTAAATGTAAAAAAACTTAAGATTAATTAATTCAAATTTAATTAAGGAATTAATATTTGAAAAAACTGTATTAACATCCAGTGTCATCCACTACAAGTTCCAAAAAAATGTATTTGAACTTGAGTGGATGAATAAAAAGTATTTTATTAATGATTGAAAATTTGAACTAGATATATTTAGGGAGAGTGTGAGCTAATAGAAGGAATTGAAATAAACAAGCAGTTTTATTCCTAATGATCAATATAGATTTAACAGGTATTGTTGAAGTATAAAAATAAATTATTTACCTAAACACATCAGTACATTATAAAAGATGGAATCCACTTAAAATCTGATAATTTGTTTTTTTTTCGTACCTACTAAAATATTTGCTTTAAAATGATTCTAAAAGAACGCCTTATTGTTTTAACGACATGTTTATAGCTTCAAAGATGTATTCACGGTTCGTCACGCAAACGATATTTTTTTTCTTGCCTTGTTTGGTTCAACAATTGCGTGACCCATTATACGTCTGTGGAGTTTCACACTTCACCATTTTATTCTTCTCTGCGCCATGTTTCCTGATTTTATAGTTTCATTTTTACGGCGCCTATATTTCACTCCATCTCTGAAGCAGAAATTCAAATAAGTAGTCCTCGACTTAAATAATGGAAAATTGCAATCTCACGAAAAGACAAAAAAGGTAAAATACATATATATTTTCTAGAATATTTTCATATTTTATCAAATTCTAGTTCTGAAATTCTTTAATTTGTCAAGATTTAATTAACTGGGTTTTTACCATAGTTCTCAGTTATCTCTATGATAAAAAAAAAACAGTTTTATTAATAATAATAAATATAAATTAAACAGGTTTTTGTTTGGTTTGTCGCTCTACGGTCATCTTGTGCACACGAGGGCTAAACAGACCGGGACCTACAGTTTAAAATGGATCCCAAACCACTACAAACATGCATGGCCCCGCCGGGACTCGAACCCGAAACCTGTGGTACCGAGCGCCAGAGTGCTGGACACTCGGCCATTCAGCCCAAATTAAACAGATATTGTTGAAGTATAAAAATAAATTGTTTACCTAAACATATCGGTACATTTTATATTTTCATTTTACAGCGGTTACCTTTCACTACGTCTCTGAAGCAGAAAATTCTGATAAGTAGTCCTTGACTTCAATAATGAAAAATTGCAATCTCATGAAAAGAACAAAAAGGTAAAATACATATATATTTTCTAAAATATTTTCATATTTCATCAAATGTGCCCGGAAAAAAAAAAATATTTTAATAAAATCTAAATGTCGTGTCGTTTGGGTTTTTTTTCTTTCTAATGCAGCAGGCAAACACTTAGACAGTTGTCTTTGATGCCTTAAGGCAAGCGCTGCACTGACGTTACTCGCTCAGCAAAACCAGGAGGTGCGTATATCTTGAAGATAAGTTAGGAACGCGGAGTAACAATACCCCCCGCAACTCTCTATGATCATTTAGACCGGGACTCACGGTTTAAAGTGGATTCCGAAACACTACAGACATCCATGGCAACGCCGAGGCACGAACCCGGAAACTGTGGTACTGAGCGCCAGAGCGCTAGCCACTCGGCCATTCAGAAGCTCGTATCGCTTGGTTGTTAATAAACTAATTTGAAAAAGCTATTACGTTCTACTAATGGGCAATTTTGTCACGTTGCTCAATGGCAGCATGCATATAAGCTAGTTTGCATGCGAGCTAGTTCAAATGCTCTAACAGCATTATTACAATCATTGCTGTCAGGAATGAGGCGATTATTACAACATATGTAAAACTTCTCACGTCGATAGACAAATTACATGGTAATAATTTCCCTCGATTTTCCCCTATACAACACGCAAATGCGTAGCAGTTAGCCCTAAAAATCCTCACGGAAAGCAATGTCCTCTCATCACCCCGTTGTGGGCTATTCATGGCATGCATAAGGGACTTCGATGATGTTCAACAAAAAAAAAAAAAATATAGTATTGAATGAGATTCAAATCCTTCGCCTTTGTCATCAGTATATCTTAATGCAGATCGGAGACTTTTCAAACCTCCTTTTGTTTAATTTATGAGGAGAAAAATCAGATGAGTAGTCCTCCACTTAAATAATGAAAAATTGCTTTCTCGCGAAAAGACAAAAAAATTTCTTCAAGTTGTTTCCAAAGTATTTTAATGTTTTATAAAATGTGCCGGAAAAAATTCTTTCCATAAAACATAAATTTCGTGACATTTGATTGTAAATAAAATAATTTGAAAAAGTTATTACATTCCGCTAATGGCATTATTGTTGAATTATGTGCTTGACACGTGACTCAGTGGTAGCATGCATGTGAGCTAGTTCAAATCCGTTAAAAGCATTATTGCAGCACTGCTGTCAGGAATGAGGATACTCGATGGCGATTATGACAACGTATGTAAAGCTTATCACGTCGACAGACAAGTTGCCTCCCTATACGACACGCAAATGCTTAGCAGTTATCCAAAAAAATCCTTACGGAAGACAATGTCCTCTTATCACCAGGTCGAGGATATTCATGGCATACATAAGGCATTTCGATGATGTTCAACAACAAAAAAATATTTAGTATTAGATTCAATCCATTGTCTTTGTCATAAGTATATCTTGATGCAGAACGAAGACTTTTTAAACAGTCTTATATTTAATTTATGAGTAAATATTTTGACAAATTCGGTTTTTACATACGGATATTGAATAAATATCCATACATTTATAGAGGCATTTTAGAAATTATTTATTATATCACGAACGAAGGAAATAGTAATATGAAATTTAAAAGAAATGGATATTTTAAATACTCATATGAATTTTATTTTACATGAATGAAAGTTATTTCAAATATATTGTTTAATGAGAACGTAAACAAAATGTATTAAAAGTTTAAAAAATACGTAATTTTCTGCTATTTACATTATGTGACTTTCCTTATAATCAATTTATTATCCTTCTATTTTAGAATAAAATCCTCTTAATTTGTGAGTTTTGCTTTCTTCAGAACTCATTTATTTTTCAACAAAAGTAATAATATTTTCAAAACCAAGTTTTCTCGCAATGTAACACACCATTCTTTTGACCACTACACCAAGGAAAATAAGTACAATAGCTCACGATTTTTAGAAGTAAATGTTGCATTTTCTTGAAAAGAGGGAAATGCATGAAAAGAAAAATTTCACTGAATTTTTAAAACTTATCGATATCAATACCATTGTCAATCAATATTAAGAAATCAATAAATTATAATCGATATCAATAACAATGTCAATCAGTATTAAGAAATCAATCAACTATAATCAATATTAATAACAACATCAATCAATTATAATCAAAATAACAATTATAATCGAAAAATAAAAATTAAGAAATCGATCAATTATAATCAATATTAATAACAATGTCAATCAATATTAAAAAATAAATCACTTATAATCAATCAACAATATTCACTATCAATAAGAAATCAATCAACTATAATCAATATCAATATATAATTTAAAAATAAGCGTTATAATTGAGATTTGTCTTAAAGTCAAGTACTGCCAGCAGTATAAAACTTTAAATTGCAATTATTCAGTTATTATCATTTGAAAACAAATGTTGAATGGAATCTTTTAACGAAAAATAACAGAATAAACTTGAAAATATAAAATTGCATAGGCATGAAACAATGTGAGAAATATAAGCATATAATTTAATCAGTTTTTCAATACATAATCTTGGCTGAAATAAAAATACAAATTTCACCTTGACTGACAAATCAAATGAATGACTAATCAAGGAGGAGTTTTTTCAATGTTTATGACAAAATTGACACTATTTCAAGGTAAATCATTGATCTTTACAACAAGGTTGACATGAAATGTGAGATGAAGTGACTGTGAAATTAGGTGTCATTAATTCCTTGATCATATCAAATTGAAAAAAAAGGAGCACATTACTTAATCATTTGAATTAATTTAAAACAAATATGAATAATTTTTATTTGACAAGATCATCTCATATGCTGGTTAAACAGCATAATGATTAAATTATCGGAAGGTGTTGAAATTATAAAGCATAAAAAGCTTTTATTCAGTCGAAATTCATTTTTAAAACGATTATTTAATTTAATTTATTCAAATGCATTTTTACTGCCAAACAATTTTAGAAACATTTCGCAATTTTTAAGCAAAACGTATTTACTTTCACCCTCACTGCAGTTTATCTGTTCTATGTACAGTTTCAAGAATTCCATGAGACCACTGAATTATAAAATGTTTTATGATCAAAACTCTTTTATTGGATTTAACTATTTTTCTATATTTCTGAAATTTTATGTTGTTTTCAAAAGCCTAGACTCTTTGTTCTAAATCACTCGCCATCAGAACTGCAGAAAATTTATCGTTTACCCAGTGCTGAAAATTTATCATTTACCGAAGAGGAATTCTGCTACACTGCATCCCACAATTTCCAGCAATTACCGCTATTATTAATGGTAATTTTGAACTTGCATTCGCTGTTCTTTTCGAGTCCCATAAAAGGACATTCATTCCCAAAATTCCCCATTCTGAAACGCTGGCCGAATTTTTTAACTAAGAATCAGTGCTACGGAAAGCCAACATACTAACCAATAAACCACTTCTGCCGAGATAATTATCAAAATTAAAAATTATTATGAAAGTTTTTCTGGTTTTTATTCAATTTCTAGCAAAAAACATGATTATTCTTATTTTTTAAGAACATATTAAGCAATTTTTAAATGTTTAAGAATAAATATTACTAAATATTTCGAATCATCAAAGTAAATCATTCCTTCTTTATGGTTTAGAAACAAATTAATTTTTGGTAAAATATTAAATTTTCTAAGCAGTAAACTGAGGTCTTTGAAAAACTAAATTAGTCAAAAAATTATAATTAATATAATGTAATTCCTATATTGATACAAATTTGTAAGAATTATTATAATTTATATTTTTTTAAATGTTCATAATGAAATATTGTAAAGTATCTTTTAATGGCAAATTAATATTTCCTCTTCTTCTTCATTGGCGCAACAGCCACATGGTGGGCCAAGGCCGTCTGCCTACTGACAGATAAATTAATATTTTTTGTAGAAATTTGTGAAATTCGTCTGTTTTTACATAAAAATAAGCATTTTATATTCTATTAAATGTATCATTACCACCAATTTCATATAGCTTTGAAATTTCATAATAAAAGTTATTCTAATCGTTTAGCAATATTCATTCTATTAGAGGGAAAGTTAATTTTTTTTTGTTTGAAAACTTGTTTTTTCAATCAGATAGGAAAACGTTTCCTTCCAGTTTGCATAGACTGTTTTACGCTTATGCAACAGGTTAAAGAATCTCAAGTTTTAAATTTAAAAAAATAGCATTTCCTATTTGTTCACTGAATTAAAAATATATAGAGCTGAAGTCAAATTTAGTAACATAGAATATGTTTTAATGATGTATTAATGAAACATTTAACACAAAACGTGTAACACTTTTAATCTTATATCATTAAAAATTATTGTACACTCATGTCCATAAATTAGGGATAATGAAGTTCAGGCAAAGAAAGAGACAGAAGCAAAACAAATTTGACTTATTTGTAATGTCTATTTATTAAACAAAGGTAAAGAGCAAAAAGATGCTATATGTTTGACATAATTAATAAAAATTGTGATTTTTACTCCCTGGAGCAAATTTCAAAAAAAAAAAAAAGAACCTATTTACAAAAAACAGTATAACATGGTTAGTATGATGGTTAATATGGAATATGTCTCCCGGACGATGCAATACAGGCCTTACAACGCCTAGGCATGCAGAGTATCAAATTGTCAATCTGATCTTGGGGAATATTACACCACTCATCAAGCAATGCCCTCCGAAGTTCTGTTGACAAGTGGGAGGGGTTGACGGGCTGCAATTCGTCGGCCAAGCATATCCCACACATGCTCTATTGGATTCAAGTCCACTGAGTATGCTGGCCAATCCATACGGGTGATATCCTCCAATTGAAGGCATTCGTCTACAATGTTTGCACGGTGAGGACGGGCGTTGTCATCCATAAACAGAAATTCAGCACCCATGGCGCCCCGAAACAAACGTACATGTTGTTCCAGAAGGACATCCCGACAGATGTGGCCTGTCATCGTTACACTCTGAACAAGCAGGCCAGTTCTGGAACCAAGAATAATTCCTCCCCAAACGAGCCATCTTGCACCACCGTAACGGTGTCGTTCAATGGTGTTCTCTTGGTGGTAACGGGTACCTGGCGCTCTCCATATGAAAGTCCGGCGAGAATCAGACTGCAAACTAAACCTGGACTCGTCGGAAAACATCACACCAGAAAACTGTTACGGTGTCCACAATGCATGCTCTCTACTCCAGGTTAAACGCCGGCAACAGTGAGTTGCGGTAAGTGGAACACATCTGACAAGCCTACGAGCATATAGACCAATGTGCCCTAAGCGTCTGTACACGGTCTGCCTTGAAACTGTCGTACCGGTAGCTGAAGAGAGCCGACGAGACAGGTCTGATGCTGTGCTCCGTCTGTGACTTTGGCAGTAACTGCTAAATACCGGTCCTCATTCGGCGTTGTAACTCGGGGGCGACCTGTGCTGTAACATCTACCCACATTACCATCATCTTGGAATCGTTGCCAAAGCCTTGAGATAACACTTTGGGCGATTCCAAGTTCCTCAGATACTTCCAGCTGGGTACGTCCACATTCCAGTCGTCCGATAATTCTACCACGTAAAAAATCATTCAAATGCTTCTTTTTTGTGCCATAACTGTGCGGTTATTGCACTGAATGGCTTTTAAAGCGCTTGTGAACAATTTTACTTCTTTGCCACCATTCCTTATATTCCCCTCTCTTACACTCTCGTCATTGTGACGTACTATCCGCGCCATCTGGTGGTTTCCTGCAATTTGCATATTCATCTTCAAGATGTGTGTGGTAATTCTACAGGTGAAATTTTTATTTTATAGTTCAATTTCTGTGTGATTCTGAATTAACCTTAATTTATGGACATGAGTGTAGTTTATTTTGAAATGACGTTTTTTCATTTGCTAGCTTTTTGCTTTTTTATTTATGACCATTCTTTATTGCAAATCAACAACTAAACGAAACGGAAATAGATTTACAATTAAAAAAAATAATTGTATCGCTGCTAATTTACGAATTCTTTATTATATTTAACATTTTTTTTCTGATAATTTATTTAAATATTTTCTTTGTAAAATAAGCGAAAGATATATTTGACTTGTTAATGTCATTAAAATAATATCAAATTTTAGTTATATTTTTAATGACATGCTCGAATTTGGAAACAAAACAGTTAAATTAATTTTGCGAATATTAGGTAGAGCATCAAATGCATTTTTGAATCAAGATAATTCCATAGAAAAAAATTTCCTGAAAACGCTGCCCGAATAAGTCATTATTTATTATTATTATTTGACATTATTATTATTTGTTATGAGTGATTTATCATTAGACAAGAATTAGTCATTATTTATTACTATTATTAGCATTATTATATTTTTGTGATTAGAAAATTTTGGGTCTAATATCATTAGACCCGAATTAGTTATTATTTATTATTATTATTATTAGTCATTATTATTATTTATTATGAGTCATTTATCGTTAGACAAGAATTAGTCAATATTTATTATAATAAATCATTATTATTATCTTTTATGAGTCATTTATCATGAGACCCGAATTAGTCATTATTTATTATTATTTATAATAATGTCATTTATCATGAGAAATTATTTATAATAATGTCATTAATGAAAGCAAAACCGAAAGTAATTGTATTTGACAAATCGCATTTCAAGATGATGTTTATTTTAATATATTTATACTTCCTTATTTTCCAAAAAATAAATAAATAATCATTTAACGTTTTTAACATAATCAACATGGATTCTTAATTTTGACGTCCCTCTAAATTCAGAGCTTTTATGCTTCCTGTCCATCAACTTAATGTCTGAATATTTTCTAAGTACTAAAACTACTCGCGGATGAAAAATTGCTCCAAAAGTGAAAACATCGCAGATTCCACTTTTGATAAAACGCCAATACTGACCAGAATCACACAAAAGAAAAAGCAGTTTTGAAAATAGAAACAGTTCTTTGAATCCGGCGTTTGTCGCGTGCCTGTGGTTATGAGGTTATTCGGACCATAAACTCCAGCAGACAGGCGGAAAAAGAGCAGCTGTTGCCACATTCGGTTTATAAGAACTGATCCCAAAAACGAATTTCTCAGAAAACATATTCCATTTCATCAAAATTGAAGTGGACTCTCGTACATAAAGAAAATATACTTGCAGTACTTCGTATATAAAACATAAAAAAAGTTTGGTAAATGATTGAGTAAAATAAAAGTCCTAAAGTAAGGACTAAAAGTAAAATAAACGACTTAATTTTCTGATTTTCCACGAAACAATCTTTTCACTATTTCATAAACAATATTTTTTTTAAATTCGCAAAACTGAAAAACAGCATCTAACTTAATTGTAAGAATTCTTGCTGTGTTCTGATGGTACAACAAAAGGAAATTGTTTAATCAAGCAATTGTGAGAGTAAGAGGAAAGATCAAAAAGTTATTATGGTCAATAGTGTCGTATGAAACGTATTGAGAAAATTTCTAAAATTTAAATAATATTAAACCGTAATTGCAAAAAACGAATTCCCAAAACAGAAATTCTCAGAAAACCTATTCCATTTCATCAAACTGAAGTGGACTCTCGCACATAAAGAAAATATTCTTGCAGTACTTTGTATATAAAATATAAAAAAGAGTTTGGCAAAACAAGTAAATGCTTGAGTAAAATAAAAGTCCTAAAGTAAGGACTAAAAGTAAAATAAACGACTTAATTTTCTGATTTTCACGAAACAATCTTTTTACTTTTTCATAAACAATATATTTTTTTTAATTTCGTAAAACTGAAAAACATTATCTAATTTAATATGTAATAAAGAATGATGGAAGAGAATTTCTCGAAATATAACTACTAATTGCATCAAAAATAAACTAGTCTCTCATATAATAAAGAAAGTATGTTGTTTCTTATCCCACTTAATAGACTGTAACGTCTAGACCAGAGGTGGCCAACCCGAGGCCTGCCTTGAATATTTTTCTGGCCAGTGAGATTCATTTCACTTTTATATTTATTTTATAATGGCCAAAATAGTGAAAACAAATGTATTTAAAAAATAAATTAGTATGAAATGAACTTGCTTCATTTGGGATAAATGAAAAAGAATCTGCATATTCTGAATATAATATGAAAATCTTCCATTTGTATTTCACCATTAACATTCAATTTCAAATGAGGTTACAAATTATGCCATTCGTGCAATTCTTCTGAATAAATTTTCAGAGATATCTGAATAAATTTTCAGCGATATAAATAACATAAAACAAATAAATATATATATATTTTTCATTCTTTAAAAATTTGCCTGTAAAGAGGTCAAATTTTAGTCTGTATTCAACTTGTTTGTAGATGCTGGTTAATGAGTTAAGGTTAAATATTTGTATTCTTAAACCGCAAATGAAATTATCACTATCAGTATAATGAAACAGCTTTCAAATTTTCAATGCCAACATAGATGAAGCAATCTTGAATTGATATGCGATAGCTTTGAGAAATCATATATTTAACAAACTTTAATTCAATTTAAGATTAAAATATTATTTGATGGATAATTTTTTTCAGGCTTAGATTTACATGGATATTTTTTTCTGAATGCTATAGGTATATAAAAATTTAACGTACCATAAAAATTATCACTATCAGTATAATGAAACAGCTTTCAAATTTTCAATGCCAACATAGATGAAGCAATCTTGAATTGATATTCCATATATTTAACAAACTTTAATTCAATTTAAGATTAAAATATTATTTGATGGATAATTTTTGCTAGATTTGCATGGATATTTTTTCTGAATGCTATAGGATATTTAAAAATTTAACGTACTATACATTTAAGCCTTTCCATTTTCATAACCATGATTTTGAACTGTTCAAATCATGAATATCGACTTGAAATTTCAAATTTACAATGTCGGCTGTAAGCTGTAGGCAAAACGTAAGACAGCAGATATTAAAATGGTGATAAAATGGCGCAAAATTGGAATACATTTTTGCTTTTCTTAGAAAATTATTGAAATAAGGAATACTTGAAGAATATTCCATCATCTCTAAAATAAGGAAGTTTTAAACACATCAAAGTTTATAAGGAAAGAATTTTTTTTAGAAATTTTTTTAGAATTTTTATAAGGAATTTTTAGAAAATAAATAAGAATATATTCAATAAATTTATAAAAAGGAGAAATATAAAAGCATTAAAAAAAAAACAATCACTTCTGAAAATGCGATTTTTTAATTATAATTTCTTATGTGTTTTTTAATTTGTTTAACCTTTGCATTTATTTGATTTTAAAATTTTCTTTTAACTTTCATATAAAGAATTTGACATGAATATTCATTATGTTTATAAAATAAGGAAATGCAAACAAATACATTAAATTATAAACAATCACTTCTTGAAATGCAATATTTTAATTATGATTTCTTAGGTCTGTTAAATCTGCTTAAAGCTTTCTTTCGCCCATATATTTAACTGATTTGTAAATTAAGAAATTTTGTAAAAAATATTCATTATTTCTATAAAATAAGAAAATATAAACATATAAAAATATAAACAATTATTTCGTTAAATGTAAATTACGTCACCACAATAATCAACTTCTTATGAATAATAATGTTAACAGAAAATATTTGACTATCCTAAATTTAATAGCTAAGAATATTAATAAGTCTTCCTACCAGCGCAGTTAGCGAGGAGAGATATTCATAATTAAAAATCATATCCAAAAATTTTACATTCAAGGATGAAACAAGATAAGCTTATAAATTTGTCATTGTTAGATATAGAGAACGATTTATGCAATATACTAAATAATTTGTCCAAGATTAATTCGGAAAATAAATGTATAATTATAAAAGTAAATTCTATGTGTTCTTATAAGTGATAAAATATTAAAATGTGTATGAAATCATGTAGAACTCGTATTAATTTATTAAAGGAAAGGGGGGAGCATTAACTATTTTGTATAAAAACACTTAAGATCTATAATACCACACTAGTCAAGTGGCTTTCTCCAGATTCGAAACTAAAACCGAAAGCAATTATGTCTATTTCAGGTATGGGCACGATAAATACATTGATTCAAAAAAAAAAAAACCTTTCGTTCTATTCAAGAAAATATAGGGCAGGGAAAGGTGACGAACATCCAGATGCCATATTTGGGATGCTCGTTCTAAAATTTCGGTGGTAAAATAGAGTAGAATTTCCGTATATCTACCTGGGTAACATTGAATTTGTTACCATTATAGCCAAAATGCTCAGCGTTCGAAAACATAACAACATGCTCAAGATAGGCATCAAGCAAGAGAGATATCAATAAGCAAGATACCAATGAAATGCATTTCAAGAGTGTGTTAACTTCTTTCTAAATTGCATATTCACCTAAATCATTCACCAATATGGAAATATATAGAAGATTCAGGGTTAATCAAAGTCTTCTACAGAGGCTTACTACACAGCACCTACATGAGAATTTAAAACTAAAGTAGGTTTGGAAGACGATAGAAATTTCTCAAATGCTTCCCTTTTGGACGTTATTTCCTATGGTTGTAAATAGAAGTGTAATGTAGCATCCTGTCCATAGAAAGTCTTGGGTAACGCTGAATCTACTTTATATATGCCATAATAGTGGCTAATGACATCACGTCAAAGTATCCGACTTTCAGAAATCTATTTAAATTAACATTAGCTCAGGATGAATTACATATTAAATTATATTACTTAATTTAAAAATGTTTTTAAAACATGCTGCAAGATTAACCTATTAAAAAATATCTTAATGAATAGAAAGAATAAAATAAACATCTTAATATAGTCTTTTTAAGAAAGACATTCTTTTAAGATGATTTTTACATTCTAAACATTTTCCTCCAAAATAGTAAAGCGAAAGTGCGCGAAAATGAAAGCTTTTCATTTCCATTCATAGGTATGCTCTTACATTTGAAACATAAAAGATGTTAAAAAAGTCCATCTGTTTTCTTCCTTTTGTTGTAACAATACTATGAAACAAGCTAATTAATTATTTTGAAGTATAAAATTCTTTTTATGAAAATAACCATTCTATGTACATCCTTTTATTGCAATCTGCAGTTTCAAGGTTATAGGAAGCAAACCTGAATGGATATAATCTCCCCATTCTCTTTATTGTATAATTGTTAAAACAATCCAATTCTAAAAATAAAACGCAAATATAGCTCCTAAAATGTATGCATTTTCTGTAACTAGTTTTTGACCATACTTTTTTTTCTTCTAATGCAGCTGGCAAATAGACCGTGATCTTCGCCATAAGGGGCTGCACCGATGTTACTCACTTTGCATTACCTAGGGGGCGCGTGTAACTTGATGGTAACCACGGACGCGGTGTAACAATGCCCCTGCAGCGCTCTACGATCCTATTAGGACCGGACCTATGGCTTAAAGTGGATTCCGAACCACTTCAAACACTCATGGCAAAGCCGGGATTCGAACCCGATACCTGTGGTACCGAACGCCAGAGCGCTAGCCACTCGGCCATCAGGCCCCTGATTTTTGACCATACTAATTTATTAATTTTTAAACATTTCATTTTTGGCATACTAATTTGCTCTAACACCTTATTTTGTAAGTGTATCTTTATTAGAATATTTGAAAATGGAATTCTTTATAAATTAATTATGGAATATGGAATTTTTTAGGGGGAGGGGGGCTATTAATATCTTATTTCAATACAATAATGTAAAAAACAATTATAATCATATTACACTATCACAATAATTTTTACAAAAATCTGTAAACCCTAGTTAAATCGTAACGTCAGGGTATTTTTAGAAAAACATTAACAAAAGAAATTATAATTTTTTTTTTTTAATGTTGGCATAAATAAAAATTAATGTATAGCAATATTACTAAAAAAATTATCTATTTGTAGTTTTGATAATTTAGTCTGTATATCTTGTGCTTGAATCCATTGTTTTTTATTTCCAATTACTACAGATAAAAAATTAAAGAACTTAGATAAAGGCGCTAGTTATATTGTGTTTTCAGTATATCGCTCTCTTTCTTTGTTTTCAGAAATTCCCGTTGAAACCAGAGGTCACTGTAGCCTGATAAGATATTAATAATAAATAAAAAAATATTTCTTTAAAAATTTATTATTTTTTGTAATAACATGAATAAAAATTAATTATTGCAATATTAGTAACAAAAATTATCTATTTGTAGCTTTGTTCATTCAATCAGTATCCCTTGTGTTTATATCCATTTTTTTTTTTTATTTCAATTACTATTGATAAAAAAATAAAGAAGTTAGATAAACATGTCAGTTATATTGTGTTTTTGTATATCGCTCTCTTTCTTTGTTTCTAGACCTAAGAGATAAAACCAGAGGTCACTGTCTCCTAAAAATCTGCTAGTAGGCAGACGGCCTTGGCTCCTAACGTGGGGCTGTTGAGCCAATGAAGAAGACAGTAATTTTAAAAGAATACTGTAAACCCTAAATAAATCTTACACGAATATTTTTAGAAAATAATTAACAAAATTAGTTATTCCCTTTTTTAATACTAGCATGAAAATTTAATATATAGTAAAAAAAATGTATATTTTTGAGCTGGTTGTTTCTTATCCCAGTTGGTAGACATTTAGACCAAACCCACGAACCCGTATAGACTCAAGGTTGAAGGGAAGCTTTTGCTGCGATGTAGCACACGTAGGTAGAAGTCAAACTCGGCTCCGTGACATTCTACAGTCATATGAGACCGGGACCCACGACTTCAAGTAGTGTATTCCGAACCACTACAAAGATCCATTGTACCGCCGAGCCTCGAACCTAAAATCTGTGCCACCGAGCGCCAGAGCGCTGGAACTCGGCCATTCAGGCTTTAGTTTTTAGTTTTGTAGTTATATTGCGTTTTCAGTATATCGCTGTTTTGTTTCCAGATCTGCCCGACACAACCAAAGGTCACTGTGTCCTGATAATAAATTAATAATAAATTTTCAATAACAAATTAATAAAAATTATTAATGAGAAATTAATAATATTTTAAAAGTTTATTATTTCTTTTAATGTGAACATGAATAAAATTAATAGATAGCAGTATTAGTAAAAAAATTATCTATTAATTTGTTCATTCAATCTGTATATCTTGTGTTTATATCCATTATTTTTTATTTCCAATTACAGTTGATAAAAAATAAAGACCTTAGATAACGACGTCAGTTATATTGTGTTTTCAGTATATCGCCCTCTTTCTTTGTTTCCTAACCTGCTTGATAAAACCAGAGGTCATCATATTTTGATAACAAATATTGATAATTAATTATACTCATTAAAATAATTATGTTACTAACAATGTATCAAACTTTTAGCTTTTTTTAATCAAATAAATTTATAAATTAATCAGTTTTCATATCAGCTTTTGAGATAATTTAAATTCTAAGCTTGTTTTCTTTCAAAAATTTTTTTTTCCTTTCTAATTCAGCTGGCAAACACAAAACAGCTTGGTCTTGGATGCCTTAAGGCAAACGCTGCACAGACATTACTCACTTTGCATTACCCAGTGGGCGCGTGTAACTTGAAGATTCGGACGCGGAGTAACAATGCTCCCGCAACGCCCTACGATCATATTAGACCGGGACCTACGGTTTAAAGTGGATTCGAACCACTACAAACATCCATGCCACCGCCGGGAATCGAACCCGAAACCTATGGCACCGAGCGCCAGAGCACTAGCCACTCGGCCATTCAGGCCAATTCCGAAATATCTTATAATATAGAATTGCTAAGTCTCGATGAACATTATCTCCTTGTTTACAAAATGTGTGATTTTTTAAATATTTGTTCTATGTTTATGAATATTATTATTATTATTGATTATTCTATTTTATTAATTTAATAATTATTTCTATAGCATTTAATAATTATTACAGTTTTTTTTATAATAGATCTTATAATTTATGTGAATTTATTTAAAAATGAAACATATGAAAACAGAATTAGTTTCGTCGTTATTCAATGAACTTTAAATTAATTGTAAAATACTAATTGTTAATCTATATTATAAATAATAGCATTTTAGCAGAATAGAAAAATTAATATGAAAATGGGATGATTTTATCAAATCAGAGATGAAGGAAGTATGAAATTAAAAATCATTCAATAAAAGTAATAAATAATAAATCAATAATTAATAAAAAGTTAAATTGATAATATTTACGATTTTCTTAGAATATATCCTTCAAATAATCGAATGATAAAAATACTTCTTAGGATACAAATTCAATTTAAAATCAAATTATTTTCATATAAAGGTTTTTAAATATTTTATGGCTGCATAAAACAAAAACAATAAACCCATAATAATGTAATGCGCAGATATGTCGAACATCATAAAAAATTGAACTCAAAATTAAAGAAACTCTAACCTAATAAACGAAACCGATTATAAACGAATTTTAGGATTAAAATTGAGATTTAACTTCAGTATTTTGTTTCAATTTTCAGTAAAAAAGAGCATTTAATCTGCTGTCTATGAAATTAAAACTCTTTTTGAATGAAACAGGATATCATTTCTAGGATGGATTCTGAAAGAATTTTTCTTGTTATTTTTTTCACAAAGTTACATATTATAATACATAAATGAAAACCATACCAATGAATATTTGTTCAACCGGATTAAAAATTTAAAACAATATCTGCTAGCATTATAACCTGTTTTTGTTGTTAAGCTTTTGAAGTTATAAAACCTAAATGGTTAGTGCAATTCTGCATAAAATCAGAATAAATATTAAATAAAATCTGATTGATAAGAAAAGTAGAGCATACCTATATAATAGAGCATATCTACTATTTATAGAGCATATAAACTATTTCCATTTTTTTTTTTTTTTTTTAAATACAGCCGTCAATAAAATTGTTATTTCGTTAGATTTAAAAATATAATTATTATCTCTTTAGTAATAGAGAGTTAAATGGTTACAGATTAGTGTTGTACCATTTTTTTTTTACCATATTTTATTTTTTTTTTACTATGTACTACTATTTTTCTATCTATAATATTTATTAATTCTGGTTCACATAAAAAGGGAACATTATTTTGTTTTTAGGATATGTACAATAAATACTAGTTAATAATTTTCTGAAGTTAACAATAGAAATTTATATTTTTGTTTCTCAAGTTTTATATTTTCACAATCACAGAAATGCGAATGCAGAAACAAATTGAGAAAAATTCTGTTGAAATATATTGATAAATCTCATTTTCGAATAATCATATTACCAAACCCTTTTACTTCTGAGAAAATTTTTTTTTTTTTTTTTTTTTTTTTTTTTTTTTTTTGTTCTAATGCAGCTGGCAAACACTTGGACAGCTTGGTCTTGGTGCCTTAAGGCAAGCGCTGCACAAACGTACTCACTTTGCACTACCCAGGGGCACGTGTATAACTTGAAGATAAGCCACGGACGCGGAGTAACACTGCCCCGCAATGCTCTACGATCCTATTAGGACCGGGACCTACGGTTTAAAGGGATTCCGCACCCCGGGACACGAACCCAAAACCTGTGGTACCGAGCGCCAGAAAAAAAAATAGAAGGAAAAAATAGAGAAAATAGAAGGTGCAATAAAATCCGGTTAAATTATTAGAAAAAAAAATATTATTAATGATTCTGTATACGAATACATTATAATTATTTTATAGTTACTATTATTTTGAATATTTTGTAATTATCTTTTACATATAAGCCATTTGATATTGTGATAGAAGATTCTTATCTGGTCCATGAAAATTACCACCTTGGTTGATAACTAGTGTACCATTGATGATTTTAAAATTTCACAATAGACAAAATGTTGGGAAGCAAATCATGTTTTGAAAGAGAAAATCATGGAAATCACTGAATTCAGGTTGAGATTGTAAGGGCATCTATCACATTTCAAAGCATTCGATCGAAATTTTTCAATCGTCTGAACATCATGTACAGCTTTATCTATGCCTTTACTTTTTACTTCACCAAAAGTAGAATGTTTTTTGTAGATCACAATCATTTTAGATACAAACAAATATCATATTTAACCACAACAAGCAACTGCTAATATTCGCGTTCGATATTACGAATTTCTTCTAACATTTTGTCTCTTTTCATTGTTCAAGACTACATTAATAAGTCGCTCTCATTATTTGAACTGTAACTGTACTGAAATTCGTCGAAATAAGTTTGTTGCTTGTCGCAATTTTGAATTTTGCAATTCTCCCTCTTTTTTAGTTGGCTATATTTATGGACCAAAATGCGATTTTACAATAACACACAATTTTCAACTGTTCTTTGTGGCAATATATCCTTTTGCGCGAAGAAAATGACTCATCTCACTTTACAATGAACAGGGCTTTGTACTTCTGCAGGTATTGTAACTCACTATCAACGATACTAAAATGACAACTGGTCTTATAGCATGTGAACCAAACAAAGGTGTTTACAATGAAACAAATGTAGTTTGACCAATGTTAGCATACAGAATTTATAACAAATCGACTCCATTTATTAAATGTGCTTTGTACATATTTAAACAAGCTTATAAAAATAAAGTGAATAAATTAAATTATAAATTATGTAAATTATGTTCAAGTTTGCCTTATTTTTAGTCATCATCATTTCCTCCGATGAGTAGTACCTGTGCAATGCGGAAGAAAAGAGTTTTACTTTACTACCTGATAATAATCAGCGATATCCTTTCAACTCAAAAAAAAAAAAAAATAAAATAAAAATATTTCCCGGTTTAAGGCGAGACCACTACATTTCATATACTACATAAAAAAAGTTTAATTTGCATTGTCATAATACATACATACATACCACAATCTCTATATTTGATGAGGTTCTATGAATTAAATGAATAGAAAATTATATGGTAATTATATAGTAAATAATATATAAATAAAATTATATTATTATTCACTATATCATAATTTCAAATTTACTCGTGTATTTTAAGTGCGTGTTTTAAAACACACGAGTAAATATTTAATGATTGTAATTGGATCTGAAAAAAATCAAAATATAAATAAAATTCAACACCACCAAAGCTGGAAAATTTGAACACTAATAAAAACTGATTAATAAAATGACATACTTCGGTTCTTGTTAAATATTCATATAAGATAGTAATTAGACTGATATATAAGCCTTTTTTTTGATATTTATATACGTCAAATAAAATAAAAAAATATCCCTATAATTAATCGTGAAAAAATGTTTATAATATTCTGAGTACTGTTAGACTATAGGAATACATATTTTTAGGAAAAATAATACATATAATTATTGCTTTATGTGTGACCGAATCCTAGCCAATGTAATTATAGATATCAGGAATGATCATATCATGGCAATCGCAGTTGAGTGATGTAGATCTTATGTAAACAAAATATATGTAAGAAATATGTTAAACAAAATCTGATCAACGTGAAAAACAGTAATTATTTAATTTCATTTCCAGTTATAGAGATATTAAAAAACATACAAAAATATAAATGTTATTATGCAAATATTGTATTGTAAATTTTAGTACACTTTCTATTGTTGAATTTTTATTTATATCTGCAAGCCTTGAGCGCATTTGGTAATATACGAATATTGCACGTGTTTTCAATAACAAATAAGCAATAGTCATCATTATAATTCCTAAAAAACCAACCTCAATAATAATGAAGCAAAAATAATTTCCTCTATTTTTCTTTTACTTCCATTGCATGTTTAAAATTTTCACAATTTATTTTCTTGAGAGTTTTTACGAATGCTATTTTAACAATTAGCTGTTAAAAATTTTCTATGACTTGTTAGTATAGTTCAGAGAAGTTCAATTAAATACCCATTAATTTAAACAATAGCACTTTCAAATAGAAAATAATTGGCTGTTTTAAATAGTTCTTCCTGTATTGTAATTTATACAATTAGTAAGGCTAATTACTTATAATATTTATAAGAACTAAAAGAATAATTATCATGTATTTTCTATGAAGTAATAGAATATTACATACCTACTTATTTAATAAGCATTAAAAACTTATTAAATTATTACAAAAAAAAAAAACAATTTAAAAAGCTTAATTCTGCAATATCACCTTTATCAACTTGCAAATAAACAAGTAATATAAAAAAAAAAAGTTTTAAAGTCAATTCCTACTTTTTTTTTTTTCACTACATTACAGAAAGTCTTTTATAAATAATTTTCCTTCATTTTTTTTTTTTTTTTTTAAGTTTATCTGGCGCCAAATCTATTGGTAGATATATGCAACTTAATTCTAAAAAAAAAAAAAAAACTAAAATTAATTAATTAAATTTAATTAATGAATGAATATTTGAAAAAAAACTGTATTAATACCCAGTGTCATCCACTACAAGTTCAAAAAAATGTATTTGAACTTCAGTGGATGAATAAAAAGTATTTTATGAACTATTAAAAATTTGAACAAGATATATATAGGGAGAGTGTGAGCTAATAGAAGGAATTGAAAAAAACCTGTTTTTTTTATACTTCATTGTATAATTATTACATTTGCATTGTAAATTCCTAATTATATCGTTTTTATAATAATTAGCATTTTTTTCTTATTTTGCTTATCCATATATTTTAAATTTTATTACATTTGCTATTGTTATATTTTTATTTACATCTATAAGCCTTGAGGGCATTTGGATACGCATGAATATTACACGTGCGTTCAATAGCAAATAAACAACAGTCATTATTATAATTCATAAAACTCAACCACAATAATAATGAAGAAAAAAATTAATTTCCTTGATTTTTCCTTTACTTCCATTGTTTAAAATTTGCTTCAACTATACATTTCGACTTAAAAATAATCTTATCATTAAAAAACCTTAAAATATCAAATAACACATTTAAAACAATTTTTTTTGTTGTTATCGTACTTTGTTGACTGTATCGTGCCAAAAATATAGTTTTTAAATAATTAAAATATACTTTTTATAATATAAAAGACCAGAAAAATGTAAATGTTATTATATAAATTCTATATTTCAAATTTTATTACGCTTGCTATTGTTAAATTTTAATTTGCATTTGCAAGCCTTGAATGCATTTGGTGTTATACAAATACACGTGTTTTCAATAACGAATAAACAATAGTCATCATTATAATTCATAAAACCCAACCTCAGTAATAATGAAGAAAAAAATAATTTCCTTGATTTTCCTTTACTTCCATTGTTTAAAATTTGCTTCAACTATACATTTCGACTAAAAAAAATGATCTATCATTAAAGAAACCTTAAAATATCAAATAACACATTTAAAACAATTTTTTTGTTGTTATCGTACTTCGTTGACTGTATCGTGCCAAAAATACAGTTTTTAAAGTGCTTAAAACATCCCTTTCCATAAAATGAAAGTCGACTTAATAGTTTTGCGGAGAAAATTATTGTTTTAAGCGTTGAGTTTCTCCTCATACTGCCTGCTATTATATTTGTAACCTTGAATCCTGTTAGAATGAAAGCATGTGACCGTGAACATTGTAAGAGTGCTGTATAAAGCTTTTGCTTCCCCAATTTGCGTGGTCATAAAAGTATAAACTGAAAAAAAAAAACAAACTATTTTCTTTTTAGTCATTTGTGCTTTCTCACAAACATTCAGCATCAACAGAGATAAGATTAATCGATTTGATTATTTTCTTTATTCCCTAGTATTTGCAATCCAGTAATGTGCGATGCAATATCTAAATGTTGAATCTGTTACCATCTAGAATTCTTTTAAGCCTATCACTGGTAAGATCATTTTTACAGAAAAACAATCACTTGTACTTGTTTTTAATGTTTATGCTAATAACAGTAATTCACACAGCATATTTAAAAAATTATCGCAGTTCTTAAATATTTCTTCGTAGGATTCTTTGAAGTTGAAAGATTATTGATTGTGTTCAAATGATACTTGACTTTTAAATGTTTCTTCTCAACGTTATCAAGCTGATCAACATAAAATTTTTTAATTCCTTATAAACACTTAAGATTAAAACTATTTTAAAGGAATCGAGTACTGCAATATGAAGTAGTTTTAAGAAATTATTAAAATAAAATGGTGTTAATTGTTTTTTATATTTTTATTTCATGCAAACATTGCACCAAAATTCAAAGGGACATTTATGTTTCAACTACCTCAATAAAAAATAAAGATAATATTTTTTAAACAAAAAAAAATAAATTAAATTAAAATAAGTAAAATTATTTCATTTTACATAAAACAAATTTTTAAAAACGAAACCGTTTTGTTCAAAATTCTTTTTACTGATGCAGATGCAAATAAATGAAAAATATTTTATTATCTCAGTCACAAATCTTTCTTTAGTCGGTATTGATTAAAAAAAATTGACTCTCGTTAATTATTTATGTTTAATTAGAATATTAATACAAAAAAAAGAAACGTCAAATTAATAATGTAAATGAAATATAATATCTTCAATGTTTTTAAAATTTTTTAGTCAGAAATATCTAAGAGGCCAAATGTTGTATACAATGTCATACAACATCAAGTTAAGATAGTCAGTATCTGAAAATAAAATAATTTTATAGATGAAATTAATAAGTAAAAAATTTTGTTTCAGTTTTTATATCACATATTATGATATAAAATTAAAATAAAAATTATAATTTTAAATCACTAATATATTTATAATTTTATATCGCTAATATATTTATAATTTTTATATCACCAATATTTTATATCATAGAAATAATTTTAATTTTTTATCGGTTATTATTTATAGTTTTTGAAATACAGTTTACAAACTCAACATATTATAATATAGTAATTTTGTTTTTCTGTTATCACTTATAGTTTAAGTTAGTTCAAAAATAATATTGAAAATAATATTTTTCAATTATTTTATAGTTAAATAGCAGACAAACAAATGATTTTTTATGAAAACTTTGAACAGATTTGTAAATTAAGTTTTATCAAGTGCAAAATATTTATTCATTTAATTAATTTAAATAAACTGCAAAATAGATTATTTGTAACATTTACAAGTTTTATTCTCTAAAAGTTTTTAAAAAATTGCAAATTTCATCTTTATGAATTTTATAGTAATATTTTTAAAAAAATACAATTGTTTACAGAATTGAACATTTTTATTCAATTAATTTGCGATAACAATAATAATACTTTATCATATGATGATCAAGGCAGTAAATTATCAATATTATTACCATCAGTTCACACACTTTACTACAAAACAATCCACCTAAATATTATCAACCAATTTAGCAAAACTATATATCAAAGAAATACGTTTATCTATGTTTTCCAACAGTTGATACGGCTCTTTTTAAGATTAAATAAAAAAGATAAACTGGAATATAAATTTGAAGTGTAAAATGATTTCGGTAATTTAATTTTCTAAAGGTGTTAAAACAATAATTATTTTACTATTTATTTAACACCATTCCGTATATTCAATACTTTTCAGAAATTTGTGTAATACATTTAAGTTTAAATGTGTGAATACATCATTAGGAAAATTGATCATATATATATTGAATGGCAAACGATAACTCTTCACATCAAATGATGCCATTTAATATATTTAAAATTGATTCGAATCCAACATAGCCAACTGTCGACCTTGAATTTGAAACAAAATATGGGCGCATCAAATATACTTCATTTTATTCTATTCAAGCAAACTCGAGCAACATGCATGAAAAATAATTGAGTAATATTTATATTGAGTAATATTTATATTGAGTAATATTCATTGAGTTATTTGAAGAATTGCATCATTATGCAAAGAGTTTCATTATATTTTTAAGAATTTGGAGAAAAAATAATATTGACAGCTTTCTATTTTAAGAAATAACTTTTGAAATCTATTGATCCCATTTCTATGCAAGCAAACTAATGACGATATAAGATTACCACAGTTATGTGAATCTAATATTTTAACAGCATTTGGATAATTTGAAATAAAGCAGCAGCAGCAAGCATGCATCTCAAAGAACTTAGTTAAGTCAAGTCACCAGTTGGTTGAACAAAATATCATTCATTCCTTGCCATTGAATTATTGGTTTTATTTTATTATTTACTATTGATTTATAAGTTTTTGAAATGAAAAAGGGTAATCGTTTCAAAAATCTATAATTCAATAGTTCAAATAATTCAACAATCCAACCTCCATTCAATAGTTGAGTAGCTCATGGAATTATTACTCCACAAAATCTAATAGGTAAATGTGGGCACATCCATAAATAAATCAACATTTATTAATAAAGTATATTTATTTATGTGCAAGTATTAACTTATTTTCACTAAATAGAAATAAATAATAAGGAATTTAATAATTTAGGAAAATAAATATCGATGTTGTAATACATGGCGACAATATTGCATTTTTTTATTTTAAAAGTAAGTTTGCAACAATGACGTTTTATAAATAGTTTAAAAATTCAAATATTTTCAATTAAGGCTGTAAAAATAATTACCCTACCATTTTAAATCATATTTTACAAAATTACACACACACATATATATATATATATATATATACACACATACATATATATACGTAAGTATTTGTTAAATAAGGTATATAAATCGATAAAAGCTTTTTGCTGAATATATTTTTAAAGTATTTTAATTTCAGATTGATAATACCATGATATTAGTTCTATTTTTAATTCAATTAGAAAGATGTAAGAAATTTTTTTTTTTATCTTTGTACGATTATTTTTAAAAGCATGCTCTATTTTCTTTGACGTAAATGCTGATCGCATTAAAGAAAAAAACTGGAGCAGTTTTTTTTCAGCAGAGTAAAAAAAAAAAAAATCTAATTTAGAAGCAGCTAAATTTAAGCAAAAACAAAAACACTGCAACTCACTTACTACAGAAGTTATCTTTGTAAACAATGAAAAGAAAATAAACTGGAGAGGGAATACCTTCATTTGGTACAAATGCAGGGAAATTCATTTGGTTTCGGGAAACTTTCATGGTAAATTTATTTCCATCAAACAAAAAATCATTACCAGCATAAAAAAACAAAAAAAAAAAAAGAAACATTGTAACACATTTGAATTTTTTGTACCATTATTTTTCATTTTAAAAAAGATCAAAAACAAATATTAATATTCGAATGTACAACGGATTTAACATACAACTGCATTGTAAAATGCAATAACGTACATTACAGCTCGTATAGTATGTAATGCACTCTACATAAAAAATAGTACCATTAATTTTAATAAATACAAAAATACTATTTACCATTATGATTCTTATCTTTGTGTTGACTAACGCAATGAAGGCTTAGTTTGGACATTCGAAATCGTATAAGAAAATATTTATAGCAGAAAAGGATCACGAACAAAAAAGGATAACTTCTGAACGAAACAAAAAGGTCTAAACAAATTTTATTTTCATGATTGTAAAAAAACATGGAGATATTTATGCAATAAAAAATATGATTTATTTAATTTGTATATTAGAATTAAAAGAAAATTAATGAAGTTAAGAAATTTTAACAAGTTAAAATGTAAAACGAATTATTTTATTCCCATTTTTATTTTTTTTATTAATATGTTTTTGTAAAATATGCTTCTTAAAAAAATAACATACAAAATTCATGGATTAATTTTTGAGAATAACTACAAACATATTAAATAACTGCAAACATTAGAATAAAAAAAAAAAAAAAAATTAAAAATTATTTGAAATTGATAATATGGTTATAAAAAATGAATAGAATATACAAGCTATTTTAGTTTATTATCTCAAAATAAAACATTAATTATTAATTATTATTTTAACTTTAATTATTATTATTAATTTTTTGAAAAAGTTAAAATAAAAATAATTATTCAAAAAAATAGGAAAATAAATATTACTATTTCGAGTTTTTATTTTTAAAATAACAAAAACATAATTATAATACAACAGTAATTAAATAAAAACAAAAAGATTAACAAAGTAATTATCACTATTCTGCTCCTTGTTAACTAATTCTTAATTTTTAAAATTTTAATTATTAAATAAAATTAATAATTTCAAAAGAAAATCATAACGTGAAAAATATAATAAAAAATATAAACATTAATAATTATTCGAATAGTTTTTACAACATAAATATGCAATATTTATAAAATGAAAAATATTTTTATTTTAATAACCTAAAATATCTTATTCGATGAAATTTGAATGATCTATTTTCGTACTTTTGAGAATATTTCAATAGATAATAATAACAAGTGTTTACAATTTTTATTAAAATAAGCAATTCCTATGACGCCTATTACTTATTATTAAATTCATGGATTAGTTCTTTGATAATAACTACAAACATATTAAATAACATATTAATTACATTATAGCGTGTGACTTTTTAACTTTATATGCATATACGCCTTCTTTTACATACTTATTTGTATACAATTTTTGTATCACAATTATTTAGTATAATAAAAGAAATGCATTACCTTTGGTTGATTAACATAATAAATAGCTCTTTTGGGCCAAAATTGGCATGCCTTATGAGCGCACATGGAGGGGACGCTCTTTGACTTCTTCTTTAACTGGAGCACTTTAGCAGGTAAAGCCATTCAAAACAATGTACAGTTACAAGTTAAATACACAGACACACGCCACAAATGAACTTAAGTAGATGCATTTTATTTCAAAATTAGTTATGTCGTGAATTCGAGATTTATTTTATGCTTTTCAGAGTCAAAAAAATAATTATCACGACATGACATATGTAGATTATCCTCACCAATCAGAAAACATACACATTTTGTTGTTTTGCCACTTTCCAACATGTTAACCATAGGTGAATGACAACTGTCAGTTTGATTAAGTTCCTTTGCAAAGATATCATGCTAGGTTTACCATCTTATACAAGAATAAAGTAATTTCTAAATTATTTTGTAGAAAAGAAACAAAATATATTATTTCTTTACTTTTTTTTGCAGGAGTTTTATAATTCAAAGTTTTTCTAATTTATACCAGATGCAGTAACTAGCAATTAATCAGTGACATTAATATTATCATCACCATAGTTATTGGTTCAGTTTTTATAAATCATCATACAAGAAATTTATCCTTTATATTTAAAGACGATAACCAAATAAAGTAATTGTTTCAGAATAAAAACATATACTTTTTCATAAAATTATAATAGTTCGATTTTACATAGGGCGATTAACAATTAATTAATTAAATACTAAGTCCTTTATTACGACAATTTTCTGAAGAATGCGATTGTACCGTAAATTTTGCCGCATGGACAAACCGTAACAGCTGATTCCACCAGCTGTTTTCTGCTTACTAAATGACAGTTCAGGAAGATGCTCGCTAGGGTTACATTTTCGTTAATTCGTGTTATAACGCCAACCACGGGAAAGATTTCGCCAAATGAACGAGAAATGAAGATAAACCGCCTACTTCGGAAAGTGATTATAGACGGGTAAGTAGGAGTTTTCCTTCAAAAGGAGATTGTTTGACTGCTATTTTTGCTTTTGATAAATCGTTGGTCACGCTTTTTCATTGTATTACTGCAAACTACTAATGTAAAAAATATATATATATCTAAAATGAAATTCTTACACCTAATTTTTTGCTATGAATTTTAATTTGAATTAAAGATAATAATAATGTTTTATTTAAATTAAAATTTTTCACAGTATCCAAATACAAAATTATCAATGGTAGCAAACATTTTTAGGTTTTATCTATAAAGATCAAATAAAAGAATAAACATTATGCTTATAAAGAGTGCTTCTTTTCTCAATATATATAAAATACAACACATCAATACAAAAAGTCAAGCAGAACTAAAAATAAATCGATTTTGTACAAAAAAAAATCACAATCGGTATTCACTAAACGAACCCAAATTATATAACAAAACCATCATAGTATTTGCAATATAAAAACCTTTTCAGTGCTTCAAGACTCGAAGTGCGTCTACTAAACTGAAAATCATAAGTATAAACTGAAACATCAACGACCTGAAAATATCTAAAAAAAAATATAAATAACGAAAGTTGAACGGCATGTAGGTATTGCGTTGGTAAATAAAAAAAAATAAAAATTTATACAAAATATACAAAAACAGGGTAAGAAAAAATTAGTTCAAAAATTCTTAAGCCCCAATAGGAATATTTATACAAAAACCCAAAAAATTACCCACGAGAATAGCTATATAAAGACATACTAACTCTCAGGATAAGGTAATTAGGGTAATGTACCTTTATATATACATATATATAAACAGAATGTCTCAAAATTATAGAGACAAAGTTTGAGGGGGGGGGGTGAGAACACATCATAAAGACTGTGGAATTGACCCATGATCGGAAAGGGGGGAGAGCACTGGTAGGGGGAGTGAGGATTTTCTCATTCGTGTGGTAGACAGTATACGAAGACCATGCAACGGTATACGAATGGTGAACTTTCAGATATGCATTTAGTGTATGCTGTTGTATTGTACTGTTGCTGAGAGCAATGGACGAGCCGCTGAACGAATTTATCAACAACATTTCCCAAACAGACATCAACAGCATCACATTTTGTTTGCACATGTGCATCAAAATGTGTGATGACAGGTCATTAGAAGTAGTAGAGGGCAGGCCACGATTGACTCATTCGGTCGTTATAAAATAACGTGTGTTGCATGCCATGGAGATCAAAAATCCCAGTGCTAGTATACATATCATTGCATCTTTCTTAACATTGTCTTGTTGCAATGTACAATAAAAATTTGAACGCCGAATCCTTAAAAACCCTTTTCATCTCTAAAAGTTACTCCCATTTTCATTTTAAAAGTTACTCCCTCCAGCTACTATTCTCCAATAATCAACCCATATGCGCGTATCGCACTGTGTTATTTGTAACAAAGTGCCCGCGATGTTATTTTCCCAGCTTATGTATCGTTTACTGATCCACATTCAATAGGGATAGTACTGAATCTGCACAATGTGTATTTATGGGTTGAAGTGAACTATGGTTTGAGACACAACAAAAGAAGAACAGTAAAAGTGTGGGCAGGTTTGGTGAAGGCGACTGCTATTCTAATAATTAAAATAAAGGCCGTACTTTTACCATCATGCATGACCACCGTGAAGTATCGGATCTTTCTGGAACGGGTTCTTCCCGACAGCATTTATTTCAGTGGTAATGGTACGGAATATGGAGTATTCAAGTTGCATATAACTTGATGTATCGCAATAATATACTGTTACTTATTGATAAAAACTTATTGATGAACTTATTGATAAAAAAAAATTCCTAAGTAAATTTGTACATCGTGTAAATAGAATGATGAACTTATGTGGAGGGAGAAACATCCGATAATATATTTATATATATGTCCAAAGGCGTAAAAGGTTTATAGTATACTGTTGGTAAATATGCAGTTTTAAACAGTTTGTCATTACAGTATTTAGAGTTGATATTGTCATTTAAAAAGGATGGTTTACATTTTATTTATGATCTGCTGTCGTTAAATTTCAACTTCATGTTAGTTTTTTTTTAAGAACGCTAATGCACATTGCACATTATTTTGTTCCCCTATTTCATGTTAAATCATAAAAATAAATATTGCTTAAAAATATTCTGCATCCAGTCTAGTTGAAGGAGACTCTTGTGTCACAAATTATTACAACTTTCAAGAATTGTTATTTTTTGTAACAATACATGGACGGGTTATGAATTATGCATTGTCGCGTATTTCAAGGTTATCATCTTCCGATGATTTATTCCTTAACTGACTGGACATGGGGAGTGCGTGTGGAGGAGACAGAAAGATTACGAAAGACCTTTAAATTATCTGCGCATTCTGAGCGTTTGGTTCATACCTAAGAAATTATTAGTTGTTTTGAATTTGGTTCGTCACGATGTATTGTATATTTTTAATTTATAGCTGAACAGCAAGTTTTTGAGAGTGAAAAGTTTAAGTAATTTTTTTTTAAATTGAACAAATGACAATAGTGAGGAAATTGAGTTACTTTATTAAAAATCTAAAAAAAAAATTTTGTAATGGTACCACAGTCATTTAATATCGACGAGTAAATTCCAAATAATGCACAATAAATACAGCGTACATTTGAAGCGTGCTTTCATTTTGAAGTTCTTAAAAATCATTTTAAAATCAGATTAGAACTTTTAGAAAATTCATCTGCTATAGGTTATGTTATTATAATAACATGATTTGAAGATATTATCTGTTGATCATTTTTTTGTTTTATCTGACTTAAACATAATGCTTTCATGAGACTTGTTATATATGTACCACTATTAATACTACTGCCTTAACGTTCCCAACGTAGGTTTGGTTTGTAATTCTATTGTCATTTTGTGTATACTTTAGGCTAAATAGACTGGAACCTACAGTTTAACGTAACCACTAACAAACATTCATGCTAACGCCAGAATTTGAACATGAAGCAATACTTTTTTCCTCTTTAGAATGGAAATTCTCTAAGCCTTAAAGGTATGATAACCATTTAAATAAAAGCAATGACATATATTTTGTAATACTTTCTTACTGAGTCTGGAATTAAACTTTAGGCTGGAGACATGATTTTTGTATTATAGTTACAGAAAATGCCATAACAAAAACACTACCTGACGATAAATGGAAGCCACTGAAGGAATGTGTATTTACGATATAGATAAAGCCACAACTGTATCATCTTTCATCTTTCAAGGCATTGAGATTTAGCTCAATAGTTATATTATATTATTTATTTAGTTTAGTAAAAGGAGCTAATTTAGTCTTTTAAAAATTTTCTAGCTGTCTTACTACAAAGGCAACAAAAATCACCATAATGTTTTATCAAAGTTATAGTTTGCCAGAAACAATAAAATTTTGATGCGAAAACACATTCGTTACATCCCTGCGTCACACTAACTGTGTATGCATGTAGTCCTGAGAATATCAACGAGAATTCCATTGATGTTTTCTGAAAGAATGTTAAACTTAACAAGGAGAAAAGCCTATAGTTTCTATTCTTCTGCTGCCTTTTCACATGGAAATCGTGCTATGGAATCCCCCTATCACAATCTTGATCTGGGCAGCTGAAATCTGCCAGCTACTCCACACCGAAACAGCTGATTAAAACAGCAGATGAAAAGATGTGACTCAGTAGTGTGCCTACTGAGTTCGCGTGTAATGGGAAGGAAGAAATAAATCATGTTTTTATAAATCTATTTTTCTATAAATCTAAAGATATTTAGTGTTTATGAAAGCATTGATCTCAGTCATTTTGGTCATTGACAAGGCAAAGAACTTTGAATCACCTCAGCTTAAAATAAGTGTCTATAAAACACTTGGATAAAATAAAATAGGATAGATTTTTGAGCTTGAAATTGAAATAAATATATTTAATGTAAACTATTATATCTTTTGTTTTAATCGAATTTTAGCTTTATTATAACTAGGTTATTTAAAAGAGGATTTTAACTCCAAATATTATATTCAACTCCAAAAATTTTATATCTAGTAAATTATCAAAAATACTATTTTCAAATAGGTGTGAATAATTATAATTTTTTAAAGGAATATAATAAAATCTATTGAAAATTTTCATAAATGGATAAGTATATTAGTTGATAATCGTATGAAACTTGGAAAAAATTAACGCTTCATATTTTGTAATTTCCTGATTTTAATTTACTAAATATATTAATACTTATCCCTTCATTGTCAGTGCCTAAATCATGCATGGAAGCTAACTTATAAACCTGCAATTAATAGACTCGTATGTGGTATAAAGAATGCTTAGAAATGTGATAGGAACATTTTTTGGAATGTACTTAGAACAACGTTTAAAAATACGACTAGATTTTGATGGGCATTGTGGCAATGATTTTCACTGACCGGTTTAAGTTTTTAGGGATTTTTTCTCCAATACATGCAATACTGAACATTAATTTCTGAAAGTCTTGAGAAACTGCACTACTCATCTTACGATATTGTGCATGTAATACAGCAATTCTTCATGATTAACCATGAATAATGATAAATCCATTAAAAAAAATGACTTTGTATTCGTAAACAGTCTATAAGACAATTTCCTCCTTAAAAGCATTTTTTGTCTTTAACCATGTAAAACATGAAATGTTATTACTATTGTTACATTTAATGTTATTAATAGTCTGTAGGACAATTTCCACTTAATAAAAATTCTTGACATTCACCGAGCAAAATATGTAATGTTATTACTATTGTTACATATAATGTTATTAATAGTCTGTAGGACAATTTCCCCCTTGAAAAAGTTGTCCTGGCATTCACCGTGCAAAATATGTAATACCAGTACTGTTGTTATATGTAATGCTATTAATAGTCTATAGGAAAACTACCCCCCTTGAAAAGATTTTTCTGACATTTACTATGCAAAATATGTAATGTTATTACTATTAGTATTTTCAAAAATTTTTATCCAACTGGCAGCCTATTTTTTTTCGTGATTTTTCTACGATAATTTGAAATGTTTATCTTCCCCAAAACATGTTTAACAAAAAATACTTCTGCAAATATTCTTAGGAAACTTTTATTGTAAAAAAAAGGTTTATTATACATTAATAACTTTTATCGATTTACACTTTTTATAATAATGATCCCAAAAAGGAATGTATAAAATCAATTTAAAATCATTTTTTAATTGATTTTTCGATAATTATTTTATATTTTCTAAATTATCATAGAAAATGTGAAAAACAATCTTTTTATGGTTTAAAATTTATTAACTTCTTTAATTAATCTTCTTAGTACTAGTTATTATATCTAAAATCACTAGATCATATTATTATTATTTAATATATATTAAATAAACTAGAGGAAATTTTTGGACGGCTATAATAACACAATAACATAACAAAAACAAAACGTAATAATAAAGTAATATCATAACATAAACAAAAAAAAAAAAATTTTGTACATAAAATTAAACATTCAAAAATACAACTTGACGAAAATTAAAACTTTCGATTTTCATCATTTTGACTATTGCAAAAATAATTTTAATAAATAACTCGTGAACAGACAAAAAAAAAAAATGAAATCTTCAGCACTAGGTGTAACTGCTAACAGATTAAAAATAACTACTGATAAGGACAGATATACGGAATCACGCCAAGCGCAGAATTGGGAAACCTCAAAGTTTACGCCAAATAAGCGATTTCTTTGTTTTATGGCCGGTGACCTAGAGAAGTCCGTAAATCCACAATAAAAGAAGAGGCGTGCTTTGCTAATCACGTGACACCGAGGCAGGGTGGCGACCTACGTTGGCGAAGTGTTACAATCGCCTCATGCTGGCTGTTGCATTGCTTTGCATAGAAAAGGGATTAAACAATGGCTAAAAAGTGCTCGGAAAACTTATTTTTGGCGGTGAGTTGGCGGGTAACAGATCGTACGATAAGGGAACGGAAGCGCCTAGAAAAGATTCTACATCTGACTTCATTTATTATTTAATTTTCTTTATTTCTAAACGCTGTTCTTCTGTTAAGACCATAAACTAGGTTTACAATAAGTTCTCCCAACTGAAAAATAGATTTAAATGCTTTTAATCCGATTGAACGGATATACCTTTTGGGTCAAGGTTTTAGAATGAATTCACGCTTCATTAAGAGATCAATTATTTATTTTGCTTCAGATGTTCCACTACAATAAACATTAATAGTCACAAATAAAAACATTTGCACTTCCTCCAATGCTAGTCTGAATCATGTTTAATCATCCGCGATTTTTAAAAATGCGAAAATATTCTCAGGAAGATTGTTTATGAGAGAGAGAGATGAAAAACATTTTTTTTTTTTTTTTTCGTATCTGGGCATTAGATTCAACTTTGATTCTCACACAAACATATTTAGTCATTACGAAATATTTAAAATTCTAAAATGTAAGGCTCATTTATATGTCTTGCAAATTTATCTGTCCTATTTCAACATTTGAAATATTTGTAGGATTACGATTTGCTTTTTGATTCTCAAAAACATGTTTATCTATTACGAAATTGTAAAATTTTTTAAAATAAAATTTTTTTAATTATTATTTATTTAAATCATAAAATTTTTTAAAAATACATTTTTTTTATTATTATTTAGTTAAATCATATTTTTTTTAAATTGAAAAATTTTCAATATTGATATTACTGGAAAACTTATTTATATGTCTTGCACATTTATTTATCATAATTTAACATTTGATATATTTGTAGGATGTTGCATTAGGAATTTAACTTTGATTCACACACGAACATATTTAGTCATTACGAAATATTTAAAAATTGAAAATTTCAAACTTATTTATGTCTTTCAAATTTATCTGTCCTGTTTCAACATTTGAAATATTTGTAGGATGTTGCATTACGATTTAACTTTGATTCTCACAAAAACATATTTATCTATTATGAAATCATAAAAATTTTAAAACATAAAGTTTATATATTTTTTTATTTATTTAAATTATAATTTTTTTTTTAATTGTAAAATTTTTCAATAATAATATTACTGCAAAAAGCTCATTTATATGACTTGCAGAATTAACTATCCTATCTCAACATTTGAAATATTTTTTAGGATGTTGCATTGGAATTGAACTTTGATTCACTCCCGAACATATTTATCTCATTACGAAATATTTAAAAAATGTAAAATTTATCAATACTAATGTTATTGGAAAGTTCATTTGCATGCCTTGCACATTTATCTATCATATTTGAACATTTGAAATATTTGTAGGATGTTGATTACGATTTAACTTTGATTCTCAAACGACCATATTTACCCATTACGAATAGTATTACTACATTTATATAATATTATATTTACCCATTGGAACTGAATGGCCGAATGGCTAGCGCTCTTGATCGGTACCACAGGTTTGCAAATTCGAGTCCCGGCAGTGCCATGGATGTTTGTAGTGGTTTGGAATCCACTTTAAGTCGTAGATCTCGGTCTTCCATGACTGTTGGGCGTAGAGCTGACAACCCTACGCCGTAAAAGTAAAAACATCTCTCGTAACGAAATCTACCAGTAGGTAGACAGCCTGGGCCCACACTGGGCTGTTACCCCAATGATGATGATGATTTACCCAAAACGCCCATTTATACGTCCTGCAAATTTATCCATCCTATTTAAACGTTTGAAATATTTATCCATGTAATATTGCTTGAAAACTTATAATGATATAAATCTAAAATAAGCTTTGATATGCAAACACAAAGTAAAATGATGTTAAAAATTACGTGTAATAAATATTTGAATCACCATATATGTAATTACAAAAATTTATTTTTAAAATGTTAACTACAAGAGATTAAACATTTCTAGAGAAGAATAAAAATTACCAATGATTAAAATTTTCAAGGATCAAATAAAGATAATTAATGAAAACCTGAAGATGATGTAAGAACGATACGATGTTGGTGAGAAATTTAAATAAATGAAAATAGTAGAAACCTGTTTGGAGAAAAACAAAACGCTAAATGTTTGATAAATGATTATTGAAATCGGCACATTTATTAGAATTTAAGATGTACAAGTCTTAAAAGATAACTTCCAAAGGGTAACTGGCTATAAATTACACGTGAAACATAAAAATAGCTATGCAATCAATCTGGTGACAGCAAAACATGTTGTATTTGAATTGACTCAAGTTAAACTGTGAAAACTGAATCTATAATCACTTTTTTGTTCTATTTGTAGTTCAGTATTTACGTAAGCTGGTAGCATGCAGGACAGGTCAGTTAAAATTTGCTGGCATCGTCCGTTGCAATCACTGATTTCAGAAATGATTGCTTCACTCAGGGTCGGATTTCCCTATAGGCTAACTAGGCTTCAGCCTAGGGCCTCAAGATCAAGAAGTGCCTACATTCAAATTGTTAGCATAATTAGAATTACACTATTTTAAAAATAGTAGACACTAAAACACTGAATCGAAAATAAAGGAAACATTCTACACATATGGATTGAATCAGTTCTTAAATAAAATAACTATTAACATAAAATTTAATATGATATACAATCTGATATTTTTTTTTTTTTTTGTGATCTGGATTTTGTATGAATAAAGTTCCATTTTTGGTTTAGTTTAAAACTTAAAATTCATAATAATTCATACTTAAACTTTAAATACAAATTATATGAAATAAATTTATCTGAACTGAATCTGCTTTAATCTCCAATGTATTGAATATAAATTTAATTTAATTTGTTAGAAAATATGATAATTTTCATTGAATATTTTATTTTCGTAGTCAAAGATTTTTATTATTTGAATTTTGTTTCTTTGTAAATGTTGTGTGTTATGTTTGATTAGTTATTGTTACAAGTACTATAGAAGGTGCTGAGAAAGAAGTGTTCTCGACTTTTTTTTTTATTTATTGTCCGTGCCACATTTTTATAAAGATTAGCACCAATCACAACGTTTCATTTAACATATTGATATATATCACAGTAATGATGTATTTTATTATCTCTCATGCAATTTACAAACTTAAAAATAGGAGATGAAAAGCCTCATAAGTGGAATAGCCTATTGCCTCTTTTCATCTAAATCTGGCCCTGGCTTCACTGCTTTCAGGCACACGATGGCGATTGTGGCAATGCGTATAAAACGTCTCGTATCCATAGTTAAGTTACCTGATGGATGTTTTTCGTGTTTTCTCTCGTACGACACACAAATGTATGGCAATAACCATACAGGACCTCACGAGAAGTAATGTTCTCGCGTCATCGCCTTCCAGAAATCTATTTCTGGCATACATTAGTAGAACAAGAGGTTCAACGATGTCACCACCAACAAAAATGTATTATAAAGCTAAAATCATATCATCTCTGAATCAATTGGATACATCAAAATCTCTTTTTATGCAATAGCCAAGTTCCTAAAAATGAAATAAATAGTGAAAATTACATATGAATAGAATTCCGTAAAAAAGTAAGAGATTTAATGTAAAAAAAAAAAAAAGAAATCGCGTAATTTGAGTGGATAAATAAAATGAAATTTTGAAAATTAAATACAGTTTTTCCTTTATTATTTCATGGAATTGATTTATTATTGCTACAAAATTCTCAGAAATTCAGTCACAATTTCTTTTTTTTCAGACTTTGATTGCGTAAAAATGAATGCCATGCAAAAATAATCTTTTTACTCTAGTTCAAGCAAAAATACAGAACAAAAAAAGGTTTAGGTATTCTTATAATGTATCAATTTTATTGTAAAATTATAATTTTTAATTAGATAGAAATTGTTAATGTGTTCACAATTTTTATCACGTAACTAAAAAAAATTAGTTCTCTGTTCTTACTTATGTCATAAAAATATATATAAACCTGCATAATCTTTACATTCTTTTAAACAAACATTTAAATTTACAAATTCGATTGCAATAATACAAAAATTATCATCTGATTTTTACTTTATTCAAAATAAATTTTTGCATCAATTGTAAGCACTGGAACAAACTTGTTTGTAAAAGTAATAAAATTTTTCGGGGATTCCTCTAACAAATAAAACAAAATTCTTCTTAAATTAAGTCAACTTATTAAAAACAGTAAACAAATAAACTGACATTCTATCTTATTGAGAACAAAAAAATTTAGGAATCCTTAAAAAATCCTCCCGGAAGGCAAATCTGGGACAATTGTCCTTAAAAGTCTTCCCGGCAAGAAAATCTGAAGCAGTTATCCTGAAAAGTCCTTCCCAAAGGCAAACATGGGACAGTTGTCCTTAGTTCTTCTCGAAGGGAAATCTGGAGTAGTAATCCTTAAAAGTGCTCCCGAAAAGCAAATCTGGAGGTTATCCTTAAATGTCCTACCGGAAGACAAATCTGAGGCAGTTATTCTTAAATCAAAATCAGCAGTTTAAAATCAAAATCAGCAAGTTAAAAATCAAAATCAGCAATTTTAATGCTTTAAACGACTAAATAATAGATATAAATGAGCAATTATGTTTAAGAACACAATTTTTTTTTATCATACATGACAACAATGAAATTTTAATGAAATAATAAATTAACAAATTCATTAAAAGGTTCATCTAAAAGTCCCAGAAAAAGTTATTTTTCAAAATCAGCAGTTTAAAATCAAAATCAGTAGTTAAAATCAAAATCAGCAATTTTAATGCTTTTTTAAATGAGCAATTATTATGACTTTTCTTTAGCGACGAAGAATATAAAATTGAATTTTATCAAGAACCATTTAATTTCATGAATTTTTAATTATTATTATGACTTTTTCTTTTTCATAATAATTTTTTAATCACAACGTCACATGTTGTATTCTAGTCTTTCGATTATTGCTTATTAAGCTCGCAATGATAGCGAAGCCCACATATGAGGAAAAGCTATTTTTCCATTTTTTCAAGGATAATGAATTAATACAAATTCTGCTATTAGCTGTGTGCTCTGTTTTTTTTTTTTTTTTGTACTGAATATTATTGGCTGAATGCTATTGTTGCACATTTTTTAGCAAACAAATGGATCCAAACTTCCTTTATAAAGGTCTCGTTTTAGAGATATTTCTATGCATACTAGCCACTACACCACAATCAAAACAATGAACGAATAGGAAGTATGTAGGTGTAGAGTTTCCGGAAACAATCATATTTGTTTTTTTATTATTATTAATATGCCCATTCTATGAAAAGTGTCTTTTGTATAACTATAGATACTCATCTGCTTCTCTTTGTTAATATATGAATGCAATTTTTATTATTTTTATAGAAATAATTCATGAAACAGTTGGAATCATTTTTAGAGGATGTTCTTTTTATAGATCTATGCATGGCAGAAAATGTTGTTTCCCTATTCTGCGATGATTTTTCTGGTATTTTGTTAGAATTTCTTGCAAAATTTTGCCATTTGCAAAAGGTTCCTTCAAAGCTATTGCCATTTTCTGGTCAATAAATTGTATCTACAAAATAGTTTTCATTCGCTATATCCACTAAAACTTTAATGTCATAGATAACACTATGTCTGAATTTTATAATATTTTTTCAGCTTAATATTGAAATTTTCATTTAGTTTAAACAACTATAATAATTAAATATTTATATTGTTTCTTATCGCACGCGGTCGACAGCAACATCTAGACCAAGTACAGGAACCCGTGTGCTCTCATGGAAGGATGGAAAAACGGGCAGTTACTGTAGTTGTAATAGAGCAGTCGTAGGTAAAAAGTCTGACTTGGCCCCGTGTCGCCAAAGAGGGAGGGCACTGCTGTCCGGAAAGACTTTTAGGAGGAACTACGCAGTAACTACATGGGAGAAACCCAGAAAAACTCCCACCATGTATTCTGACTAACGAGGTAAGCTGCTGAACACCAGAGTCTTCTCCTTTTTTGAAATATTGTTTACCAAAGCACTGGTCACTCGGCCATTTGGCCCCATGTCGCGTTTTAAAGCTCTTTAAAACTTTATATTTTTAATAATGAAGCTATATACACATACATACACACACACATATATATATATATATATATATATATATTATTGCTCATATCATATATAATAATATTAGAGTATAATCATACGAAATAATATATAAATTTTCCTTGGAGAATTAATTTTTTTCAATTCCTTCTATTAGCTCACACTCTCCCTATATATGTCTTGTTCAAATTTTCAATCGTTTATAAAATACTTTTTATACATCCACTAAAGTTCAAATACATTTTTTGAACTTGTAGTGGATGACACTTGATGTTAATACAGTTTTTCAAATATTGATTCAGTAATTAAATTTAATTAATTAATTTTAGTTTTTTTAGATTTAAATTGGATATAGCTACCAATAGATGGCGCCAGATAAACTTAAAAAAATGAATGAAAACTATTTATAAAGGACTTTCTGCAATATAGTGAAAAAAAGTAGGAATTGACTTTAATTTTTTTTATATATATTAATTTTTTTTTTTATATAAATCTAAAAAACACATGAGAAAACTTATTTCTTGAGAACTTTTAAATGAAAATCATCACGCATGATTTATGAACATTAAAGCATTATGTGGATTATTGTGTGGATAAATACATCTCATGATTTGATGTGGAAAAGTTTCATTCAGGAAAAAAGCATTTCTCTCACTCCAATTCACCCATCTTAGATTGGCTGAAGTATTTTATTTCAATTTTTAAAAATTAACAAAAATTAATGAATTAAACAATGAAATTTTTTGCATTAAATAACTTGATTTCAGATCAATAAATCCAGAGTGAAAAAAAAAAAAAAATTATAATGGCTTATATTTAAAAATCATGAATGACGTAAAATTATGATTAAAGTTTATACAGAAAAAATTATTCATAAACGTTATAATGTATAATGTTTCTATTAAAGCGACTGTTTTTGAGATTTGTTAAATTGATTTATTGATAAATGTTGATGAAGAAGTATATATATGTACTTTTTCTTATTATACCCTTGCTTTTTAAATAAAAAAAAATGGTGATTAAATTTTTTTAAATAACACTTTTTAATTTCTGCTTTTATTTTTAATTTTGTAGTTAATATAAATTAAATGAATAAAAAAAATTATCATTAGCATCCATTAATAATATATTGATCCATCCATTAATAGTATACTGATCCATCCATTAATAGTATATCGATTGATCCATTAATTGTATATTGTTCCATCCTTTAATAGTATATTGATCCATCCATTAATTGTATATTGATCCATCCATTAATTGTATATTGATCCCTCCATTAATTGTATATTGATCCATCCATTAATTGTATATTGATCCCTCCATTAATTGTATATTGATCCTATCCATTAATCGTATATTGGTCCTTCTATTAATAGTATATTGATCCATTCCTTAATTGTATATTGAATAATCCATTATTTTTATATTGATCCATTCATTAATTGTATATTGATCCATCCATTAATAGTATATTGATCCATCCATTAATGCATTCTGACTAACGAGGTAAGATGCTGAACACCAGATTTGTATATTGATCCATCCATTAATTGTATATTGATCCATCCATTAATTGTATATTGATACATCCATTAATCGTATATTGATCATTCTATTAATTGCACACTTGTTTCTTTTGAAAATATATTTTACTTTATCTGCCACATGAAGTTTTACATATTTTTAATTTAGTCACTAATCGTTTTAATAAAACTGAGTGAATTCAAAATTCATTAAGAAATAAACATACAAAAGATAGTGGAAATACATACAAATTAACTGTCAATTTTCAATACGGTCAACACATTAAAATATTTCCAATTGTGATATTAATCAAATAAAATAACTTCAGGATATTGAACCTATTTTATAAAATAAAATATTTCAATCAAAATTATTTTACTTCCTATTAGACAAATAGAAGCTAAAAGCTTGATTTTTTATTTTTCAAACATTTCAAAGATAGCGTTTTCATTTTTTTTTTTTTTTCCTTTTTTACGAATGAATTTTCATTGCATTTAATAACTAGCTCTCAGTAGGAGGTATATTTTCCACGATAATTAAATAAATAAAAAAAGAGATTTAGGATCATTGACCTAAGATAGGAAATGCATAAAAGCGAAAATTACTTAAAGGAATTCCTTAATGGACTGTTTACTAAATATTTACTTTCTTATTCATTCGATTTTGCTCCGAAAGTAATAAATTGAATGAAAGAACTCAATTTTTTAAATTTTATTTTTCGATTCCACCAAAATAGCACATGAGTTACTCATGGACAGAAAACACTTTAAACAGATACATTAAACATTTACCAGGAAATCAATAGGTTTCTCTTCATATTGAAAGAGCTGAAAAATTACATAATTGTGATTTCATTTCCTTGATCGTATTGTCACTGTGAAAGTTATAACAGTGATAAAAATCAGTGATTTCTTTTAAAAGATATTCAAGAAACTGATCTTTTTACTGAAGCATCATTAATATCACTAACCTAAACATTAATAATAATATAGAAAGAATATTATTAATATTTTTTTAAATTGATGCAATATCTAAAAAGAAAAGGAATTTAATTAATTCTTTAATACATAATAATTAATAAATAATTCATTCATTCATTCATATTGAGTTATATTAAGTTATATTAAATAATATGAACTTGCCGAGAACTATTGAGGAATAACATATATGGAATAACATACGAGGAATAACGTACGTGTAATAACATACGATGAATAATATACGTCGAATAACATACGTATCACAAAAAAAAAAAAAGATTCGAGAAAAGATACACGTGCATTAAAAAAATTATCTTTAAAACAATAGCTTATTTCCGATATTTTTACGTGATTATATTTGACCTTTTTTTTTCTGACAAGTTTAACTAAATATAATCTAGAAAAAAAAATCCTATTTATCTAATTAAAGTTTAAAAAAAATAATTTACTTAACTTAACTTACTACTATTGGATAGCATTATTTATAATATTTATTTATTTAAACTCTTTAGATGTATTTGAATTTGTAAATGTAATAAAGTATTATGTTACGAAACACTGAATTATGACCTGCGTGATAAATTTCTTCATTACGAGTGCTGTTTTCAAAACATATACTTTTTTCAATTCCTTCTATTAGCTCACACTCTCCCTATATATATCTTGTTCAAATTTTCAATCGTTCATAAAATACTTTTTATTCATCCACTCAAATTCAAATACATTTTTAACTTGTTGTGGATGACACTTGATGTTAATACAGTTATAGATGGTGCCAGATAAATTTAAAAAAAATGAATGAAAATTATTTATAAAGGGCTTTCTGCAATAGAGTGAAAAAAAAAAAAAGTTGGAATTGACTTAAAATTTTTTTTTTTTTATAATACTTGTTTTCGTTTTAAATCAGAATTTAAGTTTAAAAGTTTCAAGTATTCAAAAGTTAGGAAATATGTTAAATGATTTTAACGCGAAATAACAAATTCTTGCTAAAGTGTTGCTAAGTTTTAAATATTTATTTAAAAAAATGTTTTCATCAAAATGTTCAATTGCGTCTTTAAACAAAAATTCAATAAATGTATAAATTCGTACATATTTTTCAAAAAAATTATTGATTGATTCTGTTACAGGTATTAAATAAATTAATAATCTTTCAATTCCATTGAAAATAAGAAATCAGATTATTTAATCATTAAAGTACTTACGGCAGATAAATTAAAATAAATCTCTATTTATAAAAGTTCTTAAAACGTTTATATAAAATTATGAAATTCTTTTTTTATGAAAGCATTGATGGTGTTGAATTCAAATACCAGGAATACTGACTTGGGATCATTCACAACTGAGAAGGTAGATATATATAAAAGATTCAGTGTTACCCAGAGTGTACCACAATATGCTTGTTACACTGTAGACACATGCCCTCTCATGAACTGACAACCTCAAGAGCAGTAGTTGGAAAAACTTCTTCAACCTATCTAATAGCTTTTCCGGTCTACAGATTTATCGTGGTCAACCCGGTGTTGAAATTATAACTTTTGATTCGACTTCATTTCTCGATTTCGGAAACCAAAACATTAGTCCGCTCCAGACTATTGTTAAAAAATAACAAATATGTATCTGTTCAACAATAGTTTTTCCTTTACAATTTTCTAAATACTGTACCAAACATTTTTTGCAGGTTAAAAACAAAAGAAAAGGGAAATTATTTTGACACATACCTCGATAAATATATTTAAAAATAATATAATATTATTCATCATTGTAACCTTGCTTCCTCCTACGCACTGGCAAGAGAGTTCCCTGTGGCGTTCAGGAGTAATGGTCAGTCGCTTTCTAGAGTCTCACCCGAGAGGAAGTACATAGAAATCTCTCATCTCGAGAGAAAATATATTTTCCTCATCTCGATGCACTAGTTGTAATAGTTGGCTTACAGACTCTCACCCGGAGAAGAGGTATATTTCGCGCATCCTGCGTATTGCAGAATATCTTTTTTCGACTTAGTGGAATCCTTTCCCGAATCTATAATTATATGTCTTTAAATTTGTTAAATAGTATACGTCTTTAATTGTATGTGTGCGGTGTAAATAAAGTTCTGAGTTCCCCAACCTGTGCCTCAAGTATCTCAACCTAACCACATTCAGTTACAATCTGGTTATCCAACCTGCGCACTATGCTATTTAAAAAATATATTTAATTTTTTCTTGTTTCTTAGAATGAAATTTTAGAACAACAGAATATATTATTAATAACAATCATTTTCAATGATTGAACATAAAGTCATCACTCATTATAAATACATAATTTTTAAAAATCCTTTTATATTGATGTGGAGTTCTAATTAATATTTGCTTCAAAATGACGAATAATAGCACAAATTTAACAAATTATTAACAAAAAATTATCCACTTTTTTGACACTATCCAAACATATGTGAATACTTAATTATATAAATTAAGCAAATAAAAATACATATCATGAAACTGTTATTGTATAATTTGTAATTTTTGATGAGGGATTTACGTAAAAATGTAAATTATAATCATTTACATTTTCAAACTTTACTGCATTTTTACTACTTAAAATAAAAATTCAATGATTAATATGAATTATTTAAACATAAATAACTCGTATAATTGTTGTTGTTGTCGTATCCCTCATGGATGGAGGGGAGAGGGGTGCAGCTTCTGTTCGGATGGAGCACCCGTAGGTAGAAGTCTGACTTCTGCTCCGTGACGCTCTTATAGTCATAAAAGACCGGGACCTACGGCTTAAAGTGGATTCGAACCACTACAAACATCCATGGCACCGCCGGGACTCGAACCCGAAACCTGTGGCACCAAGCGCCAGAGCGCTAGACACTCGGCCATTCAGGCCCCTACTCATATAATTACGAAAGTATTATTGAAAAATATTTTTAATTTATCATAAATACTTTACATAACGATGCATAATTTTAAATTAAATTAAACTTAATAGTATTTCTATAAATTAATCTAGCAAAGAATTATTTTAAAAAATTATTTTAATCATTATAATTTAATAAAATACGAAAAAAAAAACCCATAAAATATTGCTTAATTATATAATGTGTAGAAATTAATTGCTTTATCACTAAAATGAATGAACTTCGACGATACTGATAATACTCATTAATGTATAGAATTGATAGGACACCAAAAATCTCACACACTGGAAAATATTGATCTCTAATTGATATCATATCTTCTATTGCATTCTTCTTCTTATCGACATCGAGAGAAAGATAAATAAACTTCGAGGACAACTCTCACGTTTCTTGTTTACCTATGTTTATTTGTTTAATGTGTGCCTTATTTACGCTACGTGCTATTTATGAAGCTTGATAGTTTACATCTGTAGATTTCCTTTAAGACAGATCCTAGATGAGTCACCATAGCATGGTGCATCCTGTATTTAATTGAGCTTACTTCATACGGAAATTATAGAAATAAATATGACCATCTCTTGATATATAAAGCCTTTTTAATGGCATAAAATATGTTTTTAATGGCAATTTTTTTTTAATGAACAGGATTTTTAGAAAACAAGCGTCTATTTTTATGTTATTCAATTCCTTCTATTAGCTCACACTCTCCCTATATATATATCTTGTTAAAATTTTCAATCGTTCATAAAATACTTTTCCTTCATCCACTCCAGTTCAAATACATTTTTTTTTTTTGAACTTGTAGTGGAGGACATGATGTTAATGCAGTTTTTCAAATATTAATTCAGTAATTAAATTTGATTAATTAATTTTAGTTTTTTTTTTAGATTTAATTTGCATATATCTACCAATAGATGGCGCCAGATAAACTAAAAAAAATGAATGAAAATTATTTATAAAGGAGGATTTGAAATATAGAAAAAAGGTAGAATTGACTTTAAAAATTTTTTTTTATATTACTTGTTATGTTATTTAAATCAAGTTTACTTTCATCAATCATTCGTTAAATTTACTTTCTTCGATCAATCATCAAGTTTACTTTCAATAATCAATCAAGTTTACTTTCATCAATTCTACAGCTAAAATATTTACAAAAATTTGATTTTCTATTCGATTTCATTTATTAATAATAATGTATTCATTAATTATGCCAAATTATACTAGAACTATTTAATAATAATAATTTATTTAGAATTATTATCATCCGTTTTTAAATCAGACAAAGATGTATTGTTTTCTAAATTTTTTAAACTTCTTAAAAATTGAGATGACGCGCATTTTTTTTTCAAAATAGTTATAAATAATGGTATAAAATAGTGCACTGATAGTGACAATTTAAAAATATTTGTAAAAGTACTTTATGTGATATTTTAATGTATTCTAAATTTGTAGATGCAGGTTGGACAACCAGATTGTAGCTGGCTTCAGCTGGGCTTGGTTGTGTTGAGATACTTGATGCACAGGTTGGAGAACTCCCAGCTTTATTTACTCACGCACAAACACCACACACACACAATTAGAGACATAAATATATTTAACACATTTAAAGACATATAATTATAGATTAGGAAAGGATTCCACTTCTAAGTCGAAAACCCGTAAGTCGGCTACGCGCAGGGTGCGCGAATATAATTCCTCACCTGGTAAGAATCTGATGGCCAACTAATTCTCAGGACTGAGTTAATTACATTTCCTCTCGGGTTTGAGGGACTATAAACTAAAGTTTCTCAGCTGGAAAGCAGGTTGCGCTGTACTTCGTCTCGGGTGAGAGTCTAGAGGCCTGAACTCCACGGGGGCACTCTTCCGATGTATAGGAAAATGGTTACAAATTAGGAATATGGGTTGTCTTCCGATAAGAAAATGAAATTTCAAAAGATTTTCAGGATGGTTAATAATAATACCATGTAATCTGTCATTCAAAAATAATGAAAAAACATTTTTATTCTGAATGTAAAGTAATTTGATTTCATTGTTTAAGTTATTTGTATTATGTGCACTTATAGGTTTTTTTTAATTTCTCCTCAGATATAATTAATTCGCACTTATAAATCTTTCCTGATGAGTGTAAATTTTCAAATTATGACAGGTGGAAAAAATGACATTATCTTTGACAAGCGTTTATAATCCTCATTCATCAAATTATTGTTATTCTTGAAAAAATTGACTTTTACAGATAAAAAAACAAAAGATAAAAATTGCGGTCATGATTGAGAAATATAAATGAAATATCATGTACACATTTCGCAACTGCATATGATTGAATAAGTGGAAAAACAAGCAAATAATAAAACTACGTTTAAAAAATATTTCTCAATTAATTATTGGAATTTCATTGGATTTAAAATATTTAATATGCAATATTTTTCAAAAATTACTTTACAATTATTTACAAAAATTATAAAAAAATCAGTTTTAGAAGCGATTGACATCAAAAAAATTTTTTTAAAGAATGAAATGTTGCAATTAAATAAAAGTTAAGGATTTCCATTATATGTATTTTAATAATTATGTATTGTGCAGGTTGAGCACCCAGATTGAAATTGGGTGTAGTTGGTTAAGTACTTGAGGCACAGATAACTCATAGTTTTATTTACACATTAAGTTGAAAACCCGATACTCGGCTACGCGCAGGGTGAGCGAAATATACTTCCTTTCCGGGTGAAAGTATGTTGGTCAACTAATGTCCTGAGATTCGCTAGATATATTTCCTCTCAGAGTAAGAGACTCTAAACCAGGGATGGGCAAACTTTTTCGGTCGCGGGCCAAAAAGCGAAAAAAAAAAAGTTTGACGGGCCAAGATAAATTTTCTAAAATTTAAAAAACAATATACAATGTAATATATTATTATATTACAATATAGTATTACAATTTAAATATGTTAGTGACATGAATGAATTTGCGATGAGACAAGCTGGTTTATCTTTCACAACTGTAAAAAAAATATTTCAAGTCCGCTCATCATTAAAAGCACGGCACTCTGAATTGACTTTACGTTTCTTAGTAGCCATTTTGGGGTTGAAACATTTTACGAATAACTCAAACAAGCAGTAGCTACGCTATACTTTAAATAATTTCACCACTGTTCACAATGATGCTATATGTCCGCAATCTTTCCATACGCAATCAATAATATTAGAACTCGCGCCAAAAGATAAAGCCGCTGGCTAGTGCTTAAAATGCGCAGTCTGCCACATGAGAGGTCTAATTCACCTACATTGGATTCCCATATGTCTGCTCCCGGGATAACGCTTGTTGGCGTTAACTAACAAAGAACTTCCGCTTTTAACACTTTACAGATTGAAAGCTGTCTGTACTTGCTATTTCCGTCGATTTATGTTTTGTAGAACAAAATAGAGAGTAAAAAAAAAAAAAAAAAAAAAAAAAAAAAAACTTCAGTCTTTTTGAAAAAAAAAAAAAAAAAAAATTATATTTAATCAAAGTAGAAAAGGAGATGGATATATAATATATAAATATATATTTCTTTTAATTTGGGTCGGACAGTTAAATTAAAAATTATATCCGCAGACCGGATAGAACCTTCCGGCGGGCCATAGTTTGCCCATCCCTGGTGTAGGAGGAAGCACGTTTACAACTCTTTTTGATCAAGTTTTTAGACAAGTTAAGCATTTCAAGTGGTAAGAAAAACTTTGATTTCCATAATTTGTAATCAATCGAAAATTGTTTTAAAATAAGGATTAAACGAAGAACAATCATTCGAATAAAAATTTTTTTTAAATATTTCAATTATTTAATGATTAAAATTCCAAAATTTATGACCATTGGAAAATGCGTACCAGTTTAAAAAAAATATTGTGCATTGCTACAAAACCGAAGAACTGACATGCTAAATTAAAATCTTTACATTTCTTAATTTATTGCATCAACGCATGATGATCTAAAAAGCCTCTAGTAACTTGAACTCTTAAATCCGGTATGAAGTTGAGGGTTTCATATTTCAGACTATTTAAGTCTTGAACACATGCTTTATCGTTCAACCATAAACACAGACAGACGAGAAAAAAATTGCAGAGAAGATTTTATGTACTGTCACTAGAGTAGAAATATAAAAAGTAAGAGCAGATGTATGCACATAAATGACTTAAAACATTTTTATCCGATTTTTAAATCAGCACACTGCATAATGAGAATTACGTAATTGTTATTTCTGAAATTAACAAGTGTAAAAATTTATATTTAATTTGTGACGAAAATGATTGCCAATGCTAGAGTATGCCGTATGTATTGTAATGAAATAACACTGAAAAGGAAACTACTAATTGATATGATAAAACGTTAAACAGTCTGATTTTTTTAAATTTTTTTTCATCGTTACAAACTACGGTTGTAAAGCATGGATGCAGAACACAAAATTTTTGGTATACCCTGAGTAAAGTTGAAATTGTTATATATATGCCGTTGGTGAATTTCATCAGAGAGTAACTAGCATTTGAAAACAACAAACTAAAATAATATTTCTGTACGTTGGTTCTGATCCTTTTTTTTTTTTTTTTTTACTGGAGCTTTATATTTTCCTTATCGGCGACTTTCGTGTAAAACTTATATACTACCAGCGGGTAATGAAGGAAGAATTTTTTCCTTTAGAGAGGACATTTAGAGTTAACTACCCGTGTAGTGTGTAAAATATGCAACTGGATTGTAAATGGGTGTGGTTCGGTTGAGACTTGAGACAAAGTTTTAAGAACTCTCAGCTTTATTTGTACACGTACGAACACCACACACGTACAATTAACGATAGACAACATTTAAAACATTTACAATCATATTATAGATTCTAGGAAGATTCCACTTCTAAGCCGAAAAATCCGATACTCATACACGCATAGGGCAAAAAGATACTTCTTCTCTGGGTGAGAGTCTACAGGCCAACTAATATGCAGGGCTGTGTTAAATGGAAATATTTCCTCTCGGGATGAGAGTCTATAGATTAACTAAACGATTCTCAGCGGCAGCGCTGATTGCACTGTACTTCCTGTCTGGTGAGAATCTCAAAGCCTACTGGCCACTTCTCTTGACGCCACAGGGCCGCTCTTTCAGTGCATAGAAGGAAGAACGGTTACACCTGGTATTTCAATGTCAAATAGTACAAAACCTGAAAAATTCTATCATGCAACTTGACTCATTACGAGACGATTACGCATGCAGTCTTTTTTGACTGCAACGAGCACCACCAGCGGATTTTAACCTGACTCTTCCTGCATGCTCTTGCTTACATTGTCACTAAGACAACAGTTGGAGATATATAAATATTAAAAAGCTTCACGTTTTTTTTTTTAAGGTATTACTTATTTAAACATTTTAAACTTAAAAAATTAGAATGAGAATAAATTACTGAATTTTTTTCTTCTTCTATATATTGATTCATATTATACTGATTTAGGTACTTCATCAAGAAAAATAACAAAAGAACTACAAAATAAATCTATGAGGTATTTTAATATTTGAAAATAAATCTATTAAAAATTATTTCTATTTGAAAACAACTATTATGTTTGTTCAAAATTATTAAGCTATTGCAAATAGTGGGGCTTGTTAAAAATAAAAATAGGCGTGGTTAGGTTACGCAACAAATTAAAATTGAAATGACAGTATCTGAATCTCTGATCTAACCTCTACATTTATTCGGGAAATGATTATAAATAACATAAAAACCAAACTCATTACTATTTATTTTCCAATAATAATTGAACTTTAGACGTTTATGCAATACATTTACAATACGTGTAAGTTGCAGAGGTGTGAATCATCCGAGAAGAGGTGTGAATCATGTGAGTCATTAACAATCGTTTATTTTAGTATGCAGGTGCTGAGTTCTTTTTTTTTTTATTCTTGATAACGTATGCAAATACTTTTACACTTTCTGTTTCTAACACACCTGCTCACATCCTAAAGTTAACGTACTACAAATGCATGTAAAAGTTCTAACATTTTTTTTTTTCTTTGGTACATTTTAGTTAAAAATATAGTTTAAAATTAACGTAGTGCAATTCAAACAACCTGACTGTGATAACAAAACAATGCATATAAATGAAAATAAAATAAAAATAAATAAATTATTATATATTTGTCCCAATCAGGGTGTCTGAATTGCACTACATTATTTTTAAAATATTTTTTAAACTAAAATATACGAAAAAATTTGTTAACACTTTTACATGCATTTGAAGTATGTTGACTTCCCTGATTGTGACATATATAATAACACCCTGATTGATTCAAACACCCTGATTGTGACATATATAAATAACTTAATATTTTTATTTATATGCATTGTTTATTTTATCACAGTCAGGTTGTTTGAATTGCACTACCCTAATTTTTTAAAATATTTTTTAAACTAAAATATACGAAAAAAATTTGTTAACACTTTTACATGCATTTGAAGTATGTTGACTTCCCTGATTGTAAATATATTGATTGATTCAAACACCCTGATTGTGACATATATAAATAACTTAATATTTTTATTTATATGCATTGAAAGTCAGGTTGTTTGAACACTTAATTTTAAAATATTTTTAAACTAAAATTGAAAAATTTGTTAACACTTTTACATGCATTTGAAGTATGTTGACTTCCCTGATTGTGACATAATATATAATAACACCCTGATTGATTCAAACACCCTGATTGTGACATATATAAATAACTTAATATTTTTTATTTATATGCATTGTTTATTTTATCACAGTCAGGTTGTTTGAATTGCACTACATTAATTTTAAAATATTTTTTAAACTAAAATATACGAAAAATTTGTTAACACTTTCACATGCATTTGAAGTATGTTGAATTTATGATGTGAGCAGGTGGTGTTAGAAACAGAAAGTGTAAAAGTATTTGCATGCGTTATCAAGAATGGAAAAAAAAAAGAAATTTAACACCTGCATACTAGAGTGAATGATTGTTGCGAGTACATCTCTTCTTAGATGATTCACACCTATGCAACTCACACGTATTGTAAATAGATTGCATAAACATCTAAAGTTCAATTACTATAGAAAAACAAATAGTAATGAGATGTTGTTTGTTTGTTTATTATTTACAACGTATAAAATTGATAATATTGATAAATATGTGAAAGATTGTTTTTTATTTTATATTATGTATTCATTTTACACTAGGTATTCACTCAATATTGATGTTTCTAATGTACGTAAATATTTGATTTTTTTCACAACTAAATCAAGTCAAATTAACTTCAAATGATGTTTGTAAATTTTAATGTGATGTTATGATCTATGCATTGAATTCATTTAATTTTATCTATAAAGGAATCTGTAATTAAAAAAATATGTAATATTTTATGCAATAAAAGTTTATTATTTTACAATATTTTTAAATATTTTCCAACGTTGATGTAACAGTTCTGTTAACATATTTGTTTATTTTTATATTTATTAGCAATAATGTGTATATTAAAATTAAATAAATATAGAGTTTCATAATAAAATTAATCAAATTACATGTCTTCCTAATTAAATAAATCAAAATGCATAATTCATAATAAAATTTATCACAATACATATCTTTATAATGAAATTAATCAAAATGATTTCATAATAAAATTAATCAAAATGCATGCGTTTATAATAAAATTCATAACCTACATAATGAAATAAAATAAAATTATTTTTCAAAAATCATTTATTAATTGACAAATATATATTTTTATGATATCCTAAAATAATATAATTCATATTATAGTGAAAATTAGACATTCTCTTAAGATATAACTTACTTCATTCAAAATGTAACTTATTTAATTTTGAAGATATTTAAATACTTATACTTTAAACATTTTTTTAGAAATACATCGCATTTTTATTATTATTATTAACTTTAATAATAGCATTTTTTAGAAAAAACAACTTTTTAAAAACTCACACTAAAATTTTATTTCAAAAATTGAATTGCAATTGCAAATCTTTGTTTAACTTTATTTGACAATTGGAATAGTTTTGTAACATTTACTAAAGGACTTAATTATTATGGAGATTTGAATGTCGAATGGAGATCTATTTAATAATGACTCCATTCCAATTCTCCTGTGTTAAAATACAGAATTTAAAGTGGAAATCATAACGTTTTCGATAACATAATATACATAATATGCTAATTCGCCTTCAATAACATGCAAAATATGCAACTTTCAATATTATGCAATAATACATGTTTTTCATACTGTGCCATAATATATGATTCCCATATATAGATAATATGCAATATAAATTTTATGCAAGTTAACATAATAATTAGCCACTCAGTGCTGTATAAATTGCTACATAAATTGCTCAGTGCTATATAAATTTTAAAAATCTTGCTAATATTTTATTTTTGAGCAGCTGAATTGTAATTGTGAATCTTTGTTTAATTTTATTCGACAATTGAATCTTTACAAACTGGTATATTTTTGTAACATATGAAGGGGATTATTATGGAGATTTGATTGTCGAATGAAGATCATTTTAATGATGGCCCCACTCCACATTCTCCTTTACTAAAATACAGAGGGTAAAGGTGGACATTGTGACGCTTTCCGTAATATACAATACAAAATATGCAAGTACGCTTTCTACTTTCTTTTATGTAGTAATGAGTTTCAAAAATACGCAATAATAATGGCTTTCAGTCATATGCAGAAATATGCGTTATCAAAAAATATGTAATAATATGGGCTTTCAATAACATGCAATAATATGGTATTTCAATAACATGCAATAATATGGTATTTCAATAACATGCAATAATATGGTATTTCAATAACATGCAAAAATTTGAGTTTTCAAAAATATGTAATAATATGAGCTTTCCATAAAATACAATAATATGTGATTCCCATATGCAAGTTTTATATCAGTTAACATAATACACTCATGTCCATAAATTAAGGATAATTCAGAATCACACAGAAATTGAACTCAAAAATAAAAATTTCACATGTAGAATTATCAAACACATCATGAAGAAGAATATGCAAATTACAGGAAACCACCAGATGGCGCGGATAGTACGTCACAATGACGAGAATGTAAGAGAGGGGTATATAAGGAATGGTGGCAAAGAAGTAAAATTGTTCACAAACGCTTTAAAAGCCTTTCAGTGCAATAACCGCATAGTTATGGCACAAAGGAAGCATTTGGATGATTTTTACGTGGTAGAATTATCCGACGACTGGAATGTGGACGTACCCAGCTGGAAGTATCCGAGGAACTTAAATCGCCCAGAGTGTCATCTCCAGGCTTTGGCAACGATTCCAACATGATGGTAATGTAAGTAGATGTTTCAGCACAGGTCGCCCCCGAGTTACAACGCCGAATGCGGACCGGTATTTAGCAGTTACTGCCAAAAGAAACAGACGGAGCACAGCATCAGACCTGTCTCGTCAGCTCTCTTCAGCTACCGGTACGACAGTTTCAAGGCAGACCGTGTACAGACGCTTAGGGCACATTGGTCTATATGCTCGTAGGCCTGTCAGATGTGTTCCACTTACCGCAACTCACTGTCGCCTGCGATTAAGCTGGAGTAGAGAGCATGCATTGTGGACACCGCAACAGTGGTCTGGTGTGATGTTTTTTGACGAGTCCAGGTTTAGTTTGCAGTCTGATTTTCGCCGGATTTTCATATGGAGAGCGCCAGGTACCCGTTACCACCAACAGAACACCATTGAACGACACCGTTACGGTGGTGCAGGATGGCTCGTTTGGGGAGAGGAATTACTCTTGGTTCCAGAACTGCCCTGCATGTTCAGAGTGTAACGATGACAGGCCACATCTATCGGGATGTCATTCTGGAACAACATGTACATTTGTTTCGGGGCGCCATGGATGCTGAATTTCTGTTTATGGATGACAACGCCCGTCCTCACCGTGCAAACATTGTAGACTAATGCCTTCAATTGGAGTATATCACCCGTATCGATTAGCCAGCATACTCACCAGACTTTAATCCAATAGAGCATGTGTGGGATATGCTTGGCCGACGAATTGTAGCCCGTCAACCCCCTCCCACCTGTCAACCGGAACTTCGGAGAGCATTGCTTGATGAGTGGTGTAATATTCCCCAAGATCAGATTGATAATTTGATACTCAGCATGCCTAGGCATTGTAAGGCCTGTATTGCGTCGTCCGGGTGACATACTCCATATTAACCATCATACTAACCATGTTATACTGTTTTTTGTAAATAGGTTCTTTTTGAAATTTACTCCAGGGAGTAAAAATCGCAATTTTTATTAATTATGTCAGACATATAGCATCTTTTTTGCTCTTTACCTTTTGTTTAATAAATAGACTTTACAAACAAGTCAAATTTGTTTTGCTTCTGTCTCTTTCTTTGCCTGAACTTCATTATCCTTAATTTATGGACATGAGTGTAATTTAGCCCTTCAGTTCTATATAAATTTATAAAATGGACAGTTCAAGCATTATTCCTATTCTTATTTTTTGTGAGGAAGTTTGTCAACAACTTAAGCAGATATAACAGGGTTATTTTTTCTTGAAGTGGATAAACTGATTTGGAGAATTGCCAACATTTAAGAATATTATTAGGGTGCATTGTCACCAACAAACGAGTTTCTCGTTAAGTACTTTAAACAAGAAAAATATTTTAGCTTACAAGACTGTGACTGTTATAAATTGAATTCTTATGCAAACCATGAATTGTAATTAAATTCTTATCAAAATATTTTCTATAATAATAGTTCAATTATTAAAGTATTATGTTTAATTGTGAGCAAATTACATTCAATTTTGCCGTATTAAATTGCCTTCATATTATTTGAATTTTTATTTTAAAATTTCTTTTAATTAAAGAATTCTCAGAAATTTGAAGAATAAAAATAAAATCTTTTCTAAAGAAGTATTTTTCTTAAAATTTTTTTAAAGAATATTATTTAAAAATATACAATTATGAAACTCGAAATGGTGTCTAAATATCAAAATATTAAAAAAACAATATTTATTTTTTTTTAAAAATCTGAATATTTATCTTTTTTTAAAAATTACCGTAAACATTCAGTGTTTATAATTAAGAAAAAAAACAAAATAAACGACTACCCTCTATTAGTAATTGTTCAAAGAAAAATATAATAAATATTATTTATTATACTTATCCGTTAATTAATAGTAAAAATATATTCGCAAAGTTTAATTTCACTGACTAAAATGAATCTTATTAAAAATACCTCTTCTTTTTAATAGCTATAATATGATAATTTAAAAAGAAGATAATTTTTAAAAAGTATAAAGAAAGATTATGATGATATATGTGATTTGTTCCCAATTATAAAAATTTGAAAAAAAAATCAAAAGGTTTAATTTCAAAAAACGGTAAAGTTTAAGTATAGAAATACATTTTAGAACGAATTTTTATGTTTTTGAAGAAATATATCATTTGACATTTTTATTTCTATTTTAAAACTAAATCAAAATGTGCAGGCTTTGAGCATTTTTAATCATCAAAGAATAAAATATCAAAATACACAAATGTAATCCAAAAATATTAAATACAGCCGTCAAGCATTTTTTATTTATTAAAAAAATAAATGTTTTCGTTTCCTGATTGTCAGGAAAGCTTTTATTATATTTATTTATTTTTTTTTTTAAGAACGATTTTATGTTGCCGTTGGACCATCCCAAATCAAACTTTATGCGTTCAAGTGGGAAAGGTCAGTTGTAAGATTTTTTTTTTTTCTAACCTTGCTTCCTCCTACACATACTGGTAAGTGCGTCCGTTGTGGAATTCAAGAGAAAAGGTCAGTCGGGCTCGAGACTCTCACTCGAGAAGGAGTACAGCGCAACCTTCACTCCCGCTGAAAAAGTTTGGTTTATAGTTTGTCATCCCGGTAGAAAACATATTTAGCGCATCCCGCACAGTAGTTGGCCTATAGACTCTCACCCGGAGAAGTATATTTCATGCATCCTGTGTATAGCCGAGCATCGGGTTTGCGGCGTAGAAGAGGAATCCTTCCATGAATTTATAATTATTAGTCATTAAATATGTTAAATATTGTACGTCTTATATAATTAAAGACCGTGGTGGGTGGGTAAATAAAACTGAGTTCACCAATCGGTGCCTCAAGTATCACCCAGTTATAATCTGATTGACCAAGTTTGTCTGAAAGGTAGATTGATACAATTTATTGCAGGCATAGAAGAAGGTTTTTTTTTTTTTTATAATGCAGCTGGCAAACAAAGACACCTTGGTGTTGGATGCCTTAAGGCAAGTGCTGCGCAGACGTACTCACTTTGCATTACCCAGGAGGCGCGTGTAACTTGAAGATAAGCCACGGACGCGGAGTAACAATGCCCCCGCAACGCTCTACGATCTTGTTAGACCGGGACCTACTTTTTAAAGTGGATTCCGAACCACTACAAACAACCATGGCACCTCCGGGACTCGAACCCGAAACCTATGGTATCGAGCGCCGAGCGCCAGAGCGCATTTAGGCCCCACATAGAAGAAGGTGGAATTATAAAGTTTCAACTTTTCAGGTCTCTATCATTGACAAAATCTACATGACGAATGTTATTACAATATCTCTTTGACGATATGTGAAGCGGAAATTAAATAAAAAAAATAACCATTTACTAAAATAATTACATTTTCCATTTATTTTAAGCAGTTTTAATAAAAATAGTCAAATTTATTTCCTGTTAACATTTTCTGAAAATGGCTTGGATGAAAGTATTTTATGTACCTTTTTTATATGAGAGTATATGAATTTGTTAAAATTAATACTATTTTTTTTTATTCAAATATCAGTTAAGCAATTGAAAGTTACACAGTAAAAACACTAATTTTTAATAAATCGCTAACTTGCCTTCGCGACTACTGTAATGTTTCAATTCTATAACTGTTAAATTGGCACCGTTAAAACTGTCAAGTTTCAACAAGGGATTGTGGGATGGCAGAAGACTTTCTTGTGATCCAATCTGTAACTAACAGAATACTTTCTTGTAATCCTTATGTAACTGACAGAAGACGTTTATCGCAACCAATCGCATGCATCTTGCTGTTAATACAGTGAGAATTTTAAAGAATGATTATATATGTAGCGAAATAGAGCTCTTTTACAAGAGCACAAACTGATATGCTAAATGTTATTTCTTTCTCTTTCATAACCATTAAAATGAGGGCCTGAATGGCCGAGTGGCTGGCGCTCGGTACCATAGGTTGCAGGTTCGAGTCCCGGCGATGCCATGGATGTTTGTAGTGGTTCGAATCCATTTTAAAAAGTAGGTCCCGGTCTAACATGATCGTAGAGCGTTGCGGGGGCATTGTTACTCCGCGTCCGTGGCTTATCTTCAAGTTACACGCGCCCTCCTTCCGGTAATGCAAAGTGAATAACGTCTGTGCAGCACTTGCCTTAAGGCATCCAAGACCAAGCTGTCTAAGTGTTTGCAAGCTGCATTAGAAAGAAAAAATAAATAAATAAAAATAACCATTAAAATGTAAATAAAAATTATCCTGCAACAACTATTCTGCTTAATGTCATTGTGGTTTTGCTTGGCGTCCCATGGGAGAACAAACTATATTTCTTTGATGTTATAATTTACCAAATTTCAGTATGAATATTAATAAAGGTAGATTTCATTTTAATCAGATAAAATGTGTATAATTTAAGCTTAATTTAATTAGCTGTAATTAATTTAAATAATTTAAGCTTAATTTATTTTAATTAAGCTTGATTAGACAATAATCAAAAAATAATATTTTGATATTTCTATATTTAAAATAAAATTTTTCAAAATTGATTTATATCAAAATTGGATATCGAACTAAGAATTATTTATTAGTTAAATTTTTAATGTAAGATGATAAATTGAATTGCAATTATATGAATTGAATTGGTATTTTGTTATTTATTATTAACTAAAATTTCCTTATGAAAATATATAAAAACATTTTTTTAATATTTTATGAGAATATAATATTTTTCAAGACTTAACATTACAATTTCACATTTAGATGAATGGTGGAGGATTATTCATGGTTATTTGAGTTTGACCTTCGTAACGAAATGATGCAACACATTCTCTGAGATGGTGTTGGGAAGAAAAAAAACTGTTATCCAACTCAGCTTGTATTCCGTCGTCTCCAACAGATGTTCCTCATCAACTTGATGGAAACGAAAAATCGTTACAGATAGCTGACATGAAGTTGTATAAACTATCGAATTTCACAGTGGTGGTATTTAGCGTTGCTGTAGGTGGCGAATCTTTTTGTATTTTTTTTTTTTTTTTTATAACTTTTTTTTTTTCTTGTCCTTAAGTAAATTGTATCAAATAAAGACTATAAAGAAAAATCTTTCTGTCAACTTTATATGGATTTTTTCTGTAAGTTTTTAAATTAAATGTATCAAACAAAGTTTTTACAATTAATGTTAAATAATATTTAAAGATAAGTAAAAAAAACAAAATCGAATTTCTATTTAAAAAATTTATTTAAAATATTGCTTTTAGAAAGAAAGTATTAAAATGTTTCTTTAATTTTTGAAAATCTGTCATTCATTAAAAAGTTATTTTTACGATTTGATGTTAACTCAAATAAAACATATAAATTTATATATATTTATATATATTTAAAAATAAATAAAAATATATATATTTAAATTTAAATAAAAATATATATAAATTTCTTGTTAAACATTTTTGGGATTTAAAGTTTTAATAAAAAATTTCAATTTATTTTTAAAAATAAGTTACGATTTTAATTTAAACTAAAATATTTTTCTGGTACATGATGAATTTAAATAGAAATATATATTTAATTTCAAGTATACCATTTTGAATACATAGAATGATATGTAATCATACCTCTTTAAATACATACAGTAATATGCAAGTATACTTTTTAAAAATATTACACAATTGCTTTTGAAAAATACCCAGATTTTTATTAAAAATTGTAACATAGGATTTGATTTGGCTCTATTTGTAACAAAAAAAAAAAAATTAATTTACTTTTGAAAAATTCACAGATTTTTATTAAAAAATTGAAACATGGGATTTGGTCTGGCTTCTATCTTTAAAAAACAAGTAATATATATAAAAAATTTTTAAATCAATTCCTACTTTTTTTCACTATATTGCAGAAAGTCCTTTATAAATAATTTTCCTTCCCTTTTTAAGTTTATCTGGCGCCATCTATTGATAGATATATGCAACTTGAATCTAAAAAAATTAAAATTAATTAATTAAATTTAATTACTGAATTAATATTTGAAAAACTGTATTAACATTCAGTGTCATCCACTACAAGTGAAAAAAAAAATCTATTTGAACTTGAGTGGATGAATAAAAGTATTTTATGAACGATTGAAAATTTGAACAAGCTATATATAGGGAGAGTGTGAGCTAATAGAAGGAATTTAAATAATGTGTTCATCACAAATTTAAATTGCGTTCAACGAAGTACTGTCACTAGATAATCCACTAAAATGCATAACTCTTTTTAAAACCCACATGTTTGTAAATAAATATTATCAAATGATAAATATTCAAAATTTGTATAGAAATCATTTCAATAAAAATTCGTGCTCTTAATTACTACAGAATTTTAAATTAAATTAATAATTAAATTACTTTTATTTTAAATATTATTTATTTATTCTTACAATGTTTATATGTATCTATATGTTTATTATTTTATTAATTGTAAATAATATTATAAATAGTATTTAAATATCTATTAAGATATAAATAACATTTATTAGAAAATATGAGGAATTTAGGTTGAAAACATATGCTGATGGCGCCATCTTCCGACCTATTATTGAAACAAATGACCGTAAAAAAAAAAAAATGGTTCAAAAATTTCTCTTTCACAATTAGGTCATTTGAGTATATTATTGAAAATAATTTTTTACATTTTAATTAAAATTTTTAAATTTAATGATTTAATTTATTAATTTTTATATATATTATTTTTATTACATTTTCTTTAAAGAAAGTATTTTTTGACACTCGTAAATGCGTTAAATGCACATCTCCTAATTACTTTATCTAAGACTTAGTGAATCTATGAAATTTTTGCGATGCAATTATCTAAAAAATGTGTGAATTATAAAAAAATAATATTTTACTGTAAATTATCCATAGTTTATTGATATTGTCTGATGTGTAGAAAGTGGACAAGGTTTTTAAAAAGCCAATAAGCTTCAATACAAAGCCAAGCTTCATACAAAATATCTCCAGATCTGTTCCATTAAAAAATAAAAAAAACAAATAAATAAATAAGAAAAATCGATTTAAGATGTAAGTGTTAACTTCAACAAACAAATAACCAAAGATAAATGGCAAAAACCTGCAGAATCAGACTAAAAGAAAATTCAATACAGAGTGAGAAACAAATCTAGATGAAAGAATAAGACACAAAAATCTATAATATTATTCAAGTAAATATGAACCCTCAAAACATTTGAATACTACTTGACTGGATCCAAAACACAATAAATATTACGCATATATATATATATATATATATATATATATATAATATAGTATATATATATATATAATATATGACGCATTCTCGTTATAATTTATATTATAGTAGAATAAATAAATAAATATATATATATATATATAGATATACATTGCTTTTGTATTTTTGCACAGCTCACAAATTTCGATTTTAATATGTAGTTTTAGTAGTTTAGTATCTAGTTCTATTTAGTTTTGCTCCTATTATTTTTATTATTTTATTTTTATAAATGAAAATATAGCAAACTTAAATTGGTAATATAGTATTTAAGAAACATGTGAAACAATTTAAATTCACAAACATTTTCCAAATTCATTGTTATTTCAAAATTATTTATATATATATATATATATATCCACAATTTTTGTATTTTTTTTTTTCAGATTTTCGATTTTAATATGTAGTTTTAGTAGTTTTGTATCAAGTTCTCCTTACTTTGTTCCTTAACTATATTATATTATTTATTTTTTAAAAAAAAAAAAATTTAAATGTTTAATTTTTAGCAAACTTCAATTGGTAATATAATAATTAAGAAAATTGTGACTTAGCACAACTTAAATACTTTACTAACATTTATCAAAATTCATGTAAGAAAATCACCCAGACCATTATATAATAATATTTGTAAATATATTCAATCTATGTTTTCAAAAAATATTAAATGCAGAAATGAAAAGAATCTCCGTAAAGTTGAGAAATATTATCAATAATTAAAATGTACAGGTATGTTTCCACATATATCATTAAAAACATTTTTTGGGAAGTAAAAAAAATAATTTACACATGTCATAATTATTTACAGAATTAAAATATCTGCACGCATAATATTCCTATTTTTAATGAAAAAAACTTTCTATTTCCTAAATGAAAATATTTAAAAAGATTTATCTGAATATTTTCGTAGTTAAGAAAAACAAATTACATAAAATGTGAACGTGAAAAAAATATCCAAAAAAATTATTTCATGGAATATGAAGAATTAAATTTTTTAATTTTTTTATTTAGGTAAATTATATTTAAGTATTAACAGCTAGAATCACGTAATTAATATTTTACTTTGTTTTATATGATGTAAAAAATAACTCAAATGTTACAGAAATTTAATACACCTCGTATATTTTTTTTGCTTCTGTCTACTTAATTTGAATATTTTAAAATATGTGAATATGATTTTGGACAAACTTCAGTTAAGAAAGAAAATAATTTTCCAAGAAAACATGAAGTAACTCCATTCCTGAAATTCCTCAAATAGTAACATAAAAAGATGCTATTTTTAAAGATATTTAAAAGGAAACATTTTTTCATATTAGTCGATAAATTCTAAGAAATTTAAGAAAAGGAAAACTTTTTTTTTATAATAAAGAAATATAATATACCCTGTTTTCGAATGTCGAGTTGCAATATTACATTTAATATCACTATATTTTTATATTTTTATATAGCTAATATATATTTTATATATTTATATAAAATTTATATTAAATATTTTTTAATAAATTATAATAATATTAAATTATTAAAGTCTTGATTAATTAATTAATTGATTTAACAAATTTTAAAAATCAAATTAATCATTATTTAAATTATTATTTAACATTATGCTAATATTTAATATATTTATATTAAAAAATGTTTAAGTATTTTTATATATATATATATTATATTATATTTTTATATATTTATATATGTTTTTATAATTTTAGAACATTTGTTAAACATTCCATATATATTCCATACAGCTGATATTTATTTATTTCAAATTTTATAAATGTTAAAATTATTACTTACTTTATTTTTATAGCATGATTGGCTAATTCTCCTCAGAGGTTTATGAATATATTCCATTTGCTGAAATACTTATGATAAAGCACAGAAAGAGTGATTAATCTTTAACGTAACCTTATGTAATAAGGCGAAAGATGAACACTTCTTCAAAGTGAATATCTAATGAAACGGTGACATCAATCATTGAGCCAATCTACTACCGTGGGAATTTCTAGAATAAGAAAGGATTTATCTAATACGTTGCAACCTTGTCTGTGTCTCAAGTGTTTCAGAAACACTTCAGAAATTAAATTTTAATCCCGTGATAAAATATTTTGGCTTTTTTTTTTTTTATATATTAGCTTTGTTAAATAATCGTATATGAAAATCTTCATAGGAGAAAATTTAACATTAATAATATATTAAAAAATTAAGAAAATGATAGAATTCAAAAGAAAAAAAAATGAAATTATATGCATATATAAATTAAACAGACATTACAAATGCTAAATTTTTATTTAAGTTTCATAAAATCGAAGATTTTACATAATTATTATGATATTGCCTTCAAATACTTCGAGTAAACAAAAAATTTAATAGACTATAAAATGATTGCTAATGTTATTTTAAAGAAGCACTATTACGGAGGTGGCCAACCCTCGGTCGGCTTTGAACATTTTCTGGCCCGTGAGATTTATCCCACTTATACAAAATTCTAAACTTTAAATTTAAATTCTAAACGTGAGATTTATTTTATAATGGCCAAAGTAGTGATAACCAATGTATTAAAAGCTATTTGTGCATCCATACATTGAAAAATTAACTGTCGAAATTATGAGAAAAAAATAACTTTGATTTTAAATTAATATTCTCGCGAATACATGACAGATATTGTCTGTTTATTTATGAGTTCACAGAATAATTAAATTACATTCTGTGAACTCATGAAGTGAGCGCATCTTGGAACATCCAATATAACAGGTTGTAATATGAATGTAAACATGTCTAAATCTAATATGGGGATATATAATTTTAAATGTCGCCCGCAGAGTTATGATGCATTTCCAAAGTGGCCCCCAAGATCATTTGAATTGGCCACCCCTGATTTAAACCTTGTAAAAAGGCTCGTTTTGATAAAGCCACGGGGTCAAAGTGGAAGAGAACGACCCCAGTTGCGATGGATAGACACAGTTGAAAAAGAGTTTGCTGTATTAAAAGATAAGAATTGGATGACCATCGTCATCCAGATGGATGCATGGAAATCTCTTCGAAGGAACGCCTTGGTCCACCCTGGGCTGCCGTGTTATTGATGATGATGAATTAAATAATCGTATAAGAAAATCTTCATTTGGGAAATTTAATATTAATAATATATTAAAAAATTAAGGAAATGAGAGAATTCAGTGGGAAAAATTAAATTATACATATATAAATTAAACAAACATTGCATAATTCTAAAATTTTATTTAAATTTTATAAAATCGAAAATATTACATTTCCACATTTATTATGAAATTCCTTTCAAATATTTTTAGTAAACAAAAAATTGAATAGAATATAAAATGATCGCTAATGTTATTTTAAGAAGCACTAGTAGAACTGGGACAGCCAAGTGGATAGTGGTAGGGTTTTGTCAGTTAACCTTTAAGACCTGACTTTGTTTATACTTAAATTTTACCTTTTTTTTAAAATTTTTAATAGACATGGATTCCAATGATACTAAAAGATAATAAAATAATCTACCCCCTCCCGATTCAGGTTGGGGAGGGGGATCGTGCTAGCTATTCCATGAAAAAATTTCAAAATTCCTCACCCGCACGATCGTACGTTCTGGGCTTAACGGTTAAAGTGAAGCCAAAATAGAAAACTGCCATGTCTTCTACAGGAATGAGCAAGGAAAAAACCTGTAGACTGGAAAGTATTTCGATTGACTGAAGGAGGAAAGGGGGTATAAAATCACAAATGTCATTTTTTGATTGTTCGAAATTGTGACAACCTATAGTTTGTGTCTCGCATGTTGCAGCGAAAGACATCTAAAAAAAAATTTAAAAAAAAAGGGAGGGGGTGGGAATTAGTGAAAAGCACAGTTTCGTTTGTGGTCACTTCACTTATCGAATAATTTTAGAACCTTGTTAGTTATTCAGATATTATTAGGTTGGGAATTTTCCTGTTTTTCAGGATTGCATGTAGGAACTTACGAGAATAATTTATTGACCAAAGAAAAGTTAACTTATAATATTAAAGTCAACTTATAAATCAAATTACTTGAAATGATAATTCATGTATTAGTAATGCTAAAGCGTCTTTTTCTTCAGTCTATCTTATTTTAAGCTCAACAGACACTTTTACTGATAAAGTGGTCTCAAATTGGGTGAAGGATCTTGAAAAAGGGACAACTGTCTAAATCCTTGATAACATTACGTTGGTATATTAATTGGCTACGGAAAAGCCTTTTAGGAAGAATTTCAAGGAAATAGTTGGATAAATATAGGGAAATACATCAGCTGGCTGTCAATGGGAGATTCTATTATGTCCCCAAGCTTTTCAAAGCCATGACTTTAATGCACAACAGAGGATAACATGTAACATACAAATTTGATTTTTAACAGAAATATTCGGTATAAACATACAATTACATTTAAAATAGACCAAACTCATTCCCTTCCATATACAAACAATTTTTAATTTAGGTACAATACTAAATAAGGTGACAAAAATTCAGACACACACACAAAAAAATATTAAGTATTCTTAAGGAAAAAAAAAAAAAAAAAGACAGATTATGTCTAATCTGGCTATCTAATCAGATAAATGGAATGTTGAAAAATTTTTGAAAATAGAAAAAAAGGTAAACAGGTATTTTGTCCTTCCCCAAAAAAAAAAAAAGTTATTTTATTTTAATCTATGAATCCAAAGAAATGCAGAAGAATTATGGAAAAAAGAAAGTGGATTAAACAGCTCTTCTTTTAAAGATTATTGTTGTTTATTCTAATTTATAGTTCTAATAAACATAAAGTTATATATAGTTTATGAATTTTTTAATCTTTAAAATCAATTTTGTTTACAAATTGTTAACAAAATGTTTGTAATATACAGAAGGAATTATCCGCCAAATATTTTTCACGTGTTTACTTTAAAACTATAAAAAATATCTTAAAAGGTCTTTAAAAAATGCTTTTTAACTGTAATTTTTTATTAAATATTAAACATTAACGTAAACATACAATTACATTAAAAGAAGACCAAACCCATTCACTTCCATACACACTAAACATTTTTAAATAAAAATTTAATAAAAGATTTAATAGATATATGGATAATTAATAACGTATGCTTTAAAGAAAGGCGTAAGGAAATCAGTTGTATTAAATCTTTCTTGAGTGGAAAAGCACTCGGGTTGAAGTTTAGACAGCCTACGAAATTTGGAAAATGATTTATGAGTTTTAATCTGGTGGGGTAACAAGGCCAGAGGATGAAGGAACAATTTGGGATTGTTGCATTGCTCATAAACTCGGTAACTACCAAAGCTCACTCAAGCAAATATCGCATTTCTCCTCCAACATAATTGCAAGTTAACGAATGCGCTTAAATTTTGCCTCGAACAAGAAGAGCAAGAATGAATTAAAATTCTTTCGAGCACTCGGCAGTTTCTGGGTCTGTTTTCTAAACTTAGAAACCGGACTGGTAATAACAGTTCTTAAACCTCAATGAAACTAGAATAGTGCTAAATTTTAATTATCTCTTCAAGGAACTCGCTTAATATCTCTCCCAGTCTGTTTAATCGTCGAACGCTTAAATTCTGATTAAGCGGAGATTTGTGATTAGAAAGCATTATTTAGTAAAAAGGAAGGGTGGATCATGATGATTTCGGTTAAAAATTAATAACAACGTAACCGTATAAAATCATGGAATTATGTAAAAATGTGAAATCAACTGTTTTTAAACTTGCAAAAAGGGGAGAAAAGAAAAATAATGCATTTTCGATGCTTAGTTCATAAAAACTATTGATATTGATAAGATATTCTGAAAAATATTAAATTGTTGGTAAGTAGGATGTGTGATTGGCAGTTAATTTCTTAAATTATAATATAATTTTACAGAAAAAAATCTGAATAATGTGCAGCACCCCCAATTCAATATTGAGATCATCAGTTAAATAAATCATATATCAGAGATCTCTAAACTTTTTAACCTACGTGCCATATTGAATCCTTTTCTTCTTTTTTTTTTTTTTTTTTTTTTTGCAAATTGTTAACATTGGAAATTTTGGTAAATTTATAATACATATAAGGAAAATGTTTCCAAATATTTCTCTATATCCAAACCAATCCAATCTATTCTATGTCCAAATATTTTTCACTTGTTTGCTCTTTAAACAACTATAAAAAAATCTTAATATGATTATTTAAAAAATGCTTTTTAACACAAATTTTTATTAAATATTACACATCACCTTAAACATACAATTACATTAAAAGAAGACCAAATCCATTCACTTGCATACACACTAAATATTTTTAAATAAAAATTTAATAAAAGATTTAATAGATATATGAATAATTAATTATGTATATGCTTTAAAGAAAAGCGCAAGGAAATCAGTCGTATTAAATCTTTCTTGAGTGGAAGCCCTTGGGTTGAAGTTCAGACAGCCCACGAAATTTGGAAAATGATTTATGAGTTTTAATCTGGTGGCGTAACAAGGTCGGAGGATGAGGGAACTGTTTGGGATTGTTGCATTGCTCATAAACTCGGTAACTACCAGAAGCTCACTCAAGCAAATATCGCATTTCTCCTCCAACATAATTGCAAGTTAACGAATGCGCTTGAATCTTGCCTTGAACAAGAAGAGCAAGAATGAATTAAAATTCGTTCGAGCACTCGGCAGTTTCTGAGCCTGTTTTCGAAACTTAGAAACCGGACTGGTAATAACAGTTCTTAAACCCCAATGAAAATGTACTAAATTGTACTAAATGTAGTACTAAATTTTAATTATCTCTTCAAGGGAACTCGCTTAATATCTCTCCCAGTTTGTTTAATCGTCGAACGCTTAAATTCTGATTAAGCGGAGATTTGTGATTAGAAAGCATTATTTAGTAAAAAGAGAGGGTGGATCATGGTGGTTTCGGTTAAAAATTAATAACAACGTAATCGTAGAAATCATGAAATTACATAAAAATGAGAAATCAACTGTTTTTTAAATTAATAAAAAAAGAAAAGAAAAAAATATGCGTTTCTAATTTTCAGTGCATAAAAACTATTGATATCGATAAAACATTCTGTAAAATTGTAAATAGGATGTGTAATTGACAGTTAATTTCTTAAATTCTAATATAAATGTTAATTTTACAGGAAATATCTGAATAATGTTCTGCTCCCAAATCAATATTGAGATCATCAGTTAAATAAATCAAATTGTATACTATATCGGGGTCACGGAAATTTTTAACTTAAGGTCCATACTGACTTATCCACTATTCCCAAAGGGCCAGGACCGCTAACTTATCAGTTAGCTAGTTTTGCAACTAGCCGACAAATGAGACATGTATGGTACGGGGCACAGGGAGTGAACTCCTCTCTGTTCAGAATTTCGTTTGGTACTTAAGTGCATATATCAAGAACGTACCATTGTGGCGGAGATGCCATCATGCATTACAGTAGTACAGGGTAAATATTACAGTAGTAAGCGGCGAAATTAAGCAAAAACTCTGATTATGTTTAATTTAATCGAAGTATACATTGCCATTTTGTAGCGATAGCAGAGCTAGAGAATACTATACTTAAAATTTTACAATGTTATCAAAGTAAATTGTGGCGAGCAGGATTTATGTTACTTGTGGATCGTAGTTTGAAGATCGCTGCGCTATGTTATCCAGGCTCTCACAATTATAATTCAAGCAATTTTCATCAATCAACTAGGATCATTGTGCACTATTATATTTCATTTCATTTTTTGGCACCAATTTTAATTTCATCAAACTGTGTAAAATCACAGGTTGATAAGTCTTTTCTGTATTTCCTGTTTTTTTCTGCGTTTATTGTTAATTATTAAATATAAAAACATTTTGTAATATATTTTTTTAGAAACATCTAAATTAAAGCAAAATTTTATAAAATATTAATATTTTTTTACAACTTTTAATTTTATTTATCTCCTGCATAATTTTACGGATACCATGTACTCTGGGCCTTATATTCATATATATATATATATATATATCGAAAAACAATGAAAAAAAAGGAACATGTTTATTAAAAATTCTCATTACATTTCTCATAAACTATTATATATACCGTAAAAAGAAAAAAATTATGAAATGCTTTTTTTCTATGTATGCCAACATACTTGCATACTTTTATTTTAAATAAGCAATAACATGTAAAATAATGCTTTACATATAGCTATCTATTATTACAAAACTTAAGAAAATTATTAATTTTTATTTTGGTTATTTCGATTTTCTTAGGTTTATTTATTTTAAAAAAAGCTTTAAATACAAAACTTTAATAATTCCATCTCAGGAATCTGACTAAAATTTTGTTCCACAAATCTCTTTCACCAGAAAATAGAACACCTTTTTGCAAATGAGGAAACACTCATTTGCAACAACGAAAATGAACACACGATTTGAAATGCAACACCCTTATCAGAATAATATTTTTAAAAGGAAAAGAAAATAAAAATTAAACTAGATAAAAAACAATTAATAAAAATGTTACAGTAATATAATATACTTTTCCGTAATAAAATATATTGTAAAATAGAGAGATAATTCAAATCATGGTATTAAATATGTGCCAATACGAATACTGACGAACAAAATTTTTGCTTTATATAAAAACAACTTTTGATTTCTATTAGTAATCACAAATACAACCAGCACTGTTAAACAACTTATTTCATACATTTATATGAGAATTCTAGATATAGATAAAATCAGTAAAAATCAAGATATGTTTGATTTTTTTTTCTCTCTTCCAAGTTTTAATGATGTCTTGAAACAAGCCCACGGACTTCCTATGAGTCCGTGATCCCTCGATTAAGAACCCCTTCCCCTCCTTTTTTCTACAATAATATTTTCTGTTTTGCAACAACGAAGTAATTGGAATTTATTTCAGTGATTTCAAATGATTTTCATCGGTTTTAGTGATTATCATTAGATGTTTTATGTATCTATACTCGTTTTGGATATTTCGCTTCTTTATATATTTTTCTCTATATTTTATTCATCTCTAGTTTTATACATGACGTGACTTTCATTTCTGTAAGCATCCTTTTAAATATAATTTCTAAAAAATAAGGGCCTGAAAATAAACATATTTCAAAGACGTATTTCATCCGAAAAATGTCTTTCTCAAGGAGCTGCAGCAAAGAGGACATATTTTCGAGTTTCATAACAAACCGACAGAAAATGTGAGCAATTATTCTTTTTACATACGTTTTGTGCCCCCAAAATGATTTATTCAGAATTTTTTTTCGCCTAAATGGGTTAATATGGTTAATTATTTACTAGTATTTTTTAATGTATTTGACTTTACTACCTTTTTAGTAGAATTCATTTTATGCATTCTTTTTGCTTTCATGTTTAATAGTTACAGCTGATTGTCGAAAGTGCTGACATAACGATGCTAATTACAATGAGCTGACATTATTACATAACATAAAATTCTAATGGTACATTAGCATTTTATGTTTTATAATCTCACACAACATAATTTGCTAATTATAACTACTCTATTTAATTGTTTATGGTTTTGTTTTATAGTTTGTTTAATTCAAATTTTTGTTTACATTTCAATTATCGTAGGTGGTAAACCAATGATGAATAACAAGTTGCTCATTTATAAGGTTAATAATAATAATGAACTAAATGCACATCTGTATAACAATGTTATTCATGTTAGAAGACTGAAAAGAATTTGTAGGATCCATCAATAATGCTTATTATGTTGCTTTAAAACATTTTGGTTAATGTCATAAAAAGACGTACCTCTTCAGGAGATGGTTGAAGGACCTGAACATCTAACGATCCAGCTAATACTGCATACCAATTTGTCCCTTTATCACCTTGGCGGAACACTATTGAGAATAAAAATAAAGAACACCTTTTTTAAAAAGTTATTTTCAACAGATTTTATTATCTTCTAGTATTATAGCTACTATTGTCATCATGTAAAATTAGTTGATTTCTTTTCTACGCTTGTTTTCATACTTTTTTTTCTCATTATAATTTAAACCACAGACTCAACTTACAAGTGACTCCCTTGTCCAGATCTTCGTAGTATCCGAAGTAGCACATCTGTTGAAGTAGCGAGGGGTGGTATTTCTCGAAAGCGTCGATGCTTCGAAGTCGATTGTAAATCACCTCCAATTCTTCCTCGGTCCGATCTGCAGGTCTAAAAAAGAACAGAAAATCGAAAATGATGAACAAGTTAAAATACAACTTACTATAGAGTCAATATACTTAATATTGACTTATTAAGATACAACTAACTTAATATTGACTTGAAATTTTCAAGAACAATTTGAACAATTTTTCTTTTTTTGATAAAAGATATGAATGTGAGACACTTCAGTATTTCGAATGCTAAGATGATTTTGAGGGGGTTTTTGTAGTGCATGCTTAGACTGTAACTGCCTAAGCTGGCGCAAATGCTTGTATTTAGATGCTTTGTATAATATTTGTTCTCCGTAAGAAGGCAACAATTGATTCGCCAAGTGTTTTGCTACATGTATCTTTTCTCAGTAGAGTAATAGACATTGTTTAAGAATGTTGAGCCTCTATTTTCTTGATTTTGTAAATTATGACTTGAGTAATTGATCGAATAATCTTACATTCTACAATTCGCTTGTGTTTTAGAAGATCTTCCCTACTGCGATTTTGTGACCTTCCCAATGCAAATATGATGCTATGAGATTCAATGCTACGCACTTTATTATTTCAGATCCGTTGAGCAAATATGTTTGATATTGTTTAATAAGAATGCTGGTTGTTGACTTCCACACTCATCTAAAATATATCTGTTGAATTTCAATGCTACGGCTGTGATGAAGGATCGTAATGAAGATGGAAAATAGAGGCACAACGTTCGTGAACAATGTTTATTGCTCGATTGCGAAAAGACACCTGTAGCAAAATACTTGGCGAATGAGGTGCGCCCTCTTACGGAGAACGAAATATTATACAAGTCATCTAAAAGTTGCAGTCTAAACAATGCAAAATGGCCATGCTTTATTCCTTGCCGGTTCTCCTTTGGTTTTTGCTGTATTTCCTATATATATACATATTATCTTTTGGGATACAGTGTGACAGAACTGTCTTTTTACATTATAGTTTTTCTAATGAAGTTACCAAAAATAAGAGTATATATTTGGAGTTTGTTGAAAAAAATTAAGTTTAGAAATATCAATTAATGTGTCTAAACTTAAAACTGCTTTTTTTTTTATATCTTTAATGCTGCTTATGCATAGCGCTAAATTGCTAAAAAATAATTGTATTATGAAACGAAAACGACTAGCATTTGCTGAAATAAAATTTATTCATATATTTTGATAATTTGTATGCAAAATTATTAATTAATTTATGAGCACTATTATTCATTTTTATTAGTAGAAGTTATTTTGCTGCCTTCCTTACACATTATTTTGTGAGCTCTAGTTTATTAATAGATTCCATACATTTAAAATTTATAAAAACTATACTCTGATTTGCAGCCTTGGGAAAACTCACGTTGCTCAAAATATTTAATAACACGATGGATATTGAAAAGAATTGACTGCACATATTCTTATGCAGTGACATATTCTTATAAAACTGTGGTGGAAATTTTATCTTTCCGAAAATCGCAGTGACGATATTCTTTTTTAGGGTACAGAACTGATTCACCAAACTATAATTGTAACTATATAATGAAGTTGTCAACATTAGATATCTATTGAATATAAGGAAAATAACCTTTTGTAGATGTCTGATGAGATTAATACTAAGATATGAAACATCAAAATTTGTAATACTTCGTACATTTTGGAAACAAATTATCCACTGTCTTTTTAAGTTTTTAACATATAATTTACTAATTGGTCTTTATTAATCTTTAACTAACTGGAAATTAAAGAACATACAAATATACATAAATAAAAGGAAATAGCCTATTGTATACACTGTATTATATTAATCCTGCTTTTTATTTTTAAACACTTTTTTGTTATTTAGGTCTAAAAATATTTATAAAAACATTTAAAAAAATTCATTAAAAATTAATTTTATAAATTAATTAATTAAAATTAATTTAATGTTATTAATTTTGAATTGTGTGGCATTCTTCTTTACACTGTTATAAAATTTTCGAAAAAAAAAATAAATATATAAAATTGAAAACTTTCCTTTTTTTATTTAATATAGTAACAAAAAAAATTAAATTTTTTTCATCATAATTCTACGTTCGTCATTTCCATTCTAAATCACGTAAATACTCTAAATAATACAGAAATATTTAAGATAGCAACGTACATATAACTTCCTAAATCCATTTCACTCCTGGAAACTTCGAAATTGCATTCAGATACATTTCTTACTAACTTATGCATAAAGATATCAAATGTGTTCTTTTCTAAGAGAAAATTATGCTACCGAAGCATTCAATTAATCCCAAAGTTTAATCAGACTATTTGGATGGGATGAGCTCTGCATTAAACCAAGTACTCATGCAGAGCAACGGACTTCCTAATCCACCGTGATAAAGATGAAGCGAAACAGGTCCTGATGAAGATGATGATGATGGTGATGAGAGTTAGTGAGAAGCGGGAGACGATTGATGGAGGAATTGTGATGAGCTTTATGTCTCAGAGTATTATACTATACACTCCATTTTACGCCTCATTTGTTTGTTGCGTTATAAAAAAATACTTACTTTTTAACTATCGATATAATGATAATTTCAAAAATCCAATATTAATGGATAAATTAAAAAAAAAAGCATTGGCTTATTTTATTGCCATAGGAAAAAAAATAGGAGAAGATATGATGTCAGGATGATAACGTCCAAGATGATACGACTTCGTGATAATCATAATAATGAAAACAAAATAAGAATGTATATTTCACAAAATGTTCATCTTTAAGAGTTCCAAAATGTTATTTACAGCGTACAGTAAAAGCTTTTGACAATCAGGTACCGATCAAGCTATACGTTTTCGAATTTTTTCGTGTGGATTCGGACGTTTGTTGTGCTTGATTGCCAAGTCACGACACAGTAATGCCTGCATTTTCGACTGGTGTTTATTGTAATTGCCAATTTTCATTTTAATACAGCGCAGAACGCATAAATCTTCAGAGTTCATAAATTTATGTCGATGATTAGATTTTGAAGAATAGATCCAAATCCCAGCAGCAAAGCGATATTTAAACAGTAAAGTAGGCTCATGTATAATTTTTCTTTCCATAGAATAGCTTGTCAAAATTGTTTTAATTGTAGTATTTTTTTCGCAGAGAGTTTTAGCATTTCATTTCCAGGTTAGAGGAATGTATCTTATTTGAAAAATATATAATAAACAGATCACTCATATTTGATAGCAGAAGAGTTTTATAGTGGGTAGTTATATTACATGCAATTAGTGTTCTTTACTAATGAGAACAACTTGTCAATCAAATCTGATAGCAGATATTCGGTATCATATATAATGAGGAAATTAGCCAATGTCTATGCTATCTACACATGTCGAAACCATTACAGATTGAATATTAACCAATTGATATACCATGAATTGTTCCCTCGTGATTGGTGATAGACCGCGAGCTGAGAAATGTCTACTCCAATGAGAAATGAGGAAAGTTAACCCCTCCCCTCTTGAGAGATTGTCTTAAAAAGAGATTTTTGGTGAAGAAGGGAAAGAGTTCTGCGACAAGTCGACTAGAAGTGTTTTTTTTCCCTCTGAAGTGACTGAATAGGCCGAAGTTTTTCGCCTGTTTACAAAGTGAGCCCCTTGTGGTTTCATTTATCACGCCGTATGATAATTAAGATCTTCCGCAGACCAGGCAATTAGATTCGACGTAGACCCAAGAATGCTGAAAAAAATCTCCTACCTTGGAAGAGAACTGTACTTGTGATTTAATCGTGCACATGTGTTCAAATTTTATTTTTAATCTTTATTTCTTTGTACAATAAGATAAGTATCCAGAGTTCATTATTTGTATAAATATACTAATGACAGACGGTATCTTCGGAATCGAGTCCTGTATATTTAAGATATTGAAATGACATAATAATTTGTAGCTGAACAATTAAATTTTTATGATAATTTCTAAAATTAAAATGTTTTTTTTTTTTTTTTTTTTAATTTGAAAATTTTGAATGTTGATACCAATGTCTTATGAAGTTATTAAAACTGGGTAATGTAATAGATAAAGTCATATCAAAAATATTTTTAATAATAATTAGGATTTGCTTATGTAGGTTAAATAGGATTTATTAAAAATTTTAAGTATGTGTTATAAACCAAATATATTGGTAAAAATAAACAGATTAATAGATATTTATATTAAATATAGATTAATAGATTTTATATTATTTCGACACAGATAAATGCACTTTGTTTATTAATAAATAATTTTAGTATTCCTCTTTTTAAAAAGTATAACCCAATATATAAAATTTAAATATATTATGAAGCCTATATTATTTTTTAAACTTATTTGCTAAATAATGAAAACTTATTTATTCTAAATAATGAAATAAATAAGGTATAGTATTTCCTAGTTTGATTATTAGAATCAAATTATTTTTTTCAATACCAGATATTTTTTAAGTTACTTTGATTGCTAATAATCTTTTCAAGAAGCAAACAATTGAAAAGCGTTTCCAAAAATTTTCTAAAAAAAAAAAAAAATAAATAAATAAAAAAAGAGAATTAAAAAAAAATTTGTCTGAAATAGAAATAAGATTTAAAAAAATATATCATACATATGTATTAAAAACTAACAAAAAACAACAATATTGTTTGTTTATTTTTTAAAAAAATATTTGTCCCTTAAATGAAAATATTATGTACAAGACTTATTTTGTAAAAATATAATGTGCAATATATGTTACATTTAAATTAATAAAAATATTAAGTTTATTATGCAAAATATTACAAAATATTATTAAAATACTGTGTAAAATATTAAATTAAAATATTATATGCAATTTTAATTTTATTTAAATTTGTATTACTCAAAATTATTTCAATTAGATTATATCTTCTCATCAAAGTTATTACCTTTTGTCCATGATGTGAGCCCATTCTGTTACCATAATTTTAAACCATTGACAATATTATAATTCATTTTTGCCACGCTAGATGGAGACGCCGTCTACTCTTTCAATTTCAACGTCACGTTGGCCAAAATTCCTTTTCGAATTTCAAAAATTGTTGCATATCCGTCAAGGATTGAATTCGGGTGCAGTGGAGAACAGATTCCAGCTACGTGTCCATGATCTGGAAAAAGGATAAAATAGGATTAAGGAAATGGAAATCTCGAATACTATTTCGCTATAGCATTTGAGAACCTAATTTTGTATTATTTCCGGTATCATTTTTCATTCTAACTTTTTATTCGTATATAAAAAAGAAAATATAAATCTTGTATTTCTAAAATATTTATACATTTAAATTAAACGTCTATTGTTTAAAATGTCTGTAAATTTTTTTTAAAGAACGTTATTTACTAGTATTTTGCAATAATAGGAAGATTTAAGCGAACTAATTTTTTTAATAAAATAAATATTATTTTAATTACCTTTATTGCAGAATAATATATTATTTTGATATTTAAGTTATGAACAATACAATATTTTTTTTTTTTGGTACTTAAAATTATGAACAATATAATAAAATACTATATCTGAAAATATAATATAATAATCTGATAATATAATATAATAATTTGATAATATAATATAATAATCTGATAATATAATATAATAATTTGATAATATAATATAATAATCTGATAATATAATATAATAATATAATATAATGCTATATCTGAAAAAAATTTTTGTTTATACATGATTCTCATAAATGAATAGGCACTTCTGAATTTTTAGATAAACAAGTATAATAGTAGTTAATTTTAAAATTCAATAAGAAATTTTTATATTATCATTATTTTGGCCTGAATAAGGTTATATATATAACTTTTTAAATACTGATTTAAAGTAATTTGAAAAATTAAAACAGAAATAAATGAGGCGGGGAACATGTCATAAATGATACCCACATATTTTTCAGATAAACTCAAAACTAATACCACATTTTTTGACTTATTTTAATAGTTGGCAAGAATTTTAAATATCATTTGGTTTCATTTTTGAAAGAATTTGCATAATTACCCTTTTTTGGTCGCCCATTAAAACTTTATTAGTCTCAACAGAGATTTATTAATTTAAGCGAAAAAATCAGCTTAATTACTCTAAGAAAATTTTTGAAAGATCTGAGTTTAAAATTTTTTACAGCTTATATTGAAAAAGTTTATTACTCAATTTTCACATGAAACTCAACGTCAAGTGATTCTTTTTCTCAGGGATGGGAGTTTACATGAGTTTTCCACAAGTATAGTTTTTTTCTGTGTGTGCAATAAGCTACAAAAGTGAAATTCATTATTAAAAATTAGAAAATTGTTTGTGAAACATATTAAATAAACTCGTATATTACAGGAATGAGGCTCTATTCATACGTGAGAGAAAACTTAATATTTTTGGCTCTGATGCTTGTTTTAAAAAGAGAGAAAAAAAAAAAGGTAATTAAAGTTTGGAAAAGTGAAGAATTGAATTTTAAATGTCTTAATGTGGGGGTAAATGTCAGCATTATGATAAAGAAATTAAAAATTTATTGATGGTATAATGAATCATTTACGGTTGTTGTTCTAATGAAGCTGGCAGTTAGACAGTTAACCTTCATGCCATAAACAAGAGCTACAACGGTGTACTCATTTAGCACTACCCAGGTTTAAAGAGTATTCCGAACCACTACTAACATCTATGGGGAATTCGGGATGCGAACCCGATACCTGTGATACCGAGTGCCAGAGCGCTAGCAACTCGGCCATCAGCCCCTGGATCACTTACTTTCATTTAAATATTTAAATAAAAACCAAAATTGGGATATTGGAAAGAAGTTTCAAAATAAAAATCCTAAATCGCACCTCTCAATATCCATCTTTGATGTCTTTATAACTAACTTAAACGCCGTGTTAATCGTTGCATTTCAATCTTATAGAACATATTAGTAGTGAAACAATGACATTAAAAAAGTTGACGTTAAAAAAATTTACATTAAATTAGTGATGCAAGAAGAATAGAACATCATTAGCACAGAAATTGCAAAAGAATGAATAAACACAATGCAAAAATAATTTAAAAGCTCTTGTGAAAGCTAATTGATCGAAAAATCGAACCAGTTTTCATCTAAAATATATCAAGTATTTACATTAACAACTTACAAAAGTAGTGTGACAATTTATGATAATATTTACATACATTCATTGATTTTTGTGACATAGCTTTTCGATTACTATTTTATTTAAATAAAATACTTCGCACATTTTTATTTATTTTAAAATTGTTTGTTACCAATAATCGACATTAACCACAAGTTTAGTACGCTTTTTCAATTCCTTCTATTAGCTCACACTTACCCTATATATATCTTGTTCAACTTTTCAATCGTTCATAAAATACTTTTTATTCATCCACTCAAGTTCAAATACATTTTTGAACTTGTAATGAATGGCACTTGATGTTAATACAGTTTTTCCAAATATTAATACATTCATCAAATTTAATTTTATTTTTAGTTTTTTTTCGATTTAAGTTTCATATATCAACTAGTAGATGGCGCCAGATAAACTTAAAAAATGAATGAAAATTATTTATTAAGAACTTTCTGCAATATAGTGGGGAAAAAAAGTAGGAATTGACTTAAAAAATTTTTTTTTAATGTTTTCTTATAAAATTCCAGAATGACTATTCATTTACGGGTTCTACTTGAAAGACATTTTTAAAATCCAATCAGGTTTCAACTAAAATGCCTTTACATTATTGTAAATTAAGCTTTAGTTTTTGTTTCATATTAACTTCGCTATAAATTACTAAAATCCCTGCATTTAAATATTCACATTTATAAATAAAGTACGCCTAACAGTTTTGGATAAATTTCAAAATTCGTTATAAATGATACTTTATTTATATGAATATTTTATTGGGCGATTTTATCAAAGTAATTCTAATAAATTAGGCACCATGAAAATTGAAACATTTGTTGTAAATTTTGAAAATAATTATTTATTAGAAAAAAATTACAAACAATGATATAATGTAAATGATTTCAGATTAGATTTCGAAGTAATATGTAAACGAAAAAAATTAAGAGAGATTACAAATTAATATTTATTAATCTAACATAAAAGATAATGATTTTTTTTAACTACTAATACATTTATATTGTTTAAATGTTACAATCCAAACATCAAAAAATTTTAGTATACTTGAAATAATGTATAAATTAATAAAATCCATATATAAATATATTATAAGTACTAATATAGCAATGACATTGGGTGATGATTTTTTTATATTTATATTTTTTTCTAAATTTTAAAACGTACGTAATAATGCATTGATGAATGAAATACAAATTTTCCACCATATCATTAAAAAAAAGGATGTTTTCAAACTTTTTGTTTCATTGGTATATTTGCATTGAACAATTATTGAACACTAAAATCACGATATTGAATTTGATAACAGAATAACGTATATTTTGTAAAATGTCAAATAAAAAAAAATTGATAGAGACTTACTGCTTCAAAATTTTTCAAAATTTTGAGATCAAAATAAAAATATTTAAAAACTTATTTTCAATTTAATAATCAATGCAATTTATATTCAAAACATTCTAGATTTAATTGAAATATTTTTGACACGAAAACTAAGATTTTACTGTTAAATTTGAGTAATAAAATCTTAAACAGTAAAAGACTTAATGCTACTTTATATTTAAGTTAATTAACTTCATAATTTAAAAATGAAACCTTATAAATCAAATATTGAAATAAGAATTAAGAGATAATAAGTATATAAAATTAAATTCTTGCTGAATTTTACTATTCTTATACTGCTAATGTAACTATGTGATTTGACTTCTCTAATTTAAAAGAAATATTTGAGAAGAGTACCTCTGGTGCCTTCCAAAATCTTGAACCAACATCAAGCATTCGGTTAAGACTAACTAAAATTTGAAAGGTATAAAATATTGCAAACAGCATTTGCATGTTCCGCAGTAACTAATAACTTTCTAAACTAACGTATTCTTAAATTTCCGTCATGCGCGTTTTCGAGTGTGATGAATGGAGTTGTAAGTTCTCTACGTCATGGCTCGTTGCTAGGCAACGGAATCCCAGAATGAAAGATTGCAGTTACTACTAAATTTAATATCGAAATAATGCTTAATTATCAACATTTAAATTGTTCTGTTACAAAAATTAGACTACTTTAATTAGTTTGTTTGGCACCATTTGAATAAGACTTATAATTTGTTTAAAGTTATTATGATTAAATTTTGTGTGTCCATTTTTGATTTAGTATACAAATACACAAAATTCAGATTTTGTAAAGATATGTGATTTTGCATGTAATGTATACTTATTTGCATTAAAAAAAAAAATTAACTAATTTTTAATTTATTGTATTTAATTTGTTTAAATTTTTTGTTGTTAATTTGTTTTTTGTATTTTAACTTTTTTGTAATTTTTTATAATACATTTAAAAATGGCATTTTTAATTGAGAAAAGAAACATAATATAAACAGTAGAGTCGATTTCTACAACATGGTTTTAAAAAATAATAATTCAAAATTATAGTAATGAAATAATTTTACTACATCTGGATAAAACAAAATGATCAAAATCTTGCAAAGATAGGTGATTTTACAAGTAATGTATACTTACTTTTGCATTAAAAATTAATTAATTAAAATAAATAAAATTTAATTAATTAATTTTTTAACAACTTAAAAATTTAATTACAAAAATTTCCAATTATAAAAATTTAATAATTTAATTTTTTTTTTGTATTTAATTCGTTTTTTTTGTTGTTAATTTACTTTATTTGTTTTTTGTATCTAATTATTTTGGTATTGTAATTTAATTGTAATTTTGTATGCATTCAAAAATGGCATTTTTAATTGAGAAAAAGAAACATAATTCCAAACGAATAAACATAATTTAAAACGAATTCTGTAACATTTTAAAAATAATATTCCAGAATTATAATAATGAAATAATTTTTATTACCTTTGAATGAATTTGACAATGAAAAAGGTGGAGGGAAAAAAAATCAAAACGGAATCTAAAATCCCAAAAGGGGGGAAAAAAGAACATTCCCCATCATCTTTATCCTTTCCCTTTCTGTAAAATTACCGAAATAAAAAGTTAAAAGGGAATCAAATAGTTTCTAAGGAAAATAATGCATCTTGCATTCAAAACCAATTAAAGAATAAAGATTTGATTTCTCTCTTTTTTTCCAGTGAACAATGACATTTTTTTAATGAAAAAATTGCTCAAATTTTCTTTTCGACGCTAAAAAAAAAAAAAAATTAAGCCGAGTTAATTGACTTCCATTCAAAAGTCAGGACAGGAGAAAAGTTTATTTTTCTTCTTTTTCGTGTTACTTTTGATTGTAAAAATGAGTTGAAGAAAAAAAAATTCATTGAAATATGTTTGTTAAATGAAAAAAATCCTAAATTTAGTTTTTTTAAAGCTTATTATTTTTTTTTTTAAATTTTAATTTAAGTTTTCATTAATGAAGCTAAAATTAAAAATAATAATATTTATTTAAAATTAATTAATCATTTTAATGCAAGTAAGTATACATTACATGTAAAATCATATATATCTTTACAGGATTTTGATAATTTTGATTTATTCAAATATATTAAAATTATTTCATTACTATAATTTTGAAATATTATTTTTAAAATCATGTTATAGAAAACGACTCTAGCATTTATGTTATGTTTTTTTCTCAATTAAAAATGCCATTTTTTAATGCATACAAAAAGTTAAGGAATACAAAATATTAAGATAGAAAAATAATTGGATACAAAAAACAAACAAAACAAATTAACAACAAACAATTAAAACAAATTAAATACAAAAATTAAAATTAATTAATTAATTAATTATTTTTTAATGCAAGTAAGTATAGATTACATGCAAAAATCACATATCATTACAAGATTTTGAGCAATTTTAATTTATTCAAAGGTAGTATAAATTATTCCATAAATATAATTATGGAATATTACCTTAAAAACCATGTTATAAAAAATTGACTCGAGTTATATTATGTTTCTTTTCTCAATTAAAAATACTATTTTTTAATGCAGAAAAAAAAAAAGTAAGATATACAAAAAATTACAAAAAAATTAAAATTAAAAATAATTAGATACAAAAAACAAAAACAAATTAACAACAAAAAATTAAAACAGATTAAATACAAAAATTAAAATTAATTAATTAATTTTTTTAATGCAAGGGAGAATACATTTCATATAAAATCACATATCTTTACAAGATTTTGATAATTTTAATTTATTCAAAGGTAGTAAAAAATATTTCATTACTATAATTCTGGAATATTATTTTTAAAATGTTATAGAAATCGACTCTAATATTAATATTATGTTTTTTTTCAATTAAAAATGCCATTTTTTTAATGTATACAAAAATTTAAAAAAGAAAAATAAATAGATACAAAAAACAAATTAACAACAAAATATGTAAACAAATTAAATACAATTAATGAATTAATTAATTTTTTTAATGCGAGTGAGTATACATTATATGTAAAAAAACATATTTCTAAACATAATTTTAAACGAATTCTATAACATTTTAAAAATAATATTCCAGAATTATAATAATGAAATAACTTTTATTAACTTTGATTAAATTTGACAATGAAAAACGTGGAGGTAAAAAAAAAAAAAAATTCAAACGGAATCTAAAATCCCAAAAGGGAAAAAAATGAACATTTTCTATCATCTTTATCCTTTCCTTTCTGTAAAATTACCGAAATAAAAAAGTTAAAGAGGGAAACTAAAATCAAATAGTTTTTTAAGGAAAATTATGGCTCTTGCATTAAAAAAAAACCAATTAAAGAATAAAGATTTGATTTTTACTCTTTTCTTTTTTCGGTGAACAATGACATTTTTTTAATGAAAAAATTGCTCAAAAAAAAAAAAAAAAAAAAATTAAACCGAGTTAATTGACTTCCATTCAAAAGTCAGTATATGGGGAAAGAGTTTCTTTTCTTCTTTTTCCACGTTACTTTTGATTGTAAAAATGAGTTTGAAAAAAATTCATTGAAATATGTTTTTAGGTGTGAAAAAAATCCTAAATTTAGTTTTTTTTAAAGCATTTTTTTTCTGAAATTCTCATTTTAAGTTTTCCTTAATGAAGCACGAAATTAAAAATAATAATATTTATTTACCTTTAAACGATTTTCTTACAATTTTATTTAAAAAGAATAAATATTAAGATAAAAGAAAATTTATTATTATTCTCTTACATTACAGTAAAGGCTACATTATATTCTTCTTATACTTATTATATTGATACAGATATGAAAATAATTTTGAAAAATTATATGCAGTTACATTCCTACGTTATACTAGTTTTATACTTCTAATAAATAATCAATTAATATGCTCTGAAAATACTTATATATATATATATATATATATATGCAAGTCATAAATTCAAATTATAAGCCTTTAGTTTAAATACTGATATCTGTTTCTTTTAATACTTTTACGGATTGGAAATTATTTAACAAAAAATTATTCGTAGCCAATTTCCTTACTAATAAACTCCTTATTAACTTTTGGTGTAGTTATTAGAAGATTATGATTCAAATCATATGAGATTAGGTAATATAATATAATTTTTATTCTCTTTTTACGAAAATAAAGCCTTTTTTTTCAATTTCTTCTATTAGATCACACCCTCCCTATATATATTTTGTTCAAATTTTCATTCTTTAATGCAATACTTTTTATTCATCCACTCAAGTTCAAATACATTTTTTTGAATTTGTAATGGATGACACTTGATGTTAATACAGATTTTTCAAATATTAATTCAGTAATTAAATTTAATTCATTAATTTTAGTTTTATTTAGATTTAAGTTGCATATATCTACCAATAAAAGGCGCCAGGTAAACTTAAAAAATGAATGAAAATTATTTATAAAAGACTTTCTGCAATGTAGTGAAAAAAAAAAAGTAGGAATTGACTTAAAAAGAAATTTTTTTATGTTACTTGTTAATAAGAAAAACCTTCTAAAAGAATTGTACAATAATTTGCATCAGTTTCGTAATATAACATATATTTATTAAGTAAAGACTTTGCTGACATATATTTATTAAGTAAAGATTTTATTACTCTACAAACGAAAGTAGTTTGCATAAAAATGGCGAAAAAAAAAAATCAATATTTTGAATTTACTTTGGCAAGCTGACAAGAAATTTGACTAGAAAATTTTCCAATATCAGTATATATATGACTATAGGAAGTAAACTTTGAGACGAGATGTAATTCATCGATATATTGGGAATAGCTAAAAAAATCGATGTAAATCTGATCGATCGCAGAAGCAATTTGGAATTAAGGCCCACTATTTATAAGAAATCAATATCTTCATAGAACTTTAAAATTTAAAATATCAACTTTAGTTAGTGATTATTTTATGAATAAGGCCATTTTCATTTTTTATTATTTATAAGAAATTTTACAGTTGGAAAACAAAATTATATTTATAACCAAGATACAAACAGATAATTTAGAATATGAAAGTAATTTAAGTAATATGATTTATATATATTTTTATTCATGCATTTATTTTTGAAATTTATTTTTATATGTAAAGCACTTTCGTTTACAGATTTCTCAAAATATTTAGTTAATAAATGTATTTTATGTCATGGAACCATTTCTTTTATTATGTAATTAAAAAATTATTCATATAACTTGGAAAATAATATAATGTATTTTGCGTTATGAAACCTTCTTTTTTTGTAACGTAATTAAAAACTTTTCATGTAATTAATGAAAATAATATAATGCATCTGTTATGAAAACATTTATTTTGTTATGCACTTAAAAACTATTCATAAAACTTGGAAAATAATATAAAGGAACTTTTGCTATTATTTATATCCTGCCATGCAGAATTTTGATAATTACCTCTACGATTCAGTTTAATTCACTTAGCAAAATTTAAATAATAATTCATTTTTAATTAATTAATTATTCTATTCTATTGGTGATATAAAGAACCTAAACCAATAATCTGTTTAGCAAAGTAAACGAAAATGATGAATTGACTATTTTTGACAATTATATCTCTGTTTTCTTCAGAATAAAATAGCCTGAATCATGATATAAAAATAAATCTGACATTTCTGACAGTCGATATCCAAGACAGACATCAAATGCGAGTGTTTTAGATAAATGGTACCTCAATCATATCGCAAAAGATGAATGCGCCATTTTTGACAGCTGGTAACCAAGACAGATCGCTAAGAAGGATATTTTTTGAAACAAATTTTCCACAAATTTTTCTTACAATCAGGAATAAATTTCACACAACTGCCTTAAATTTACTCGCTCGAAGTCCAAACTCCTTGAAAGTGTCAACTATATTAACATAATACGAATAATTATATTCAAATATGTCAAATATCGTAATCTCTGTCCAAAGTAATTTTAATGTTTCTCCTCATTCAACTGCAAAGTTTCATAAAGACGTTAAAAGTTCCATTCTTCAAGAGGAGATACGCCGCTTGTCATTACAATGCACGGAATAATTTATTTCACTCCCCACTCTGCAAGGCACCTGGAGAGAGTAAGAAAATGCATTACTCCGTATTTCGGTTCATTACAGAACAAAACAGTTCTAGCAGGACATTATCATGCAAAACCATTTTTCTTTTGAAATGCCAAAACAAAAGAGTGGTAGGGAGGTAAATTTATTGTAACAAAAATAAAATAAAATGAAAGTGCATTTATAAAAAACAACACGTTGTATACTTTCACAAAATCAGAAACGAAATTCTCCCAGAAGCATAAGTGAAATTATAATGCGTGTTCGGAGGTATGATAAATGAGTTGTGCTTAGTACCTCCCTTGAATATTATTCATTTTTTACAAGAAAAACATTTTTTGTTCTCTTTCTAGCTATACTTGGAAGGGTATAATGCATGAAAGATTAAGCAAATGGAAATTATTGTTTCTTTTGTCCATTTGATAAAACCTGGTACTTTTCGGTCTCATCTAGAGGAAATCAGCGAGTTTATGTAAGGAAAATCAATTTAAGGCCATCTAAAAGAAAGCTGCATATGACATAAAAGTGTATGCAGATTCGGGAATATCTGACCGTTTTTTATGTCATTATACAAAAGTGGAATTGTATTTAAATTCAATGATTCTTATGGGTTTGAAATTTATGTTAAAACTTAGTTTTAAAAGAATTATTGAGAAATTTCTATGGTGCCTTAAAAATTTATGTAAATTCTCTTGATAAATGAATTTACAGATAACTAATGCTTCATTTAATTACCAACTTTAATGTACTTAAAAATTCTGAAAACTATGTTAATGAAACTTATTTATTAATATCACATAATCTGATTCGGTTAATTTTTGCTTTTTAATAATGGTTCATCTTAATGCATATCAAATTATGTATGATTGATTTCAGAGGATTAAAAACGTAAAACTGTACGTTATTATATTATTAAAATAAATTACACATTTAATTACAATAGATAAAATTATTACAATAAATTTAAAAATTCATAGTGAATTCCAAAATAATTTAAATTGCATGTGAGATAATCTCATGTAATTCTCATTTTACTTAGGAAAAGCATGATTTGTACAAGAATAAAGTTAAATGTTTAATATAAATTTTTAAAATTAAATGTTCTTTACGAATCTTCAAAAAAAAAAAAAAAAAGTGTGTTCGTGTGTGTTGTCGTTTAAAAAAAATTTTTTCAATCTGTGAAACACTAAGCATATGAAATAAATTTATACTGTAATGTTTTTTCTATTATTTTATTGTTAGTTCTTTCTGTCAAGTAAAAAATTAAAATCAAGTAAACATTGTTGTCGTATTTAAAAAAAAATGTTTTCAATCTATAAAATACTCTAAACATATCAAATAAATTTATATTTTCGCGTTTATTTTTAGTTCGTTCTTCAAGTATAAATTCAAGGCAAATAATTATTTATGACTTTAACAGAAATAGAAAAGGACAAAAAAAGCAGATCAATAGTTATCGAGAGTATCGAACATTTAATCCAACATGTACTGATTAGTATTAAATAAGGCAAAAGATTAAAATCAAAGTTTATAAATAATGTAAAACATAATAATAATGTTAAACTAATTCATTTATGACTGAAAATTTAAATGTAAGCATTTCATTTCAAAAGTACATTTATATTTAGCAATATATTTTGAATCTTATATCGTAAAGTTTGCTGAGAAAATCAATAAAAGTATGTTGTTAACGGCGAGATGGCAGTTGTTGCAGAACCATCTTCAAATCCAGGCTGTTTTGCGAAATGAAGAGATATACTAAGCTCCATCTGGGAATTTGCACTTATGAGTTCTGCTTCAATGGTATTAGAAGGAGGAAGTGAAACTAAGCAAATAGAACGGCTTTGTGGTTCACTTTTGAGAACAAATTTTGATTATTTAGAAATTGTGTTGTCCTCTATTTTTTCAACAGTTTAAGAAATAATATGTTTTTTTTTTGTTCTTTTAAGTTAATAAATTTTATTACAGTCCATCAAAATGTACAGTTTTTGATTTTGGAATATTATGCATTCAGACAGATAATAAATCTAAACCAATAATCTGTTTTGACTGTGGCAAAGTAAACGAAAATGATGAGTTGACTATTTTTGACAATTATATTTCTGTGTTCTTCAGAATAAAATGGCTTGAATCAAAAGTGATTCTGACATTTCTGACAGTTTATATCCAAGATAGACATCTCAAATACGAGTGTTTTAGATAAATGGTGTCTCAATCATATCATAAAAGATGAATGCGCCATTTTTGACAGATGGTAACCAAGACAGATCACTAAGAAAGATATTTTTGAAACAAACTTTCCACAAACATTTCCTAAAAATCCGTAATAAATTTCTGCACAACTTCCCTCTATATGCATTGAACTTACTTGCCTGAAGTTAGAACTCCTTCGAAAGTGTCAACTATATTAACATAATACGAATAATTATATTCAAATATGTCAAGTACTGTAATCTCTGTCCAAAGTAATTTTAATATTTCTCCTCAATCAACTGCAAAGTTTCATAAAGACGTTAAAAGTTCCTTCTCAAGAGGAGATACGCCGCTTGTCATTACAATACACGGAGTAATTTATTTCACTCCCACTCTGCAAGGCACCTTGTAGAGAGTAAGAAAAATGCATTACTCCATATTTCACGGTTCATTACAGAACAAAAACAGTTCTAGCAGGACATTACCATGCAAAGCAATTTTTCTTTTTTGCAATGCCAAAAAAAAAGTGTGGAGGGAGGTAAATTTATTTTAACAAAAATAAAATAAAATGAAAGAGCATTTATAAAAAAACAACACGCTGTATACTTTCACAAAATCAGAAACGAAATTCCAACAGAAGCAGAAGTGAAATTTTAATGCGTGTTCGGAGGTATGATAAATGAGTTGTGCTTAGTACCTTCCTTGAATATTATTCATTTTTTTTTATAAAAAAAAGAATTTTTTGTTCTTTTTCTAGAATACCTGGAAGGGGTATAATGCATGAAAGATTAAGCAAATGGAAATGATTGTTTCTTTTTGTCCATTTGATAAAACCTGGTACTTTTCGGTCTCATCTGAAGAGGAAATCAACGAGTTTATGCATGGAAAATCAATTTAAGGCCATCTAAAAGAAAGATGCATATGACATAAAAGGGTATGCAGATTGGTGGAATATCTTATCGTTTTTTATGTCATTATACAAAAGCGAAATTTTATTTAAATTCAATGATTCTTATGAGTTTGAAACTTATGTTAAAACTTAGTTTTAAAAGAATTATTAAGAAAACTCTACAGTGCCTCGAAATTAATGTAAATTTTCTTGACAAATGAGCTAACAGGAAACGAATGCTTAGTTTAATTAAAAATACATAAAAAAAAAATTTGAAAGCAATTTCTTTCAATCTTATTGATTATTATCACATAATTTAATTCGATATTTCTTTGCCTTTTGATGATAGTTCATCTTAATGAATACAAAATATTGTATGATTGGATTTCAGAGAAAAACTTAAAAACTATATATTATTACATTATTAAACTAAATCACACAATTAATTACATTGGATAAAATTGTTACAATAATTTTAAAAATTCATTGTGAATTCCAAAATAATTTAAATTGCTTGTGAGATAATCTTATGAAGCCATCATTTTACTTAGGAAAACATGGTTTGTACAAGAATAATGTTAAAAATTTAATATAGAATTTTTAAAATTAAATGTCCTATTCAAATCTTCAAAAAAATGTAGGTTATCGTGTTTAAATTGATCAAACGAGGAAAACAGATTTTAGTGTTTTTTTTAACTAAAAAGAAACAGTTTTAAAAATAATCACAACTCTCGAACTAACACATCAATCATTTTTCCCTTTAAAAAAATTTTTTTTTAATCTATAAAATACTCTAAATTATATGAATTTCATACTTTTATTTTTTCAATTCCTTTTATTAGCTCACACTCTCCCCATATAAATCTTGGTCAAATTTTCAATCGCTCATAAAATACTTTTTATTCATCCACTCAAGTTCAAATACATTTTTTGAAACTTGAAGTGGATGAGACTTGATGTTAATACTGTTTTTTCAACTATTAATTCAGTAATTAACTTTAATTAATTAATTTTTTTTTTTTTTAGATTTAAGTTTCATATATCTATCAATAGATGCCGCCAGATGAACTTAAAAAATGAATACAAATTATTTATAAAGGACTTTCTGCAATATAGTGAAATAAAAGTAGGAATTGACTTAATTTTTTTTTATATATTGCTAGTTTTATTTGTAGTTATTTCTACCAAGTAAAAATTAAAGACATATAATTAATGATTTTAAAAGAAACAGAAAAGGGCAAAAGAGCAGATTAATAGTTATTTTGAGTAGCAAACCAACGTTAAGCAGATATCGGTGTCGAACCTTGAATATTAAATCGAAAAAATCTCGAAGAGTGAGATTTTGAACAAATTAGTATTAAAATTTATATTAAATAAAGCAAAAAAGACTTAAAATTTAAATTTATAAATAATGTTAAACATAAATGGGAATTAATTTATGACTGAAAATTTAAATACAGCATTCAATTAAAAAATATATTTAAATTTAGCAACATATTCGGAATCTTGCATCGCTAGGTTAGTTCAGAAAATCAATAAAAGTGTGTTGTTAACTCCGAGATAGCAGTTGTTGCAGCACCATCTTCAAACCCGGCCTGTTTAGCGAAATGAAGAGATATATTAAGCTCCATTGGGGAATTTCCACTTATGAGTTCTACTTGAGAGGTAGAAGGAGAGAGAGTAAAATTAAGCACATAGCGCTCTATGTGCTTAATTTTGCTCGTTGCCTTTTTTGTGGTTCATTTTTTGAGAACAAATTTTGATTACGCAGAAATTCTGCTGCTGTCTATCTTTTCCAACTGTTTAAAAAAATATATGTTTTTGTTTGTTCTCTTAAGTTGATAAATTTTATAACAGTCCACTAATTTGTATAGTTTCATTTTTGAAATAATCATACATTCATAAAGATAATAAACATACATAATACATTCATAAACATAAAGATAAAAGAAACTTATTCAGATCATTAACGAAATTATTAATCGACTCCAAAATAATTTTAGTTGACAAATTTAAAACATGTTTCAACAAGAGCAACTGTAAGAGATGGAATTAGAAATCACTAGAGCTTGATTACTATTTATATGATAAAAACAAAATATCAATTAATGAATATACACTGAAGTGACAAAAGTCATGGGATAGCAATACGCAAATTTTCAGATGGCAGTAGCATCGCGTAGAACAGGTATAAATGCGCAGTGCTTTCGCAGAGCTTTCATTTCTGTTCGTTATTCATGTGAAGAGGTTTTGACGTGATGATAACCGCACGACGGCAATTAACAGACTTTGAACGAGGAATGTTAGTTGGAGCTAGACGCATGGGTCATGCCATTTCGGAAATCGTTAGGGAATTCAACATTCCCAGATCCACTGTGTCAAGAGTGTGCCGAGAGTATGAAATTTCAGGCATAACATCCCACCATGGACAGCGCAGTGGTCGACAGCTTGCACTTAACGACCGAGACCGGCGATATCTGCAAAGAGTCGTAAATTCTAACAGACAAGCAACACTGCGTCAAATAACCGCAGAAATCAATGTGGGATGTACAAGGGACTTGTCTGTTAGAACTGTGCGGAGAAATTTGGCTTTCTTGGGCTATTCCAGCAAAAGACCGACTCGAGTGCCTTTACTGACAGAACGACATCGCTTGCAGCGACTCTCGTGGGCACGTGAGCATATCGGTTGGTCACTAGATGAATAGAAAACCGTGGCCTGGTCCGATGAGTCACGATTTCAGTTGGTAAGAGCTGATGGTAGGGTTCGAGTGTGGCGCAGACCCCACGAAGCCATGGACCCAAACTGTCAGCCAGGCACTGTTCAAGATGGTGGTGACTCCGTAATGGTGTGGGCTGTTTTTTCATGGAATGGACTTGGTCCTCTAGTGCGACTGGACCGAACATTGACTGGAAATGCTTATGTTCAGCTACTTGGAGATCACTTGCAGCCATTCATGGACTTCATGTACCCAAACAACGATGGGATTTTTATGGATGACAATGCGCCATGTCACCGGGCCACAACTGTTCGCGATTGGTTTGAAGAACATTCTGGACAATTCCAACGAATGATCTGGCCACCTAGATCGCCCGACATGAATCCCATCGAGCATTTATGGGACATCATCGAGAGGTCTGTTCGTGCCCAAAATCCTGCACCCTCAGCGCTTTCACAATTATGGACGTCTATCGAGACAGCATGGCTCAATATTCCTGCAGAAGACTTCCAACGACTTGTTGAGTCCATGCCACGTCGAGTTGCTGCACTTCGCCGGGCGAAAGGAGGGCCGATACGATATTAAGAGGTATCCCATGACTTTTGTCACTTCAGTGTACTATTTATTTTCTGTATAATTTCTGTAAAAGTCCAGAAAAATTATAAATGTTCTAAAAGAACTCATAAGTTTTATAGCAATTTTGTGAACTAAATTTACTTTTAAATCTTTGTAAGCTTACATTTAAGAAACATTTTCGGCTTACGAAATAATAGTAAAGCATAAGCTACATGAATACTTGATTTATAATTAAATATGACGATGTTTAGGCAGATCTTAAAAGGTTTTGACATTCAGAGAATTGTGGATTGCCACCCTATTTCTGAGACACTTTTTGACACCTTAGTGGTTGGAGAGTTTTTGGAGGCATTAGATTATTTAATTGTAAGTAATTAATTATAATTAAAACCTTTAATTATGGATAACCTTAGCTATGTTTCCTTCAATAAAATGAACCAACGTCATTAAGAAATTGGCAAAGTAACTCAGCCGGAAGGATTACTGAAGGGAGCGGAGCTACTTTCAACCCCTTCCCCCCCAAAAAAAAAAAAAAATAGAAATGCTGTGGGAAATTCTTCAACGGGAATGAAAAAATTCCTGTGACTGCTGTGAAAGAATTTACTATTGTGCAAAGTGGTAAAAAAAGTTTCTGTGGTGTGTTGTAGGGTGAAAATTTGGTATTCGTCGTTAATTGGTGTATAATGCTGTTTAGTTTGTGAACCACTTATTGTAGAACTGTTCAAAATAAACTGGAGGGTATATTCATGTAACTTTAGCTTTTGCTTAGGGCATTTATGTGTATAATTTTTAAATTTATAATTAGAACTAATTTAGGGAAATTATTTTATGTTTGGTGGAGTTTTAGTATAAGAATACATTTAGAAAATGTATTCTTTTTAAATGCATTCTATGTTAACGAAATAATTGTGGTATTGTGTTTAGTTGAATATAATTAAAGAATATTAATTTATTAGTAAATAATGTCGAAAGCTTAAACTATAAAGTATTAAGATTATTATTTGATAGATAATCATTTGCTTTTATTTAATTGAAGAAGTATTCATCCTTATTTACAATATATTTGTATATGATTTTGTGTATATTGTGCCCTTAGAAAGGAAATTTGTAAGGAAGAAATTTTATCAAAATTTCAATATTTAGTTAAAATTTTAGCTGTTCTTATTAGTATTATTGTTACTGAGTTCAAATGACAAGGAAACTATCATGTTATTTTTAGGCAGATTCAAGAAGGATAATCTAATAGGGTCAGCTCGTGAATTAGGTGTGCAAGTCCTTCGAAATGCTAAAATAGTCGATTTACAATAGCTCATTAAAAATCTACAGAATTTGAGAAATTTATTGTTAAATAATTAATTGTACCTATTGAAAGTGCTAGACGGGGAAGAGAAACAAGTAATATAAAATTGGTAGATATATGCAACTTAAATATAAAAAAAACTAAAAATTAATTAATTTAATTTAATTACTGAATTAACATTCTGAAAAAAATTGTATTACATCAAGTGTCATCCACTACAAGTTCAAAAAAATGTATTTGAACTTGAGTGGATGAATAAAAAGTATTTTATAAACGATTGAAAATTTGAACAAGATATATATAGGGATAGTGTGAGCTAATAGAAGGAATTAAATAAGTAGAAAAAAGAAGCAGAAAGAGAGAGGAATGGAAGCCATACGAGAGGAAAACAACAGGAGCTGAGCATATGAATTAAAGTTGTTTGAATTAGAATTAAAATTAAGAAATGGTTTCATAACATAAAAATACGTTTTTTTTTTCCAAGTTACATGAATAATTTTTAAATACACAACAAAAGAAATGGTTAAAATAAAATACATTATATTATTTTCCAAGTTATATGAATAGTTTTTAAGTAAACAAAAAAATGATTTTATAACATAAAATACATTTATTAATTAAATATATTTGGGGAATCTGTAAAAGTAAGTACTTTGCATAAAAATAGCAAACATGAATACTTAAAAATAAATGTATATAAATTCCTAATTTAATTAATTACTTATATTACTTAAATTACTTTCATATTCTAAATTATCTATTTGTATCTTGGTTATTAATCTAATTTTGTTTCCCAATTGTAAACTGTTAATATATCCAAAAAAAATAACAAAGACAAAAAACTACGTGATGAATGAAAATATTTCATAATAATCATCATCCTCATCATCAAGATTGGAGCAACAGCCCCATGGTGGGCCAAGGAGGCTGCTGATTGGCGGATTTCAAAACATGAGATGTCTTCTTTTACGGACTAGGGTTGTCAGCCCTACGCCCAACGCTCTAAACTCATGTTAGACTGGGACTACAGTTTAAAGTGGATTCCGAACCACTGCAAATATCCATGGCACCGCCGGGACTCGAACCCAAAACCTGTGGTACCGAGCGCCCGATTTCGTAATAATAAAAAATGAAAATGAAAATATTCATAAAAAATCACTAACTAAAATTTATATATTTTAAATTTTTAAAGTTCTATGAAGGTATAATTTGTAAATTCAGATTCTATTTCTTATAAATGTTGGGCCTTAATCGAATTCACCAGAGGCTTTCCAATAATACGACTGCAATCGATCAGATTTACATCGATTTTTTAGTTAGCTATTCCCAATTTATCGATAAATTACATATCGTTTTAAAGTTTACTTCATATAGTCATGTATATTGATATCGGTGAATTTTCTAATAAAATATTTTGTCATCTTGACAAAATAAGTTCGAAATATTGATGCATTTAATTTTGCCATTTTTATGCAAACTACCTTCTTTAGCAGAGTCTTTCAAAATCTGTACGTAATAAATGCATGTTATGTTATGAGATTGATGTAAATCATTGTTCAACTCTTTTTAACAGGCTTTTCTTATTAAAAAAGACTTTATTTTCTTAAAAAGAGAATAAAAATTGAAATATATTACCTTATCTCATATGATTTGAATCATAATCTTCTAATGTCTACTCCAACATTTAATAAGGAGTTTACTAATAAGGAAATTGACTAAAGAATTTCCAAACCGTAAAGAGTAATAAAAGAAACGGATATCAGTATTTAAACTAAAGACTTGTAATTTGAATTTATGATGCGTACATAAGTATTTTCAGTGCATATTGAATTATCATCATCATCAGTGGCGCAACAGCCCAGTGAGGGCCGTTGTAGTACAGTACTGGCAGATTTCGAGACGAGTGATGTTTTTCATTTTTTACGGGTAGGGGTTGTCAGCTCTACGCCCAACGCTCTTACAGTCATACGAGACCGGGACCTACGGCTTAAAGTGGATTCCGAATCACTACAAAGATCCTTAGCACAGCCGGGGCTCGAACCCGAAACTTGTGGTACCGGGTGACAGAGCGCAACCACTCGGCCATTCAGGCCCATTGACTTATTAGAAGTATAAAAATATAATTTACAAATGTAACTGTATATAATTTTCAAAATTAATTTGTGATCCGTGTCAGTTTAATATGTATAAGAAGAATATAATGTAGCATTTATTGTAAAGCAAAAAAAAAAAATAATAATAAAAAAATAAATAAATAATAATAATAAATTTAATTTCCCTTTTCTTTGGAATTTAAAAATAAAATGTAACTCTATAATTTGTTTAAAAGTAAATAGCTCTCTAAATTACTAATATATGAAAAACTATTTTGAATTACAAACATGCACAAAAGCATCTAAATTATAAATAATATGATATCAAGAGAAATTAAACATTATGTGACTTTGTAATATATATATAAATCTGAATTGGCTAAATGAAATTTAATTTCTACTAAGATTATAATATTAACTGTTTGTAATTCAAAATAATTTTTCATATATTGATAATTTAGAACATATTTTAACCAATATAAGAAACACTTCTAAATTAAATTAAATTTTCATCTTTTCAAAATATAGATGGATATGAATAAACGAATTGTTAACTTTTAAACAAATAATTAAAAATATAGAGTTAAATTTTATTTTTAAATATTGCAAAAAGTGAAATTAAACTTTATTTTATCACAATTTCCATTATGACAAATGTTATATTATTTTTCTTATACTTTCTTATAATTCTTATATATATTAAACTGACATGGATCTCAAAATAGTTTTTAAAAAATATACACAATTAGATTCTTACCTTTTTATTTTTATATTTTTAACAAGTAATCAATTAATATGTTCTGAAAATACTTAAATATATACATGTAATATGTCATAAATTCTATAGTTTAAATACTTATATCCGTTTCTTTTATTACTTTTTGCGGGTTGGAATTATTTAATAAACAGTTAGCCAATTACCTTATTAGTAAATTACTTATTAATAAATATATAAATGGATTTAGTTAATTAAAATTAAATAATTTTTAATTTTTTCATTAAATCAATTTCTTTTGAAATTTTAATTTTGAGATGTACTTTTAAGTTAGTAAACTTTTCATGTTCTACATTTAAACCAAACATTAAAAAGTACTTTCAATACTTGGTTTAACTTATTTATTTCTAGATTCATAACTTATTTAGTTCCTCATTTTAAATTTCAACCTTAATTAAATTTTGCAATTTTTAAATTCTCTCTGTGGACTGTTGAATTATTTATTCTTTTTTAAATAAAATTTTAACAAAATCGTTTAAAGGTAAATAAATATTATTATTTTTAATTTCGGCATTATTAAGAAAAACTTAAAATGAGAATTTCAAAAAAAAATAGAATCTTTAAAAAAAAAAAAACTAAATTTAGGATTTTTTTTTTCACATCTTACAAACATATTTCACGGAATATTTTCTTTTTTCCAACTCATTTTTACAATCAAAGTAACATAAAAGAAGAAAAGAAACTTTTCCCCTATCCTGACTCTTTGAATGGAAGTCAATTAACTCGGTTTAATTTTTTATTTTTATTTTACAGCGTCGAAAAGAAAATGTGAGCAATTTTTTCATTAAAAAAAATGCCATTGTTCACTGTAAAAAAGAGAGAGAAATCAAATCTTTATTCTTTAATTGGTTTTTAATGCAAGAGGCATTATTTTCCTTAAAAAACGATTTGATTTTAGTTTCCCTTTAACTTTTTTATTTGGGTAATTTTACAGAAAGGGAAAGGATAAAGATGATAGGGAATGTTCATTTTTTTTTTCCCTTTGGGGATTTTAGATTTTGTTTTGATTTTTTTCCCTCCACCTTTTTCATTGTCTAATTTATTCAAAGGTAATAAAAATTATTTCATTATTATAATTCTCGAATATTATTTTAAAATGTTACAGAATTCGTTTTAAATTATGTTTGAATTATGTTTATTCGTTTGGAATTATGTTTCTTTTCTCAAAAAAAAAATGCTATTTTTTAATGCATACAAAAATTGCAAAAATTAAAATAAAAAAATAAATAGATATAAAAAACAAATTAACATCAAAATTTTTAAACAAATTAAATACAAAAAATTAAAATTAATTAATTAATTAATTTTTTTAATAAGTAAGTATATATTACACAATATCTTTACAAGATTTTTATTATTTTGATTTATTCAAAGGTAGTAAGAATTATTTCAATACTAAAATTTTGGAATATTATTTTTAAAACCATATTATAATAATCGATTGTAGTATTTATATTCGTTTCTGAATTATTTTGAAAATTAAGAAATAAAGAATTACAAAAAAATTATAACGCAAAAATAATAAGATACAAAAAAAAATTAAATTAAAAAAAATAATTAATTAATTAATTAATTTTTTAATGCAAGTAAGTAAATATTACATGTAAAGTCACATATCTTTGTAAGATTTTGATTATTTGATTTATTCAAAGTTAGTAAAAATCATTTCCTTATTATAATTCTGGAACATTAGTTTTAAAATGTTTTAGAATTCGTTTTAAATTATGTTTATTCGTTTGGAATTATGTTTCTTTTTCTCAATTAAAAGTGCCATTTTTTAATGCATACAAAAAATTACAAAATTATAATACAAAAATAATTAGATTTAAAAAACAAATAAAGTAAAACAGATTAAATACAAAAATTAAAATTAATTCGTTAATTATTTTTTAATGCAAGTAAGTATAGATTACATGTAAAATCACATTTTACAAGTTTTGATTATTTTGATTTACTCAAAAGTAGTAAAATTATTTCATTTCTGTAATTCTGTATTTTTAATTAATATTTTAAAAACCAAATCGACTAGTTCTATCTACTTAACGTTGATTTGCTATTCAAAATAATTATGAATCTGCTCTTTTCTGTTTCTGTTTAAATCATAAATATTTATTTGCCTTGAATTTATTCTTGGCAGAAAGAATTAAAAATAAAGCAAACCGAGAGTATAAATTTATTTCATATTCTTAAGAATATTTTATAGATCAAAAATTAAAAAAAAAAAAGGCAGAAATTTTTTATGTGTTAGATCAAGAGTTGTTATTATTTTTTAATTTATTTCCTTTCAGTAAAAATAACAATAAAATCTGTTTTCCTCTTAATATCAATTTAAGTATGACGATCGTTGTATACTACTTTTTTTTAAAAATAAAAATTTAAAAATCTATATTAAAGCAACTATAATATATACAAACAACAAAATCTATATTAAAAACTAATTAAAACTAAAATCTATATCTAACATTATTCTAGGACAAATCATGTTTTTCGTAATCAAAATGAAGGCTGTATAAGATTATTTCACAAGAAATTTAAATTATTTTGGAATTCAAGACAAAATTTTAAACTTAATGTAATAATTTCATCCATTGTAATTAATTGTGTAAATAATTTTAATATTAATGTGTCCAAAAAGTAAGAACAGTTTTCAATTTAAATTCTAAGGGGCATATGGTATTTCAATTTTTTTCCTTTTTAGGTTGTTGGTACTGTCCTTGACATCTGTGTGAAATTTGACATCAAAATATTTATTAGTGTTTGAGTTACGCTTGGTTTTGTGAGATGCTAAAACTGATTCCGCGATTTTGAAATGCCTCTTCAATCCACTCAAAACGGTATCCTCTGAGTGGTCTTTTGAGTTTAGGAATAGCCAAAAGTAGCACGTTGCTAAATTAGCTGAATACGGTGATTGAGGAACGATATGGGTTTCATTTTTTGGCGAAAAAGTCACGAAGAATCAATGCAGTGTGAGCTGGCGCATTCAGTGTTTTCGGTACCAATCAAGATTTGACGTGGTTCAGGCCCAAAATATCTTTTAAAATGGAAATTTGAAATTCTAACATCATCAGCAAGGTTTCTAATTGTAAATCGACGGTTTGCAAGCACCAAATATTTGGTTTTTTTTGGACGTGAGCCTCGTCGGTTGAGGTTGAGGGTCGACCAGATGGATCTATGTCTTCAACACGTTCTCTGCCTCCTTTGAACTGTTTTTATCACTTCTAAACATTTCTTTCCGATATAGGAATGCCTTCTGCAACATTCTATACGTTTCCGCAAACAAAATTTAACGCAAGTTCTTACTCAATTAATTCATATATTCCAAAAATCGCCAGAATCATTTTTATCATCTCACAAAACCAAGCGTAACTCAAACACTAATGAATATTTTGACATAAAATTTCCACACAATTGTCAAGGACCGTGCCAACAACCTACAAAAATTAAAATACCATATGACCGGGAAATTTAAATTGAAAATTGGTCTTACTTTTGGACACAGTAGTAATGTAATAATATACTTTTACTTTTTAGTTCTTCTGAAATCTAATCATACATAATTTTATATGCATTAAAATGAAACATTATCAAAAGGCAAAAATTAGGTGATATTAATAAATAAGTTTGAAAGAAATTATTTTCAATGTTTTTTTTTTTATGTACATTTAAATTCGTTAATTAAATAAAGCATTCGTTAGCTCATTTATCAAGAAAATTTACATTAATTTCGAGGTACTGTAGAGTTTTCTTAATAATTCTTTTAAAATTAAGTTTTAACATAAGTTTCAAACTCATAAGAATCATTGAATTTAAATACAATTTCGCTTTTGAATAACGACATAAAATACGATAAGATATTCCACCAATCTGCATACCCTTTTATGACATATACAGCTTTCTTGTAGATAGCCTTAAATTGATTTTCACCGCATAAACTCACTGATTTCCTCGGAGATGAGACCGAAAAGTACCAGGTTTTATCAAATGGACAAAAAAAAAACAATCATTTCCATTTGCTTAATCTTTCATGCATTATACCCCTTCCAGGTATAGCTACAAAAGAACAAAAAGTTCTTTTAAAAAAAAAAAAATGAATAATATTCAAGGGAAGTACTAAGCACAACTCATTTATCATACCTCCGAACACGCATTAAAATTTCACTCTTGCTTCTGGGAGAATTTCGTTTCTGATTTTCAAAAGTATACAACGTGTTGTTTTTTTTGTAAATGCTCTTTCATTTTATTTTATTTTTGTTAATATAAATTTACCTCCCTCTCACTTTTTTTTGGCATTGTAAAAAAGAAAAATGGCCTTGCATGATAATGTCCTGCTGGAATTGTTTTTGTACTGTAATGAACCGTGAAATATGGAGTAATGCATTTTCTTACTCTCTCCAGGTGCCTTGCAGAGTGGGAGTAAAATAAATTACTCTGTGTATTGTAATGACAAGCGGCGTATCTCCCTCTTGAGAAGGGAACTTTTAACGTCCTAATGAAACTTTGCAGTTGATTGAGGAGAAATATTAAAATTACTTTGGGCAGAGATTACAGTACTTGACATATTTGAATATAATTATTCGTATTATGTTAATATAGTTGACACTTTCGAGGGAGTTCGAACTTTCGAGAGAGTAAAATTCAAGACTTATAGATGGAAGTTGCATAAAATTTATTCCCAATTTCATGGAAAAGTTTGTTTTAAAAACATCCTTCTTAGCGATCTGTCTTGGTTACCAGCTGTCAAAAGTGGCGCATTCATCTTTTATGATATGATTGAGGCACCATTTATCTTAAACAGTTGCATTTGTGGTCTGTCTTGGCCATCAACTGTCAGAATTGCCATATCCATTTTTATATCATGAATCAGGCTAGTTTATTCTGAAGAACACAGAGATATAATTCTCAAAAGTAGTCAATTCATCATTTTCGTTTACTTTGTCAAGAGTCAAAACAGATTATTGGTTTTAGATTTTTATATAACCAATAAAAAAAAGTATAAAAATTATTATGAATTTAAATTATTATTTAAAATTTGAAATAAAATGAATGGACTGAATCATAGAAGTAATTATCAAAATTCTGGTTGATGGGGTATAAATAATAGCAAAAGTTCCGTTATATCATTTAACCAATTTATATGAATATTTTTAAGTGCATAACAAAGGAAATGGTTTCATAAAATAAAATACATTATATAATTTCCAAATTATATTAATAGTATTTAAGTACATAACAAAGGGAATGGTTTCATAACATAAAAATACATTATAATATTTTCCAAATTCTATGAATAGTTTTTACATACATAACTAAAGAAATTTTATCGAAAAGGAATAAGGTAGCTCGAGTTACTAAAAAAGACATGCATGATTCTGAAGAAGCAGGTCTGAAGGGATTCAGGACTATACTGATTAATGTTAGTTTTGATTAGGAAATTCCGGAAGGTAAAACGAATGGTAAATTCCAACGGATTAATTTAGGTGTGAAAAACCAGAAGTTTCAAATTACAATACTGCAGAAATCGTTTATATTGAAAGATTTGTTACAACCAAGTAATAAAAATAATTTAAGAGCTGCGATTGAACTCCTGTAGCACCAAATCCTGCTAATAATCCACTTAGCCGTTCGAAGAATAAGAATTATTTTACGCTTTCGACCAGGTACGTGAGGCGACAGCGGAGGGATTATATAAAAGATGCTTCGTAGGTTTTCAGTTATTGGAAGAAATATTTGGGGAGAGGAAAGAAGAATCAAGTATTAGGAAAAGAATTCAGAAGAGATGGTATTCAATCTGGAGAAAATGGATACGATAGATGAATCACGAACGTCCAAGGGATGTCAGATAGATGACTTGGAGAATGTGGAACCAGATGTGTTCACTGCTCTAGTAGCAACGGATACGACAGATGAGATAAGAAAGTGAAGGAAAGAATCTTTCTTATTAACTCAAATAGCTGAAGTTACCTACCAGACTGAAGAAGGCATATGAAAAATGCTGCGAAACCCACCGATGGGCATTATCTCAACCACTTTCGAATCCGGCTTTAATGGATAAATTTTATTCCTAGTTAAAACAATTTAAGAAACTCGTTAAAAGGGAATATCCATGTGCAATTAGGATAACAATTAAGGACATGAGAGGTAAAACAATTGGTAATGTGTTTTAAAGGGAGTTTTAGATTAGCTTTCACAATATGGTAAAAAGAAATTGTTATACGTAATTATGGGTCGCAAACGGGTATGTTTGAAAAGACAAAACGTGGCGTCTAAATGAAAAAATGATCTTTTGTTGCTGGGATTTTGGATATTTTGCTAATATTTTTATTTTTTTTTTTTTTTTTTTTTTTTAATTTTATGTTTAATTTATATTGTGTTAATATTTTCTCGTATGATTGGGAAATTTGCAACTTACAAAATTGGTTAGGCAGACTTTTTTTTTTTATATCATAAGATTACTTTTACACAATGCAATGTGATAATTAGCTAAGTAGAAATTGTGAAGTTTGCTAAAGTTAATTTCATAACAAGTAACATCGTTAAATTAAAATTAATAATAAGTATACATTGTTAAATTAAAATGAAAAAGCTATAGTTAATTTCATAATCAGCATACGTTGTTAAATTAAAATGGTGAAATTGTTGAAGTTAATTTAATAAGTAATCATAGAAATTATTAAATTGTCAAATTTTTCAATAGAAGGAAAACAATTTCTAGTAATTTGTTTTAGGCTATGAATACATCTTAATGCATTAGGTATCATAATGTTGTGCTTGAATATTTTCTAATTATTGGTATTATATATATAGTGGTATATATGGCCAAATATATATAGTGCATTTCTACTTCTTGCTTAATGTTGCATGGACATCATTTTAATATTATATATGTTTGGTATATTTTTAGTTTTGTTTTATTATTTTATTACAATGCGTAAATCTGTAGCACGTGAGATATTTTGTTAAGTAAACACAAACAAAGGCTACGAATACATTTTAATGGATAACGTATCATAATGTTGAGTTTGAATATTTTCTAATTGTCTGTAATCGATAGATGAGATATTTGTATTCCATACACCAATATAAATATTGCCACCGATGGCAATATTTATATATGATTAAATGTATATGGCGCATTTCTACATCTTGCTTAATGTAGTATGCCTATCATTTTGATATTGTGTATGTTGAATACATTTTTAGATTTTGTTTTATTATTTTATTACAATGCGTAAATCTACAGCAATGAGATATTTTGTTAGGGGAACACAAATTTACACATGTGGTTCTCGGGGGAAATAAAGACTGTACAGCGATGGAAGTGGAAAATAGTATCTATGTCTAGAAACTGGAAAGTGTAAATTTCAATGAACTGTTGACAGCAACGAAATTTCGAGACATTTTCTTGGCACCCCATGAGGTATCGGAATATTCACACCAAGATGGGAGACATCCGGCCAAAGGGAGAGGGGTGAGGGCAGACGTGCATGGATCGTGGCAGGAAAAGGTCGACGACCTAGTGTGGACAACAGATTATAGATAATAGATTGATTATTTAATTGTAAATAATTAATTGTAATTAAAACCTGTAAGAATGGATAACCTTAGCTGTTTCCTTCAATAAACAGGAATCAGAACGGTATTAAAAAGTTGACAAAGATGCATTTAGTTATTACTTGGAACGCCAATTTCACGAGTATTAATTTTTTTTCATATTTCAAGAATTAATTTCCTGCACGTTATTTAATTCATTATTGATGCATGACATTAATATCTGAATATTTAATATAATATTTATTTAGACAAAATAAGTAGAACAGTTCATTTTTCGGAAACTAATGAAAGGCTTTTAAGTTGAATTTGTGGACAAAATTTGATTTATATACCTTTTGTTAGAATGAGATACAGTATCTGTTTTTGCTCTTTAAAATGTTCTTAGTTAATTAATCTGTTTAATTTTGTTAAGGGTTTCTTTTTAATAATCTTGTTTTTTAAAGACAATTAAAATTCACTACATAAAATATATTGAATTAATGTATTTGATTTTATATTTTTCTGTTTTTGTTCTAAATAAGAAAAAAAAATACTTTTATTTCTTATTTCTTTAAGATTTCATGTATATTTCTTCTTTGTATAAGATTTAAAAGAAAAAGAGCATCCACAGAGTTTTTTTTTTTTTTAACATCAAGGGGACGTTTGAGAGCCGAGCAAGAGATGATTCAGAAAACTTTCACGAGCAAATCAATTGCCGATGCGAGAAGCTCATCCATGCTTCCTTACTCCCCATCAAGTCTCCTTGATTCTCAAAGTGTCTAAATCTCCATCTTGCCTAAATCATATAGGACACTAAAGCTAATTAGAAACTTCGCACTGCTGCACTCGTTACCACTGGATCAAAGCCTTCACTATCAGAAATTCCGTACAAAAATAATCTAGCTAAATAACAAACGCTGAAGCTCCCGTTGATATTTAAAAAAAAAAAAATCATATTTCCTCCCGAATCTTATAAACTCAAAATGTATTATAAAATAACTAGCATTTAAATATAAATCTTTTATTATTTATAATAATTATTTTATAGATACTTATTTTTATTATAATTATATTATTATTATTATTGTTATTAACTCAAAATGAATTAGAAAATAACCATCATTTACATCTTATTCATTATTTATCATAAATATTTTCAAGGTGCTTATTTTTTATTAAAATTATATTACTTTACCATCAAGTTTTTATGTGCATTTAAGTTAGTAAATTAAATGAAACATTCGTTGTTACTTATTTATTAAGAAAATTTACATTAATTTCAAAGCATTTTAGAGTTTTCTTAATAATTCTTTTAAAACTAAGTTTTAAATGAATTTCAAACCACAAAAATCATTGAGTTTAAATACAATTTCGCTTATGTATAATGGCATAAAAAAAAGGAAAGATATTCCACGAATCTGCATATCCTTTTATGTCATATGCAGCTTTCTTTTAGATGGCCTTAAATTGATTTTCCTGCATAAACTCACTGATTTCCTCTAGATGAGACCGAAGAGCACCAGGTTTTATCAAATGGACAAAAAGAAACAATCATTTCCATTTGCTTAATCTTTCATGCATTATACCCCTTCCAGGAATAGCTAGAAAACGAACAAAAAATGTTCTTTTTTTTGTAAAAAAAATGCATAATATTCAAGGGAGGTACTAAGCACAACTCATTTATCATACCTCCGAACACGCATTAAAATTTCACTTCTTGCTTCTGGGAGAATTTCGTTTTGATTTTGTGAAAGTATACAAACGTGTTGTTTTTTATAAATGCACTTTATTTTATTTTATTTTTGTTAAAATAAATTTACCTCCTCCACTCTATTTTTGGGCATTGGAAAAAGAAAATGGTTTTGCATGATAATGTCTTGCGAGAACTGTTTTTGTTCTGTAATGAACCGTGAAATATGGAGTAATGCATTTTTCTTACTCTCTCCAGGTGCCTTGCAGAGTGGGAGTGAAATAAATTACTCCGTGTATTGTAATGACAAGCGGTGTATCTCCTCTTGAAGAAGGGAACATTTAACGTCTTTATGAAACTTTGCAGTTGATTGAGGAGAAATATTAAAATGACTTCGGACAGAGATTACAGTACTTGACATATTTGAATATAATTATTCGTATTATGTTAATATAGTTGACACTTCCCGAGGAGTTCGAACTTCGAGAGAGTAAATTCAAGGCATATAGATGGAAGTTTTGCAGAAATTTATTCCCTGATTTCATGGAAAAGTTTGTGGAAAGTTTGTTTCAAAGATATCCTTCTTAGTGATCTGTTTTGTTTACCAGTTGTCAAAAAGGGCGCATTCATCTTTTATGATATGATTGAGTCACCATTTATCTAAAACACTCGTATTTGATGTCTGTCTTGGATATCGACTGTCAGAAATGTCAGATTTATTTTTATATCATGATTCAGGCTATTTTATTCTGAAGAACACAGAGATATAATTGTCAAAAATATTCAATTCATCATTTTGTTTACTTATTACAAAACAGATTATCGGTTTAGATTTCTTATATAATCAATAAAAAAATTTATAAAAAAATTATTATGAAAATAAATTATCATTTAAAATTTGAAATACAATGAATGGACTGAACCATAGAAGTAATTATCAAAATCCTGAATGATAGGGCATAAATAATAGCAAAAGTTCCGTTATATTATTTTCTAATTTATATGAATATTTTTTAAGTGCATAACAAAAGAAATGGTTTCATAACATAAAAATACATTATATTTATTATTATTATTTTCAGCTGATGCAATTTCAAGTCCAGTTTTAATAAAAGTCCAGTCAAAAGTCAAGTTTTAGTCAAAAATATTTCCAACATGAAATAAATTTTAATTTATTCCATGTTGGAAGTATTTAAGAAACTCGTTGAAAGGGAATATTCACGGGCACTTAGGTAGCTATTAAGGTCCTTATTACCTTTATTATAAGGACAAGTAAAATAACTGATAACGCTTTTAAGTTTTCTTAGATATGTTAGATATTAAGTTTTCGTAGACAGTTATATGTAATTATGGGTCGCAAATGGATTTGAAAAAAAAACAAAATGAGTCCTCTAAAAGGAAATATTAATCTTTTGATGCTGAAATCCAAGTATTTTCCCAAGTTTACATGAATAGTGTTTCAGTATACAACAAAAGAAATGGTTTCATAACATAAAACACATTATAATATTTTCAAAATTATATAAATAGCTTTTAAGTACAAAACTAGAGAAATTTTATCCAAAAGGGAATAAGGTTGCTCGAGTTACTAAAACAGACATGCATGATTCTGAAGAGGCAGGTCTGAAAAGATTCAGCGCTATAAAGAGTAATGCTAGCTTTGATTGGGATATTTCGCATGGTGAAACGAATGGTTAACTCCATCGCATTAATTTAGGTGTGAAAAACCATAAGTTTAAATTACAATTCTGCGGAAGTCGGTTGTATCGGAAGATTTTTACAGCCAAGCAGTGAAAATAATTTAAGACCTGCGATTGAGCTTCCTGTAGAGCCAAATCCTGCTAATAATCCACTTAGCCATTCGAAGAATAAGAATTATTTTACGCTTTCGACCAGGTACGTGATGGATTACATAAAGATGCTTCATAGGTTTTCAGTTATTTTAAGAAATATTTGGGAGAGGAAAGAAGAATCAAGTATGAGGAAAAGAATTCTGAAGAGATGGTATACAATCTGGAGGAAATGGATACGATAGATGAATCACGAACGCTCAAAAGGAAGTCAGATGACTTGGAATATACGGAACCAGATGTATTCACTGCTCTAGTAGTAACGGATATAACAAATGAGATAAGAAACAGAAGAAAAGAATATTTCTTATTAATTCATAGCTGGAGTTACCTACCAGACTGAAGAAAGCATATGAAAAATGCTGCGAAACCCACCGATGGTCATTGTCTCAACCACTTTCGAGTCCTTTAATGGTTAAAATTTATTCCTAGTTAAAACAATTTAAGAAACTCGTTAAAACGGAATATCCATGTGCAATTAGGATAACAATTAAGGCCATAAAACAACTGGTAATGGTTTTAATGGGAGTTTTAGATTAGCTTTCACAATATGGTAAAAAGAAACTGTTGTATGTAATTATGGGTCGTAAACGTGTATGTTTGAAAAGACAAAACGTGCCGTTTAAATGAACAAATTGATCTTTTGTTGCTGGGATTTTGGATATTTTGCTAATATTTTTTATTTTTTTAAACGTTTTTTTTTTTAATTTTTTTTTATTTTTATGTTTAGTTTATATTTTGTTAATATTTTCTTGTATGATTGGGAAATTTGCAACTTACAAAAATGTAATGCAGACTTTTTGTTTTATATCATAAGATTACTTTTACGTAATGCAATGGGATAATAAGTAGCTAAGTTGAAATTGTGAAACTGCTAAAGTTAATTTCATAACAAGTAAAATCGTTAAATTAAAATGAAAATGCTATAGTTAATTTCATAATAAGTATACATTGTTAAATTAAAATGGTGAAATTGCTGAAGTGAATTGAATAATAAGTAGACATGGAAATTATTATGTTGTCAAATTTTTCAATAGAAGGAAAATAATTGTCTATAATTTGTTTTAGGCTATCCATACATCTTAATGCATTAGGTATCATAATGTTGTGCTTGAATATTTTCTAATTATTGGTATTATATATAGGTATTTATGGCCAAATATATATGGTGCATTTCTACTTCTCGCTTAATGCTGTATGTCTATCATTTTAATACTGTGGATATTTTTAGTTTTGTTTTATTATTTCAATTCCTTCTATTAGCTCACACTCTCCCTATATATATCTTGTTCAAATTTTCAATCGTTCATAAAATACTTTTTATTCATCCGCTCAAGTTCAAATACATTTTTTAAACTTGTAGTGTATGACACTGTGTTAATACAGTTTTTTCGAATATTAATTCAGTAATTAAATTTAATTAATTAATTTTAGTTTTTTTTTTTTTAGATTTAAGTTGCGTATATCTACCAATAGATGGCGCCAGATAAACTTTGAAAATGAATGAAAATTATTTATAAAGGAATTTTCTGCAATATAGCGAAAAAAAAAAAAAAGGTAGGAATTGTATTTAAATTTTTTTTTTTTTTATTTTACTTCTTTTATTACAGTGTGTAAATCTATAGCAATGAGATATTTTGTTAGGGGAACACAAATTTACACATGTGGTTCTCGGGGAAATAAAGACTGTACAGCGTTGGAAGTAGAAAATAGTATCTATGTCTAGAAACTGGAAGAAAGGAGTAAATTTCAATGAACTGTTGACAGCCGCAGAATTTCGGGACATTTTCTTGGCACCCTAGTAGCTATCGGATTATTAACACGAGGTCTCAGCAAAAAATGAAAAAGGATGGATCGTGATGGGAAAAGTTCACGTGTTCGATTCCCGGTGTGGGAAAATTGCTTCTGTTGTATGTTTATTAGTGTGGCGAATCTGAATCCTGTGATATGAATTCGAATCACTGTAGGAAGACTTTTTTATTTTCCGTACATGCAATAATCTTAAATTTGAAGAAATTTTATTTTAATTCTTAATTATGAAATAGAGGTGTGGAGAAACCGTTCTCCTAGGAACTCTTCAAAAAACTACCTTTGCCTTTGTATGGGCAACATATTTTTGATTGTAGATTGATTATAAATAATCAATTGTAATTAAAACTTGTAAGTATGGATAATCGTAGCTGTTTCCTTCAATAAAAAAGTAACGAGAAAGTTATTAAAAAATTGAGAAAGATGCATTTATTCATTTCTTGGAGCATCAATTTCACGAGTATTATTATTATTATTATTATTATTATTTTCATATTTAAGAATTATTTTCCTAGTCGCTATTTAATTCATTATTGATGCCTCACATTAGTATTTGAATATTTAATATAATGTTTCTTAGGCAAAATAAGTAGAACACTTCATTTTTTCGGAAATTAGTCAATGACTTTTAAGTTGAATTTGTGGACAAAAATTGCTTTTTATACATTTTTCTAGAAGTCCTGAAATATAATACCTGTTTTTGCTCTTTAAGAGGTACTTAATTAATTAATCTGCTCAATTGTACGAAGGGGTTTCTTTTTAATAATCTTGTTTCAAAGACAATTAAAATTCACTGCATAAAATTTATTGAATTAGTGTATTTGATGTCATCTTTTTATGTTTTATTCTTGATATGAAAAAGAATTCCTTTTATTTCTTATTTCTTTGAGATTTCATGTAATTTTTTTTTTATAAGAGGGGTTTTTTATTTTTACATCAAGGGGACATTTGAGAGGCAATGAGAGATGATTCAGGAAACTTTCCCGAGCAAATCCAATTGTCAATGCGAGAAACTTATCCATGCGTCTTTAGTCTTCAAGATTCTTGAAGCGTCTAAGTTTCTATTTAGGCAAAATCGTCTAGGACACTAACAGCTAATTAAAAGGTTCGCTCTGTTTCACTCGTTACCACTGGCCAGAATCTTGCAAAAATTAATCTGCCAAATAACGAACGCTGAGTTCTTTGTATATATATATGTACATACATATATATATATATAATACATATATATATATATATAACAATGGTTTTAACAATAATTAACAGCAAGTTGTAAATTACTATCGATTAAAAATTATCAAAATTTTTAAATTATCAAAAAGTTTAGCCCATAAGTTATAAATTATTACTATTTGGAATAATATTTACCAGGATTTCATTTCGAATGTGTCGATCAACTCAAACTGTATTATAAAATAACCATCATTTACATATAATTGTTTTATTATTTACTATAAATATTTTTCTACATATTTTATTTTCTTGTTCTAATTGTATTTTTTATAACAATTATTATTATTAACTCAAAATGTTTTATAATATATTTATCATTTACATATATTTCTTTTATTATTTGCCATAAATATTTTTCTAGACATTTATTTTTTTATAATTATATTATTTTTTTTATTATTATTATTATTATTAACTCAAAATGCATTAAAAATTAACCATCATTTACATATAATTCTTTTATCATTTACCTTAAGTATTTTTCTAGACACTTATTTTTTATTATAATTATATTATGCTTCTGAAAACCCACTGATCCTAAAGTCAAAACATCAAAATTCTACCAAATTCGTCTTTCTGAAAAGTCTGACACATTTGCACTAGATATGATCCCAAACTGAGTCATCACAGGTCAAAATGAGTTCATCTACCTTCTTTGAAGGTCCTCTCTAGCAATTCAAGGGCAAAAAAAAAAAGGAAGAGTTCTCCCTTCAGTCCGAGGGTTGACACAGAATTGGGGAGTGCGTGACCTTCATCCACTCGGCCAGCGCAGACCTCGACCTTCTTCAGCGCCAGACGATGAACTCATTGAGAAGTGGACCTTGAAATTTAGCCCTGAAAAGAGGCCTCTGTAAGGGGCTTCAACCTTATCTCCTTTCCCTTTCTACTGTGAAAGTGAGAGTATATCGGGGTCATGTGGTTATTGACCGACTCAGCTATTTTTCTTTTGAAGTTGTTATGTAAACAAACTGTATTTCTAGCTGGATGTTTTGTTTACACCACATGAAATAGACCAGGGGTCTCCAAGGGTTTCCAGCCTTATCAAAATTTTTTAAATTATCAAAAAGTTTAGACCATAAGTTATAAAGTATTACTATTTGGAATAATATTTATCAGGGAAATATAAGGAATATATTTATATTTATCACAATCTCCAGGGGTTTCCAGCCTTAGGACCATACTGTTTACCCAGTAATTATCAAGGGCCAAAACCTTTTTAATTTTTCTGCCATTATCTATAATTTCCAGTTAGTTGTTATGCTTAAGTTAAATTTTCTGCGTATTATGCTTGTCCTTAAGCTTTACCTAGCAAGTCAATAAAACCGAGTTATTATCATTCTGTGTTTTTTTATCCAACTTATTACAGCAACAATAAGCTATTCGCTGTCGTGGGCCGGAGGGATGACACTGGCGGGCCGGATTTGGCCCACGGGCCGTAGTTTGGAGACTCTGAAATAGACTAAAGCAGTGGTTCCTAATCTTTTTGAAGTCAGGGCCGATTTAAAATCCTAAAAATATTGTAAGTTCACTATATACAAATTTCTGAGAAATATGCTAGTCAAATATTACAGAAAAATAATGTGATAAATAAAATGAAACACAGCTTAATCTTGTGTTTATAAGAAACGTGAGCCTGAAATGTCCTAGTGATTTTTTCATTGTTTAACATATATCTGAAAGACAAAATCTTTTTTCTTGTCAATACATTGGAGATTTCCTTTATGTTTACACCTAATTATGATGGGTATAGAAAAACTAATTCACATGACGTTGAAAATTGTGGTAAAATTTTTAAAGCTTTTTTAGTTATTGGCAATTGACATTTAATCACAATTTCTTATGTTAAATCTTTAATCCACAATATATGGATATAACTACTAGTTCTTCTTCTTCAGTTTATATTAAATATTCATCATACCTTATAGACTGCGGAATCTCATAGGTTGCAATGAAAATTTTTTTTAACAATGTAAATTACATAGATGCTAACACTTCTAATGGCCAACCATGTATGTTATCTCTTTTTTGTTTCACGGACACTTTCTTTGGTGCAGTATTCCTGTTTGAATATTTTGATGCAGGGGCCTGAATGGCCGAGTGGCTAGCGCTCTGGCGCTCGGTACCGGCGGTGCCATGGTTGTTTGTAGTGGCTCGGAATCCACTTTAAAAAAGTAGGTCCCGGTCTAATTTGATCGTAGAGCGTTGCGGGGGCATTCTTACTCCGCGTCCGTGGCTTATCTTCAAGTTACACGCGCCTCCTGGGTAATGCAAAGTGAGTAACGTCTGTGCAGCGCTTGTCTTAAGGCATCCAAGACGCCCATGTCTGTTTGGCAGCTGCATTGGAAAATATATATATGTATATATATATATATATATATTTTGATGCAGTATCGCTGTTTGTTATTAGTTTTATTTAAATAAGCTTGATAACTTATGCCTATGATATATGATATTTTTAATTATTTTAAAACATTTATGTTTACAATAATCAAGGAATCCATTATTATTAATTTATAGTTTAGAAAATACATTTAATGACATTTGCCTTCTGGGAAAAAAAAAAAATTCTATCTCGATATAATAACTTTAATTGTTCTGAATCGAGAGAGAAAAACTGCTATAAATATATTAATTTAGAAAATAAATAAATGAAATAAAGTTTTAAAATTACACGAAAGTTAAATAATATTTCATCAACAAAATTTTTCTTTTTCGGTAAAGCATTATTTGCTAACTAAATTAAACTTACAAATATACTTACTGTTATTCATATTATATTTTTTATATCAACAATAGGTTCCAGGTTTAAATATGTTGTTTTTACCTGTAATAGCAAAGTAGTTTTCATTCGTGTATTAATCCTAATTCAACTATCATTGAAATGCATCACACAATCAATTTCTTTGGGAACTATATGGATTGGCCTGGCATATATTATGTGTACGATTATTTTTTTATTTTTAGAAATATTTTATTTTAGAAATTAAAAAAATGTAGGAATCATCAGTTTGTGAGAATTTATGCATTTAAAATTTCTTTCAGTTGGTGCACAGTTTAGTAATACACTTCCATAATAATCCTCAATGTCTATTATTTCCTTTTATATCTATCTAATTATAATGACTAATAATCCTCAATGTCTATTATTGCCTTTCATATCTATCTCAATGTATAATTATAATGACTAATAATCCTCAATGTCTATTATTATTATTTTAGCAAAACTAACTTGGCAATTTGCTTTCAAAAAGAAAAAAAAAAACAATAGTTAGAAAGTCAAGCTCACTGCAAGAAAGCAGAGAATCAACTTCAACAATTACAGTTCTAAACAGTCCTGGTCGTAGATCTAGACACTAGTCCTACTCCTTTCTTTTATAAAGCTAATTGTCAGATTTGCAACATGCACAATAAAAAATTTTATTAAATCCTTTCCGATTCCCTAATCATTTCTAAAAACTTCGCCAAATTAGCAGTACTTTTATCGTTTCCAAGCCATTCCCGCTTTGTATACTGTATACTTAAACTATTATATTATTTTTTACAAAAATTAAATATACGGATTAAATAAATGTAAAAATATACATATTTACTTGATGTATTCGTAATATCATTTAAGTTTCTATAAAAATAAAATAAATTGCTTTTTTCAATTTCTTCTATTAGCTCACACTCTCCCTATATAGATCTTGTTCAAATTTTTAATCGTTAATGAAATACTTTTTATTCATCCGCTCAAGTTTAAATACATTTTTTGAACTTGTAGTGGATGACATTGGATGTTAATACAGTTTTTTAAAAATATTAATTTAGTAATTAAATTTAATTAATTCATTTTAGTTTTATTAGATTTAAGTTGCATATATCTACCAATAGATGGCGCCAGATAAACTTAAAAATGAATGAAAATTATTTATAAAGGACTTTCTGCAATAGAGTGAAAAAAAGTAGGAATTGACTTTAAAATTTTTTTTATATTACTTGTTTATTATAAAATTCTGATTCAAAATATTTATTATCACTTATAATTTATTATATATATATATATATATTATTTTATTTTATTTTTAATGCTTCTTTCCGCCACCAGAAGAAAGAGATCTATTTTTAGTTCAATATTTTCTGATGCCTCTAAAAATTGTTAGTTTTTAAATGCTCATTTCCAGTATTATTAGAAAAAGTTTTAAATGTCTAATTATTTTTAATTAATGGAAAGTATGTGACATGTAAGAAGAAGATCTACATTCAGTATTCTGACGATATTCAGCATGAGAGATAAATTAAGTTTCCCCGTTTCTTTTGTAAGTGGATGTTTACTTAATATCGCAGTTGATGCGTAATTACTACACTGGATCTTTCTTTTTCTCATTATCTAAGCGGTGAAAATGCCCAGAGAAATTAATGAATCTCTTGTTTCACATTTAATGTAGGAACAATTAAGAAAAAGTTGTCTTGTTTATTGACTACGAGGAAGAAAAATTGTTCTTTAGAAATCGCATTCAACTATTGTTTTAAGTAGAGGGAAAGATATTTCTGTTTTAAAAAGTAATTTTAAACAACATTCATTGCTTATTTTTTCGTTGAATGAGTATAAAAGTATACAATGAAATTTTCTGAAATACAACGCAAAGTTGCGAGTATGAAATTTAAAACCAGAATCAATAACATTTTGGTTTAGTAGATTATGATAATTGTGTTTCATATCTAAGAAGTAATAAATTTCAATTACATAAAATTTATTTGACTGAATAATTACAAAAATAAATTTTAAAAATTTCCTTTTTAAATAAATAAAAAATTCTGTGAGATCACAATGTGTTTAAGTTTAGACACATTATGATCTCACATAATTTTTCATTAATTAATTTATTTTTCAATTCATTTATGATTTCACAGAATTTTTCATTTATTAATTTATTTTTCATCTCATTTATGATCTCACAGAATTTTTCATTCATTAATTTATTTTTCATTTCATTTATGATCTCACAGAATTTTTCATTTATTCATTTATATTTCATTTCATTCATGATCTCACAGATTTTTTCATTTAAGTTTAGACCAGAGATTCTCAAGCGTTACGGGGCTCATTTAAAATTCTACAAATAATTGTATGTACGCTATATACAAATTTCTGAAAAATATGTTGTAATAAATAAATAAAATATTACAAAAAAAAATACGATAAATTAAATGAAACAACATCTTTTTCATTCTTGTGTTTATGAGAAATACTAATCTTTAAAAAATTAAAAAAATAATAATAATAATAATAAATAAATAAATAAAATAAATAAAAAAGTTCTGTGAGATCATAATGTGTTTAATAAGTTTATACCAGGGGTTCTCAAGCGTTTTGAAGTTGGGGTACATTTAAAATCCTACAAATAATTGCAGGCATAGTATATACATATTTCTGAGAAATATGTTATAATAAATAAGTCAAATATTACAGAAAAATAATCCGTTACAAAATAACTGAAAAACACCTTATTCACTCGTTTATGATAAATATGAGCTTTATGTGTCCTAAAGATTTCTTAAATATTTGGACATATATTTGAAAGACAAACTTTCATTTCCTCGTCAATAAATTCAATGGTTTCTCCCTTTTAACACTTAATTATGGTGAGCATAGAAAATCCAAATTCCCATATTTTTCTTTTTTTTTTTTTTTATATCTAGACACTTTTTTCTGAACACCACAAAGCGAACCCAGAAATCTTCTTGGGGGTCACCAGTGGCATTAGCCTACCCTTTCAGAACGACTGTATTAGACAAAGTAAATAAGAAATAAAAAGTAAATAATATGTTGCCGAAATTCAATATTATTTATATTGCTGCATCAGTGTGGTTTATTTTACTTCATTTATTTTTATTTTACTAGAAGATATAATCCTTAATTGTCAATCTTCAATGAATTATTATTATTATCTTTTTTTTTTTCAATTCCTTCTATTAGCTCACACTCTCCCTATATATATCTTGTTCAAATTTTCAATTGTTAATAAAATATTTTTTGTTCATCCACTCAAGTTCAAATACATTTTTTTTTTTAACTTGTAGCGGATGACACTTGATGTTAATACAGTTTTTTCAAATATAAATTCATTAATTAAATTAAATTAATTAATTTTAGTTTTTTTTAATTTAAGTTGCATATATCTACCAATAGATGGCGCCAGATAAACTTCAATTTTTTTTTTTTAAAAATATTGCTTGTTTTACTTATGGTGTGATAAGTTTAATTAAGGAAAATGTAAGTGAAAAATTCAAAGAAATTTTCAGAAAAATATGCTTAACAAAGCAACATTAAACACAAAACCAACACGTGAGACAGCAAAAATATGGCTCATTATTTATTTAATTAAACGAAACACTTAATTGGTGACATTTCAGTATAATCAGAGAATATAATTTTAAGAGATTACAAAATTAAATTAAAATGGTTGGAATTAAAAAGACAACAAATGCATGTTAAGCAAAACGCTGGAGGAAAACACTTTATTTCGCCAGAACGCTAATATGATACCTTCCTTTGCGCAATACAAGTATAATGTATAAAAGCAATAATCGTGTTAATTATTGTTATATTCTAATTTACTGATCAAATAATAAATTATTAATGGCATTGAACAATTTTGCCGGCAGAGATCTTAATGCTCAGGAATTAATTTTGCGAAATAACTAATCAAAATATAACTCGAAAATAAATTAAGTACGTGAAATAATATTTGAGAAAATATTATCTTTCAGAAGTATTTTCATGAATACGTATTAAAATTAGAGAATTTCCATGTCGATGACAATAATCAATTTCTGTTTTAAGTTTATATCATGTACTGTCGTGATTAGATACAAGTATTCCTAAATCATTAGTGATCAGTATGTTGGAATTCAGGCCATGACAACCTTCTGCTACAGTACCGTGAATTCACATCGTGAATGTCGCCTCAGAATCGTCATTACAGTTTTGCCGAGATATGTGCTATTATATATAGTAGCGCAAATTCACATCTCTCCTTAGCATTTCATTTGTATATATGCCATTGTATCATTGTTATATATGTCATTGTATCTGTTATATATGTCATTGTATCATTGTTATATATGTCATTGTATCATTGTTATATATGTCATTGTATCATTGTTATATATGTCTCCTTAACATTTCATTTTTATGAAGTATTAAAAATATTGTATAATGGTAAATGTCGAGAAATGCCTTCATTTTACAATCTTGTCATTTTAACTTAAATTATTGTTTGCTGTAAATCATCAGAAAAAAATACTGAGATCTGAGAGATACATTTCTAAATTGATATAGTTATTTCTGATGGAAATCGCAGTTGCTAAATGCTTAGTTTTTCCTTCATCTTTGAAAATTTCAAGGGCTGTAATTATAAATAATTAACATTCCATGGACTAATGATTTTATGCAAATCAGCATGTGATGCGAATTCTAAATTATTGCACAAATAATTATTATAAACGTTTTGTACAAATAATAATTCAATTATTGTATTTTTCCTTCGTCTTCTTTGAATTTTTCAAAGCTGTTATTATGAATATTTAACATTTCATTGACTGGTGACATTTATGCAAATTAGAATGCAATGTGAGTTCTGAATTATTGTACAAATAACATTTATATTGTCATGGGTACAACTCGTAGCTTAACCTCGAAATCGTCATTACAGTTCTGCAGAGATATCTGCTATTGTGTATAGTAGCGCAATTTCACAGCTCTCCTTAGCATTTCATTTTCATTAAACTATATAGCATTAAAATGCTGTATAATGGTGAATTTTGAGAAATGTCTTCATTTTTACAATATTGTCATTTTGTCTGAGACTATTGTTTGGTGTAAATCATCAGAAAAAAATTATTGAGATCTGAGAGATACATTTCTAAATTAGTATAGATATTTTTGATGTAAATATTATGGTGCAGGTATTTCTGATGGAAATATTATCATATAGGTATTTCTGACGGAGATATTGTCAAATAGGTATTTCTGATGGAAATATTATCAAAATAGGTATTTTCGAAGGAAATATCATTATATAGGTATTTCTGATGGAAATATTATCATATAGGTATGTCTGATGGAAATATTATGGTACAAGTATTTCTGATGGAAATATTATCATATAGGTACTTCTGCTGTAAATATTATGGTATAAGTATTTCTGATGATAAATATTTAACATTTCATTGACTTATGACTTTTATGCAAATCAGCATACGATATGAGTTCTAAATTATTGTACAAATAATTTACTTATATTGCAAAGTGTACTACTCATATTACAATAAATGAAGGAGAACTACTTTATAAGAATTAATTTTAAAAAATTTTCTTCAGCTTTCTATAAACTAGTTGCATTACATCCTATTGAAGATTTAATATATTGCATCTTCTTCATTACTATTTTTTAAATCTTTATTTAATTTGATTATTAAAATAAGTTGACATTCAAAAACATTTTATTTTAAAAATATTACTACAGCTTCGGACAATATATATCTACTACAGTACAGTATGTATACTACAGCTTGGGAATAAAAGTGGATTCATTTTTTCTATAATGATTACAAAAAGCGATTTACAATAAAGAAATTTCTTCATACTTTACTAGTACAATTTAATAGCTTTAAAAAGATTTAAATTTGATCTTCATTAAAATTTTCTATTTATTATTTATTAAATTTATCCATTTATTATTTTTTTTTTTATTTATTAAATTTATTCATTTATACTTGATATCATCCGAAAATTTCAATGGAGTTATTATTATCCCTAATAATTTTTGAAAAGATAAATACGAGGGTAACTCTTAAATTTTTGAGACAGCGGCAGACGACAAACGCAGGAAAAAAATTATTCATTAAATTTGTAAATTTGAACTCTTTTATGGCTGTAGACGATAATTTGTGGCAACAATTGCAATTTAGCTGTCGTATAATAGATTTTTGAAGAAAGGAAAATAGAATTGACGCGAGAGCATTACCGCGCTATGATTTTAAAGTGGGGTTAAATCAAGAAGAATGCCTTCAACGTCTACAACTAGCATATGGAAACGAAGCTTCATTTCGTGCTACTGTATAGATGGTTTACAGAATTTCGTAGAGATCGAAGTTCTCTGCTGGATCAAGAACACACAGGAAGACCTTCATCAGCTGTAGTTCCAGAAAATGTGTCGGCCATACGAAAAATGTTAGTCGATGATAATAGCTGCACTTACCAATTGATACAGAAGAAACTTAACATTGGATCCGCAGCTATACATATAATTATTCATGAAGAACTACATATGAAAAAATTAGTTTGTCATTGGGCCTTTCATAATTTAACAGAACACCAAAAAACGGAGCGTGTTAGAATCTTCAAAGAAACCATAAAATTACTTAACGATGGTGGACACCCGCCTTATTTCTAAAATCATAACTAGTGATGAAACTTACATACCGTTTTTTGACACTTCTAGCCCGACAAGAAAATAAAATATGGGTCTTTGAAGATGACACCAAACCAACTATGGTGAAAAGACAACGAGCAATGAAAAAAGTAATGTATGTATGTCGTTTTCTTCAGAAGTACGGGACTGGTCAAAGCCATCAAGCTGGAGGGACAGAAGATAGTCACAGCTAACTGGTACACCACTAAGTGTCTCCCAGAAATTCTTCAAGAGGTGAATGTAAGGGGACTCATGCTTCAGCATGATAATGCATCTTCTCATAGGGCAAGATCGACAATTGAATTTCTTAAACAAAAACACATCAAAGTGATAGAACATCCACCCTATTCCCCTGATCTTGCTATGTGTGACTTTTGGTTTTTTTTTTTAATCTCAAGAAAAATTTACGTGGTCGCCGTTTTCATTCCAAAGGTTATATTAATGAGGCTATAAAAGCATATTTTTCATCAATTGGAAGAAATGGATGGCGTGAAGCATTTAATCTTTGGAAAATCGTCTGCAAAAGTGCATTGATGTTGGAGGGGACAACTTTGAATACTCTTAAAATTTGGTAAGTTAGCTTGTACCATTTAGCCGTAAATTTCAGAGTGACCCTCGTATTAATATTATCTCCATTTTATTATTCCGTGCAGGTTTTGAATGAATTCATAGATATGTGCCTGCATATTTATCGAATTTCGATGCACATTAAATTGACTGATAATTAATTATTAAAAAAAAAAAAAAAAAAAAAAAAACAGAATTACGAAGCAGGCACATATCGCAAAGATAAGTTTCGCAGTTGAAGGAATAATTTTAAAAAAATTTATAATCTTATCTAACATAAGCCGATTTTGTTTATTGAAATGAGTAAAGAATTTAAATGAAAGAGGCTTATAAAAATTTTAAGATCATTAAATTAATTTTATGAAATCAATAGAAATTAATTAAGCATATACTCAAGCAAACATTGCATATTATAATGAACTATCAATTTGAATCATCAAGATAACAATATAGCTTTTTAAGAGCAATGAATTAAATTAATGAATTGATTAGATTGATTGAATTAAATAATTAGAATTGAATTAATTGAAATTAATTGATTGTAGTATTGATTGAATTAAAATGTAATTATATATGAATAAATATATTTTAGTAAACAAATAATACTGATAAATATTTTTATGTTATAAATAATTTGATAAAACTACCTTTTAAACTAAAATTTTTATTTTGATTTTGAGATATAGAAAATAACGAGAATTGAATTTTTATTTGAATGAACATGAAAATCTTTTAACATATAATAATTTTATAGACAGACGAAATAAGTAGCACTTAATACAAAAATTAAAAGCACATAGATTTAATAAAACTATTTACTGTTTAAATAAAATTTATCTATTATATTTAATCGTATACTACTACTGTATAATGCTCTACTCATATAATTTGATTCGGTAATTTTTGCCTTTTGATATTGGTTCATTTTAATGCATATAACATTATGTATGACTAGATTTCAGAAAAATTAAAAACGTAAAAGTATATTATTACAATACTACAGTGTCCAAAAAGTAAGACCAATTTTTAATTTAAAATTCCCGGGCATAAGGAATTTCAATTTATTTTTCTTCTTTAGATTGCTGGCATTGTTCTTGACATCTCTGTGAAAATTTACGTCAAAATATTCATTAGTGTTTGAGTTACGCTTGGTTTTGTGAGACGCTAAAACTGATTCCGGCGATTTTTGAAATATCAGAATTAATTAAGCAAGAACTTGCGTTAAATGTTGTTTGCGGAAACGTATAGTTTGTTGCAGAAGGCATTCCTATATCGGAAAGAAATGTTTAGAAGTGATAAAAACAGTTCAAAGAAGACAGATAACGTGTTGAAGACATGAGCCTTCTGGTCGACCCTCAACCACTCGGGACACCATTTTGAGTCGATTGAAGAGATTCAACGGGAATCAACACGCGCTTTGAAGGCCATCCCTGCCGATGACAGTTTAGCATGCATTGTGGATTGAAAAAGTTCGCATAAGTGTATTGTGTCCGGAGGGGATTACTTTGAAGGCGATAAAATAAATTTGGAAGAATAAATAAAGAGTTTTTGAAAAATAGGTCTTACTTTTTGGGCACAGTAGAACTATTTTGATTTTTAAGAGGTTTTCTTCTATTGAAACTATAAAATATTCCATATTAATCAACATCATTTATAAGATTTTTCTTCGATTTGAATATAAAAATAAGTAGATGCAAAAATTTTTAAAAATAATTGTACTACAAAAACATTTTATTTAAAAATCTTTACACTACAGCTGAAAAAGCAAAGTGGATTCATTTTTCAATAGCGATAAAAAAAAAGGGATTACAATAAAAACTGAAATAGCTTCATACTTTATAGCGGGATTTTATAGCTTTGAAATGCGTTAAATTTGAAATCCATTTATTCTTGCTACCGTCAAAAATTACAATGGCATTATCTTTTTCCCCGCTTTTATTTTTTTTTTTTTTCAAAAAGTTTGTATCCTTAGTAACTAAGTCGTAATTTCCTTCTAGACTTATCAGATTGAAAAAAGCTAACAAAGACGATTTGGGAACTGTTCTGCTGTGAAAAATTGTTACCTTTTAAAGTCCTTTTAATAGAAGTTTGATAAAAAAAAAAAAAAAATTGCAGAAATGTTCTGTTTGTTCATTTCGTTGCAATCTTTTAACTTCCATAAAAATTTTTTTTTTTAAATATCGTTCCGAAAATTACTTTTTAATTATTAATAGACGAGAAGATTATAATAAACGCATATGAAAAAGAAAGTTTAGGTTTAATTGTTTTTTTGCATATTTATTTTTATTGTATTTGAAAAACAATCATTGCCGTAATCGTCTATTTTATTAAAAAAAAAAAAATATGGGTTATACTTTAAAATCCCTGTTATATTAACGGAATTTGTGCAGAATTATGTGGTTTTATGATAAATTTAACTTTTCCACGATTTCCTCCCCCTATCCTAGGTTTTAATTAATAAATTCATAAGAGATTTTCCATAATTATTTTTTTAATAATTATAGAAAATTTACTAATAATAAACTAATAATAATAAAATTATAGAAAATTTAATTCCACTTCTTTTCTCCATTAATTCAGACATTTCAAAAATCGCCGGAATCAGTTTTAGCTTCTCACAACGCCAAGCGTAACTCAAACACAAATGAATATTTCGACGTCAAATTTCACACTAATATTAAAGACAGTGACAGCAACCTAAAAAAAAAAAAATTTAAATTTTATAAATCAAGAGAATTTTAATTTGAAAAATTGGTCTTACCTTTTTTGACACAGTATAGTAATTTTATAGTATAGTAATTTTATAGGCATCCGAAATAGTAGCACTTAATACAAAAATTAAAAGCACATAGATTTAATAAAACTATTTACTGTTTAAAATAGAACTTTTACTACATTTTACAGTATACCTACTATCGTACTATTTAGATTTTTAAGAGGTTTTCTTCTATTGAAGCTATAATATATTCCATATTAATCAATATTATTTATTAAATCTTTCTTCGATTTGAATATAAAAATAAGTAGATACAGAATTCTTAAAAATAATAGTACTACAAAAAAATATGTTTTTAAATCTTTATTCTGTTACAGCTGAAAAAACAAAGTGGATTCATTTTTCAATAGCGATAAAAAAAAGGATTACAATAAAAACTGAAATAGCTTCATGCTTTATAGCGGGGTTTTATAGCTTTGAAATGCGTTAAATTTGAAATCCATTTATTCTTGCTACCGTCGAAAATTACAATGGCATTATCTTTTCCCCGCTTTATTTATTTTTTTTTTCAAAAAGTTTGTATCCGTAGTAACTAAGTCGTAATTTCCTTCTAGACTTATCAGATTGAAAAGCTAACAAAGAAGATTTGGGAACTGTTCTGCTGTGAAAAATTGTTACCTTTTTAAAGTCCTTTTTAATAGAAGTTTGATAAAAAAAAATTTTTTTGCAGAAATGTTCTGCTTGTTCATTTCGTCTTGCAATCTTTTTAACTTCCATACAAATATTTTTTTTTTTAAATATCGTTCTCAAAGTTACTTTTTAATTATTAATAGACGAGAAGATTTCAAGATTATAATAAATGCGTATGAAAAACTGAAAGAAAGTTAGGTTTAATTGGTTTTTCGCATATTTATTTTTATTGTGTTTGAAAAACAATCATCGTCGCAATCGTCTATTTTATCAAAAAAAATATGTATTATATTTTAAAATCATAGATATATTTATATCTATGATTTATGTAGAATTGTGGGGTGATGAGAAATTTTACTTTCCCACAATTTGTTTCTTTATTCTATACTTTTTATTGAACGCATTTATAAGAAAATTTTGTAGTTTTAGTTTTAGTAGTTTTGTAGTTTTGTTTTTTGTATTTAATGCATAAAAGAATTGTAGCATTTCGTTCCTAGGAGAGAGGAATTTATATTCTTTAGCAAGTACATAATAACAACCTAACACTCAAAGTTGGCAGCAGATAAGCAGTGTTATGGTTAGTTATAGTATTTGTAGGTATTATTGTTTTGTACTGATGTGAACAAACTGTCACTAAGACCTGTCTCAAATTAAAAATATTCTTTCATTTTGCTCGAATCAAAATAGAGGAAACATTAACAAAACCTATTCTTTTATTTTCTCTTACGGCTAGAAAGGTGATTATTATTATCTAATATTGCCCGAAAACGACTGATAAAAGGAACACATTTAAAACAAATTCAATATATTTAATAAACGTTTCACTTTTAGCAGATAGAAGAATGAATTTTATTTTTAGAAGAAAGAGAGTAGAGAAGACCTAAAGCTTCAAATTCGAAAATTACTAGCTACTTTTGTTCAGTTTTACAACTGAACTTCAAACTGACAGACTGTGAGTCAAGTTTTCGACTTTATCATGTTTACGTCAACTTCATATGCCCAGAGGTGACTGCCCTGGCTTGCTTAAATTTACCACATTTTTTTTCTGCAAAAAAAAACATTTTAAAGAAGTTCCACAACTCTTCAACTTCCTCAACATCTTGAAAGAGTAGGTTTTCATTTACATATTTTTAAATATTATATTGTAATTTGGGATGAAACACAAATTAAAAATCAACAAAAGTGACATTTTTTTTTCTAAATTAAAAGTGTTTCATGTTTTCAAAAGAAAGAAACATATGCTTGAAATTTTCTTGAAAGAATGTTTTTTTTTTTTAAATTGAGAAGTAGAAAGAGTGTTTAATATAAAAATGCGGAGTTCCTGCGAAATGTCTCGAGGCAAAATTCAGCATCTCATTGTGAGTTGTTTTAATGAAATACTTTGAAGGACCTCATTTTTATAAATAAAAAAAAAGAAAGAAAAATTGTAAAATAGTTGTAGAAACATTTTATGTAAAAAAAAAAGGAAAGAAAAGAAACTATTTTAAAGGAAACACAAGTTTTTGAGGAATTTCTTAAAATTTTATATTTACAAAGAAAAACGGTACAAATTTTAGTTAATTCTCAACAATTTTTTTTAAGAATTGCATCTCGTTTCTTGGAAATTTACAAATTTTATAAGATGAATCATGCAAAGATCAATACTTTTTTTCTTTTTAAAATGTGTTGTTGGCTTTATAATGTATAAATGTATTTTTAAATTTGGTTACCAAGTTATTATACAAGAGGGAAAAATTGAATCCATCAATAGTGTTTATTTCAGTCACAGAGTTTAGAAAAAGAGTATTATTTGAAGTATTGTAACATGCATGAACTATTATGTCTGTATTAATAGTCAAACCGTCTATTGCAGTGATTTTAGATTTTTGGACGTAAACAACTTTAAACCGTGGATCCCTGTCTAATACAATTGCAGAGCTAATATGATACGTAATATATATTATTATATACCTAATATGATATATAATAATAATAATATAATACGTAGATCTAATATGACAGTAAGCGTTGGGCTTATGGTTAACAACCCTACCCTGTAAAAAGAAAACATTAGGCAGATGGCCTTGTCCCACCGATACCTGTAGTGCCAGGATTTGGTTTGGTTTGTTGATCTACGGTCATTTTGTGCACACTTTAAGCTAATTAGACCGGGACCGAAAATCATACACGCAGTTTAACGTGGATTCCAAACCACTAACAAACATCCATACCACCGCTAAAAAAATTCGAACCTGAAGGCAGTGGTACGAAAGACCAGAGCGCTAGTCAATTGGCCGTTAGTAGGTAGTACCAGCTAGTTAGTTAGTCATACTTGAATATCTATCCAATATACATCTATCAATTTAGTAATTTAATAAACATTTCAAAATATTGAAATATTTTTTTTCATCCGATCATTTACATGCATGATTATATCAATTTGATTTAAACTGTATTTATAATGAGAAGATTTTTTTATATTAGTCAAATCATAATAGATGAAACGTTACCAAAAACAATTTTTTTCTCTTACAGGTTAGAAAGGTGATAATTCTTATCTAATAATGCCTGTAAAACTACTGATAAAGGGACAATTTTACATTTAAGACAATTTGTATATATGTAGAAAACGTTTCGTTTTTAAAAGATAGAAGAATGAATCTCATGTCTAGAGGAGAGAATAGAGAAGACCCCAAACTTCAATTTCGAAAAATTCCTGCTACTGTTGTTCAAGTTGACAACTGAACTTCAAACTGACAGACCGTGAGTCAAGTTTTCGACATCTCTTTATCATGCTTTCGGTAACTTCGCATGCCCAGAGGTGACTGCCCCTGGCTTGTTTTAAATTTACTTCATTTTTTTCTGCATAAAACATTTTTAAGAAGTTCGAAAACTCTGCGTTAGAAACTTCTTTAAAGAGTAGGGTTTCATTTACATATTTTTAAATACATTATTATCTTGTAATTTTTGATAAAACGTAAATGAAAAATCAACAAAAGTCACATTTTTTCTCCTAAATTAAAAGTGTTTCGGGTTTCAAAGAAAGAAACATGTGCTTGAAATTTTCTTGGAAGAATTTTTTTTTTTTTTTAGACTGAGGAGTAGAAAGAGTGTTTCATATAAAAATACGGCGTTCGTGCGAAATGTCTCGAGGCAAAATTCAACATCTGATTGTGAGTTGTTTTAATGAAATACTTTGAAGGGTCTCATTTGTAAATAGAAAAGAAAGAAAGAACATTTTGAAATAGTTGTAGAAACATTTTATGTAAAAAAGAAAAGAAACTGTTCTAAAGGAAACACAAGTTTTTTTTGAGGAATTTCTTAAAATTTTTATATTTACAAAGAAAAAATTTTCAATTTTAATTAATTCTCAACAATTTTTTTAAGAATTGCATCTCGTTTCTTGAAATTTACAAATTTTATAATATGAATCATGCAAAGATAAATACTTTTTCTTTTAAAATGTTTTGTTGGCTTTATGATATGTATATGTATTTTTTTAAATTAGGTTACCAAGTTGTTGTACAAAGAGGAAAAATATGAATCCATTAATAGTGTTTAATGCAATCACAGAGTTCAGAAAACAGGGTATTATTTGAAGTATTGTAACATGCATGAACTATTATGTTTATATTAATAGTCAAACTGTCTATTGCAGTGATTTAGAGATTTTTTTGGACGTAAACAACTTTAAACCGTAGATTCCTGTCTAATACGATTGTAGAGCGTACAGATAGAGAGTAGAGCTAATATGATACGTAATATATATTATTATATACCTAATATGATATACACTGAAGTGACAAAAGTCATGGGATAGCAACATGCAAATTTTCAGATGGCAGTAGCATCGCGTAGAACAGGTATAAATGCGCAGTGCTTTCGCAGAGCTTTTTCATTTCTGTTCAAGTTATTCATGTGAAGAGGTTTTGACGTGATGATGACCGCACGACGGGAATTAACAGACTTTGAACGCGGAATGTTAGTTGGAGCTAGACGCATGGGTCATGCCATTTCGGAAATCGTTAGGGAATGCAACATTCCCAGATCCACTGTGTCAAGAGTGTGCCGAGAGTATGAAATTTCAGGCATAACATCCCACCATGGACAGCGCAGTGGTCGACCGCCTGCACTTAACGACCGAGACCGGCGACGTCTGCAAAGAGTCGTAAATTCTAACAGACAAGCAACACTGCGTCAAATAACCGCAGAAATCAATGTGTGGGACGTACAAGGGTTGTCTGTTAGAACTGTGCGGAGAAATTTGGCTTTCTTGGGCTATTCCAGCAGAAGACCGACTCGAGTGCCTTTACTGACAGAACGACATCGCTTGCAGCGACTCGTGGGCACGTGAGCATATCGGTTGGTCCCTAGATGAATGGAAAACCGTGGCCTGGTCCGATGAGTCACGATTTCAGTTGGTAAGAGCTGATGGTAGGGCTCGAGTGTGGCGCAGACCCACGAAGCCATGGACCCAAACTGTCAGCAAGGCACTGTTCAAGCTGGTGGTGGCTCCGTAATGGTGTGGGCTGTTTTTCATGGCCTGGACTTGGTCCTCTGGTGCGACTGGACCGAACATTGACTGGAAATGCTTATGTTCAGCTACTTGGAGATCACTTGCAGCCATTCATGGACTTCATGGACCCAAACAACGATGGGATTTTTATGGATGACAATGCGCCATGTCACCGGGCCACAACTGTTCGCGATTGGTTTGAAGAACATTCTAGACAATTCCAACGAATGATCTGGCCACCTAGATCGCCCGACATGAATCCCATCGAGCATTTATGGGACATCATCGAGAGGTCTGTTCGTGCCCAAAATCCTGCATCATCAACGCTTTCACAATTATGGACGTCTATCGAGACAGCATGGCTCAATATTCCTGCAGAAGACTTCCAATGACTTGTTTCCATGCCACGTCGGGTTGCTGCACTTCGCCGGGCGAAAGGAGGGCCGACACGATATTAGAGGTATCCCATAACTTTTGTCACTTCAGTGTATAATAATAATAATATAATACGTAGATCGTAGATACGTAGGTCTAATATGACTGTAAGCGTTTGGCGTGTGGTTGACAGACAACCCTACCTCGTAAAAAGAAAATATCTCCTGCCTCAAAATCTGTCAGTGGGTGGATGGCCTTGGCAAACCATGGCCTGTAGTGCCAGGGTTTGGTTTAGTTTGTTGATCTATGTTCAGTCTGTGCACACTTTAGGCTAATCAGACCAGGACCTAAATCTTACACGCTGTTTAACGTGGATTCCAAACCACTAACAAACATCCATGCTACCGATAAACCTGAAGCCTGTGGTACCAAAGGTCAGAGTGCTAGCCAATTGGCCATTAGGCCGCGTAGTGCTAGCTAGTTAGTTAGTCATACTTCAATATCTATCCAATATATGGTATTTTTTTTATTCAGTAATTTAATAATCGTTTCTGAAAATTTAATTTTTTTTTCATCTAATCATTATTATGGTTCATTAAATCCTTTCCTTTAAATCGTATTTATAATCAAAAAAAATTTCTTTGATAATACTCAAATCATAATGGATGAAACGCTACCAAAAACTATCTTTTTTTTTCTCTTACTGTTAGAAGAAATATTCTTATCTAATAATCCAGAAAAACAGTTGATAAAAGGAATATATTTATGACAATTTGTATATATTTAATAAACATTTCGTATTTAAAAGGTAGAAGAATGAATTTTATATTTAGAAGAAAGAGTAGAGAAGATCCAAAACTTTAATTTCGAAAAGATTTCTACTACTTTTGTTCAACTTGACAACTGAACTTCAAATTAACAGACTGTGAGTCAAGTTTTCGACGTCTCTTTATCATATTTTCGGCAACTTCACATGTCCAGAGGTGACTGCCCTGACTTGCTTAAATTTACCACATTTTTTTTTCTGCAAGAAACATTTTTAAAAAGTTCGGCAACTCTGCATTAGAAACATCTTTAAAGAGTAGATTTTTATTTACATATTTTTAAATAACATTATCTTGTAATTTTGGATGAAACACAAATGAAAAATCAACAAAAGTGACATTTCTTTTTTTAAATTAAAAGTGTTTCGGGTTTCAAAGAAAGAAACTTATGCTTGAAATTTTCTGGAAAGAATTTTTTTTTTTTTAGATTGAGAAGTAGAAAGATTGTTTAATATAAAAATACGGTGTTCGTGCGAAATGTCAGGAGGTAAAATTCAGCATCTGATCGTGAGTTGTTTTAATGAAATACTTTGAAGGGTCTCATTTTGTAAATAAAAAAAAAGAAAGAAAAATTTTGAAATAGTTGTAGAAACATTTTATGTAAAAAAAAAGAAAAGAAAAACAGTTCTAAACGAAACACAAGTTTTTGTCGAAATTCTTAAAATTTTTATTTTTACAACGATAAACTTCAAATTTAATTAATTCTCCACAATTTTTTTAATGACTTGCATTTCATTTCTTGGTAATTTACAAATTTTATAAGATGAGTTATGCACATATAAATATTTTTTCCTTTAAAATATTTGTTGGTTTTAGGATAATATATATGCATTCTTGAATGTGATTACCCGGCTATTGTTCGAGAGAGAAAAAGATTTGAATCCGTTAATGGTGTTTATTGCAGACACAGGAGTTAGAAAAGAGAAGACTATTTGAACCATTGTGTTGTTTCTTATCCCACTCGGTCGAGAAATGGCATAAGAAACAGCACGCTTGGCAACTTAAGAACCCAGGTTGTTCCCCGTAGCAACATCTAGGTTAAAGTCCATGAACCCGTGTGTTCTCATGCAAAGAGGGAAGGTGGGGCAGCTTCTGTTGTGATGGTGCACCAGTAGGTAAAAGTATGATTTGGTTCCGTTACGCTGAAGAAGGAGGGCAGTACCTTCCAGAAGAATTTTAGGGGAATTACCCCGTATTTGTGTATGGTATGCTAGAGAAACCCGAAAATTCCACCAAGTAGTCCGACTGGGGCAAAATTCAAAACAAAGATTTAAATGATGATAAAAGATTTAAACCGTTAATAGCGTTTATGGCAGTGACTGGGCTTAAAAACGAAAAGACTATTTGAACCACTGTGTTGTTTCTCATCCCACTTGGTAGACAGCAACAATTGGATCAAGTCCAGGAACCCATGTGTTCTCATGGATGGAGGGAAGAGGCGGGCAGCTTCTGTTGTGATGGCACCAGTAAAAGTATGATTTGGTTCCGTTACGCTGAAGAGGAGGAGGGCAGTACCTTCAGAAGGATTTTTTAGGGAATTACCCCGTATTTGTGTATGGTATGCGAGAAATCCAGGAAAATTTCCACCAAGTAGTCCGACTAACGATTCAAAATTCTAAACAAAGATTTAAATGATGAAAAAAGATTTAAATCCGTTAATAGCGTTTATTGCAGTGACTGGGCTAAAAAAAAGAAAAGACCATTTGAACCAGTGTGTTGTTTCTCATTCCCACTTGGTAGACAGCAACAATTGGATCAAGTCCAGGAACCCATGTGTTCTCATGGATGGAGGGAAGAGGTGGGCAGCTTCTGTTGTGATGGAGCACCCGTAGGTAGAAGTATATGATTTGGTTCCGTGTCACTGTATGGTATGGGAGAAATCCCGCAAAACTCCCACCACATAGTCCGACTGATGATGTAGTAAGATGCTGAACATCACAAACGCGTTATCGAAGCTATCGTTATCGTTACAAGTATATACAATAAAGCCGCCAGTGGTTTGAAATTCAGGCCTAATTCTCACCAGAGCCGTACGTTTCCACTTTGCAAACAACCATGGTACGACTTGAACTGTACTGCCAAGGAGATAGTTAATTAGTTAGTATTTGCGTTAAATGTATTCTGTACACAATTGATTGGAGATGCATAGCCTGAATGGTTCATTATCTAGTTAATTAATTATTTTTCTGAACTTAAAATTCGTAAGTGTAGGTGGGTTTAATTTTTTATAGCTGTATAAAAAATAAAATGTTAATGTGAATATAGCACACATATTTTAATAGAAGTGAATTTAAAAGAACATTTCTGCAGAAAGTTCAATATAGTATTTTTGCGTAAAAAGTTATTGTGCACCCAGGCTGTTCTAATAATAATTAAGATAAATAAGACTCTTTTAAATTTATCGAAAGATATCATTTTGTGACTATTGTATTTAAAAATTATTTTTTGTAATTTGATTTTATTGACTTGGATAACGCAAAGAGACCCGAACTAAATGACACTTGCCAATAGTGTCATCTTTGAAAAAAAATGTAACAGAATGTGTTTCCAACTAATCTTCAAAAAATACGTGATAAAACCGATATGAATCTCACGTCTTTCTTTGAGGAACTTTGTAATATACCGGAATGGAACAGTTCTGCTTCATGTATTATGTGCTGCGATTCTTTGGAAGGAAAAAACCGATATGTTTTATTGTTCAAGTTCCCGATGCAGTTATTTTTCTTACGGCTCATCAATTGAAGAGAAGTTTTATCCCTTCTTATACTTTACGGATTCATTTTTTTCTTTTTCTTTCCTTCAGAAAAAAAGTTTTTAAAGAGAGTAGATTTTTCTCATGAACGGAAAAAGAAAGTTCGTTTTTTTTCCCAAGAATTGTTGTTCTTGTTCATAATATTTGATACCTTAAAGAGTTTAGACATTATTGTATTATTTGAAAATAATTACCTGTTGATAATTTTTTCTAAAATTTGCGTGGCTTTTAATAAATGTTAAGATATTATAATATTATAATAGTTAAGATATTATATTATAATATTTTTCTCATGGAATAAAGTTTTGCTTACAGATAAATTATATTCAAGTTCTGGTATTTTTATTCTTCTTGATGTAAGGTTTGGATAAATAATTTTGATAAAATGATAAAAATCAATGAATAAAATTATAAAAAATTATTAAAAATATATAATAATAAAAATTAAGGAAAATATATAATATTGAGAGGTATTAATTATAGTAATATAATTAGGAGAATTGTTCAAACAAAGTGAAAATCTAAGAAATAAAAACTATTTATCCAATTTAAAAATCCAATCTAAAATTTGCATACAAAAATACATGCAAAATCTTTGTATAATGAATTTTCAATGCAAACGAATGTCGAATGTTGAATGTTGAATGCAACAATTTTTATCCGTTCTTATAATTTACTAATTCATTTTTTCCTTCCGTCAGAAAAAGTTTTTAAGGTTACAGTAGATTTTCTGATAAACGAAAAAAAAAAAAAAAAAAAAAAATGAGGGTATTTAATGTTGTAAATTTTTATAATATTGTATGTTAGTGATATAAAGTTTTACTTATATTTAAGTTTTATTCATGTTCTGATATTTTTATACTTCTTTTATGTAAAAACTGACAATTAATTATTAATACAAATCTATGAGTAAAAGTTATTAAAAATGTATAATTATAAAAAATAATGAAAATTTATAATAAAATTTTAAAATTTATAATAAAATTAAGGAAAATTCATAATGGATAAAAATTAATAATAGTAATGTAATTAGAGGATTTCTTTCAAACGAAGTGAAAATTTCCAATCTAAAGATTTATACATGCAAAATGTTTGCATAATGAACGTTGAATGCGAAATTATTGTGTTGTTGTCTCTTATCTCACCGAATGGACAGCAGTATCTAGACAAAGACCTTTTATATACAGACCTGTGGATTAAAATTAAAGATTTAAATTTGATAAAATGCAGTTTATTCAAAGGAGAGATATTCAATGTTCTCTAGTCTACGATGAATTCAAAACACGTAGTTAGCGGCAGACAGATTATCACACGGCGTAATACATAAAACCACAAAAGTCACTTTGGAAACAGGTAAAAAAAAAAAAAAAGAAAGAAAAGTACTCTTTGTTTTATCAGAATTTCTCCTGTCTTCTCAAAAACCTCACTTTAAGGAAATCGCCAAGTGGGGAAGGGATCAGCTTCCCTCCCTTCTCATTGTAGTAAACTATCACCAATCACGGTCTATCACCAATCACAATGCACCAACTCATGGTGTAGTCCATATTCCATCTATAATTATTTCGACCTGTGAAGGCCACATGCAATAAATTTCATGAATCTCATTATACAAGACACTGAATATCTGCCATCAGATTTGAGTGACAGGTCGTTCTCATTAGTAAAAACACTAATTGCATGTAATATAACCCACAACACTGTTTGTCTGCTGTCAAATTTGAGTGATGGGTTATTATAATTTCAAATAACATACATTCCTCTCTCCAAGAAAAGAAATGTTATAACTCGACCCTTGGGAAAAATGCTACAATGCTTATAATTATGATAATGGCAAATAACTTTATAATACAAAACACTATTAAAATTTTAATCAAGATTTTAAAAATAATTTAATCCTTTATAGAGGAATCTTACCTTTTGACAAATTTGTCAAAAAAAAAAAAATTTAGCTTCTGGTGAGACCATTATTTAATTTAAATTTTAATTATATTTAAAAATTAAACTATATTTAGCTATGATTAATTAGTTATTTAATTTATATTTAAAAATTAAAATCGAAATTCAATAAAGTTAAGCAATTAGGTACTCCAATGTGTTTCACTTTTACTATTAATACACCACAAGAATGTGCTCCAGTTCTGCAACATCAAAACAATTTTTAATAACTTTTCACAGGTCAATTGCAGCAATAACTGCAAAATAAAGAAAATTAAACAGATATAAAAGCCCAGTCGAAATTTATTAAGTTACTGTTTAAAACTTAGAAGCAAAATCTGACATCGAAACACCCGAGGGGTTCTATTTTAAGATTCGTATTTCATGGTACTTTCTTAGTAAGTAACTCTTTCATCTTTCCCAAAATAAATATTTTCATGCTCATGAAATGCTAATTAGAACGGAGGTGGACAACTTGAAACTACAACAGCAGACCGATGCGAGCCTCGGTTCCATTTAATGTCGTTAGTTCCGCAGAGCTACAACTTTCAAGAAAAATAAAAAGAATAATATTTTTCAAAGTCGCACGTTGTTAAGAGCGAATCTTTCCGCAAGGAATTTAAGTTTCCTGAAGTTATTAATGACCGGTTTTCTTTTAAAAAGAAATGCTTTTATCAGAAATGGGGGGATGTCGTTCGAATGTTTAATCCAGACGAATCTTGATGGCTTTTACTAAATTTCCGGTTTCGACCCTTAGGTTGTTTAGAAAAACTATCTATAGGGTAATGTGTAGAATGAAATAGAAAATGGTGTCTGTGACATTTTGTTCCTAGATTGATAAGAATAGTGTGAGTTTAATCCATTAAAAGATCTTTAATATCTTAAAAATAAATAGATTTATCTTTAATAAATTTCATTAATATAAAAATGTTATCTCATGAATTTCATTTCTTAAATATCTTTAATCTAATAAATTTCAATCCTTTGGTTGTTTAGAAACTTCCACGAGATTTATTTAGAAATTGTCAATGTATATTTGTAGAATGGAATGTATATTAGTAGAATTGAAAAAATGATGTGGAAAGCGTTTTTATGATTTCGTTAAGAAGAAGGCTCTTTTAAATTTTTGTGTCATTGGAATGCTTAATCTAGATAGATCTTGATGATTTTTAATGGAGGCTTAAGTTGTTTAGAAACTATCTATACGTAGTTTGTAGAATAAAAACAGAAAAATGTGGCACTTTGTTCTAGATCAGGGGTCGGCAACCTGCAGGCTCGCGAGCCACATGCGGCTCTTTGGATGAAGCTGAGCTCTTTAGTTCCATACGCAAATATTATTTATTTTACCAAAAAAAAAACATTTAAAAATCGTTTAAACATGTATGTACGTAACGCAATAAAAGAAATGCCGCGAGTTGAGGCATTTTATATTCGTCGCATGGAATAGTCTTCCAGATTTCTACAGTGAGGTGAAGAAGTTGGCATTTGGAGTGCTGACTATCTTCGGATCGACATATTCGTGCGAGCAAGCGTTCTCTTGCATGAATATAATTGTAAAGAGAAGCCAACTAACAAATGAAAATTTAGAGTCATGTTTGAAACTTAAAACAACAAGTTATGAGCCTAATTTATCCAAACTTTCTAAAACCATGCAAAGCCAATGCTCCCATTGAATTTGTTTGCTCAAATGTATGCTGTTATTTTTTTTATTTTAAGTACAAGTGACATTGTTTAGTAAAGTTTAAATTTTCTACTTGAATAACCATGCAAAGCCATCGCTCCCATTTAATTTATTTGCTCAATTGTTTGTTATTGAAGTACAAGTTAGTGTTGTAAGTAAATGCTTAATTGTTTTAATTTTTTACTTACATAATAAGTAATTATCTAATAATGCCATATATATATATTATCTAATTTGTTGTGAAAAACACTACTTATATATGCATAAATAGATATTTTTTTCTTATGAATAAATAGATTAGTTTTTTTATCAAAAACTTTATTTATGCGAGTACTATGTATTGTTGGCAAGAAAAGATTTTGTGAATCTTTAAAAACTTTGAAATTTTTGTAAATTTCCATTTTTGGCTCTTCCGACTCAAGGTTGCCGATCCCTGTTCTAGATTGATAAGAAAAGTTTGAGCTTAATCTAGACATATCTTGATACCTTTAATAAATTTAAATTTTCAACGAGTTTTGTTTAGAAATTATGTGTGTATATTTGTAGAATGGAAAGAAGAAATGACTACTTCTCTTGTGGTTTCTTTAAGAAAGAATTGTCTCGTAAATTTTCACAAGAAAAGTTCGAAAGTTTAATGTAGACAAATCTTGATGATTATTAATAAACTGCCGTTCTCAACCTAAGGTTGTTTACATACATAGTTGATACTTATTAGAAGGAAATAGAAAAGAAGTAAAGGAAAAATGCTGGCTTAATACTTAATTTTAGACTGATAAGAATAGTGTGGGCTTAGTTTAGATAGATCTTTTGTTTTTTAATAAATTTCCATTTTCAACTGTAAGATTTAGAGTTAAGACAGAACAGTTAAGACTATTAAGTTAAATCTAGAAAGATCTTATAGAAACTATCTATACATGGTTTGTACTCTTTAGAAGGAAATGGAAAGGAAGGAAAGGAAAAAATGCTGGTTGTATTATTTCGTTTTGGGCTAATAAGAATAATGTGGGCTTAGGCCAGACAGATCTTGGGGATTTTTAATAAATTTCCATTTTCAACCCTAAGTTTGTTTAGAAATTATCTATACATAGTTTGCACTTAGAAGGAAATGGAAAAAGAAGGAAAGGAAGAATACAGGCTTTAATACGTGGTTTTAGACTGATAAGAATAGGTTTAGTTCATACAGATTTTGGTGACTTTTAATAAATTTCCATTTTCGACCTTGAGTTTTATTTAGAAATTATCCATGCTGTATTCTGCAGAATTAGATAGCGAAAACTTTTTTCCCTTATTATTTCTTTAAAAAGAAATGCTGTATAATTTTCATCATTCAGGGTTTTTAAAGAAAGAAGGGTCTTTTAAATTTTCATCAGAAAAGGTGTGTCGTTCGATTGCTTTATCTAGACACAGCTTGGTGATTTTTAATGATTTGCCTTTTTCAACCCTAAGGTTATTTAGAACTATCTGTGCATAGTTTGAACTCTTTAGAAGGAAATGGAAAAGAAGGAATAACAAAATTCTGACTTAAGACTTGGGTTTAGGCATAAGAATAGTGTGGGCTTAATTCAGACACATTTTGATGATTTTTAATAAATTTCCATTTTCAACCTTGAGTTTTATTCAGAAATTATTCATGCATATTTTGTATTCTACAAAATTAGAAAATGAAAGGCGTGTTGCCCTTATTGTTTCTTTAAAAAGAAATTCTGTATAAGTTTTCATCATTCAGGGTTTCTTTAAGAAAGAAGTGTCGTTCAAATTTTATCAGAAATAGTGTGTCATTCGAATGCTTAATCTAGACCGTTGATGATGATTTTTAATTAATTTCTATTTTTCTATTTTGAGTTCTATTTAGAAATTATCAATATTAATTTTGTATTTTGAAGAATGGAATGGAGAAAGGTGTACTTCCCACATGTAAATTTAAGAAAGTTAATTTAAATTCGCATCAAATTTTTGTGTAATTTGAATATTTAATCCTTGCAGATCTTGATAACTTTTAATAAATTTTGTTCAGAAGAAACACATATTATGTATAATGAAAAGGAGAAATGTTTTAGTTAGAATACATTTATAAAGCTATGAATATGATATAAGGTATTTATGTGATACGTTTAGAATGAGTTTTATATTTAGTATTTAATTGGTAATTTCATGTTTATTAGATAATAATGAACTTTATAATAATATTCGCAATTTGAGTGATCATTATGGATTAATTTTGTATTCACAACGATTAAATTAGTGTCCATTATTTTTAAACTAGCGATGATCATTAGAAGTGATGACCAATGAGTGATCATTATGGATTAAATTTGTATTCACAACGATTAAATTAGTGTCCATTATTTTTTAAACTAATCTCGTATTCAACTTTCATTATGCCAATAGATTGGAAAATTTCGATTTGTTTGAAATAATTCCACCTAATTACATTAATTTTATTATATATTTTTATTAATTTTGTTTGTAATTTGAGTGATCATTATGGATTAATTTCATATTCACAACGATTAAATTAGTGTCCATTATTTTTACAATAATTATGCAAAGGTTTTGCATGTATAAATCTTTAGATTGGAAATTTTACTTTGATTAAAAGCCTTTCTCCTAATTGCATTACCACTATTAATTCTCATTAATTTCATTATATATTTTGATTCATTTTTATAATATAAGTTTTTCTTAGTTTTCATTCATTTTTATAATTTATCAAAGTATTTGACAATTTTACGTCAACGAAGCATAAAAATGCCAGGACTTGAATATAATGCGATACATTTACAATGAGTTTTATATTATAGCGTTTGAGTTTTATATTAATAGCGTTTATTTGGTAATTTCATGTTTATTAGATCTAATTATTAATTTTATCATAATACTTTCAATTTGATTGGTTATTATGGATTACTTTTCTATTTCCAACGATTAAATTAGTGTCTATTATTTTACAATAATTTTACAATCAACGTTTGTTATGAAAAGATTTTACATGCATAAATGTTTAGATTGGAATTTTTCACTTTATTGGAAAATATTCTTCCAAAATTGAATTACTATTATTACTTTTAATTAAATTTATTATAAATTCTCATTAATTTTTATTATTAATAATGGTTTTAATTTTTTATTTATTGATTTTTAAAATGTATCAAAATTATTTTTTACATAAAGTACAAAAATACCAAATTTTGAATAAAATTTAAATACAAGTAAATGCAAAAAAATCTGTTGCAATATTATAATACCATCACAATTATAAAAGCAACAAAAATTTCAGAAAAAAAATTATCAATAGTTAATTATTTTCAAATTATATAATAAAGTAAAAAACTCTTTAAGGTATCAAATATTATGAACAAAAACAACAATTCTTGGGGGGAAAATCGAACTTTCTTTTCCCGTTTATGAGAAAAATCTACTCTACTTTAAAAACTTTTTCGGAAGAAAGAAAGAAAAATAAATGAATCCTTAAAGTATAAGAAGGGATAAAACTGCTCTTCAATTGATGAGCCGTAAGAAAAATAACTGCATTGGGAACTTGAACAATGGAGCATATCGGTTTTTTTCCTTCGAAAGAATCGCAGCACATAATACATGAAGCAGAACTGTTCCATTCCGGTATATTACAAAGTTCCTCAAAGAAAGACGTGAGATTCATATCGGTTTTTATCACGTATTTTTAAGATTAGTTCGAAACACATTCGGTTGATGCATTTTCAAAGATGACACAATTGGCAAGTGTCATTTAGTTTGTGTCTCTTTGCGATGTTCAAGCCAATAAAATCCAAATTACAAAAGAGAAAAAAAAAATTTTAATGCAATAGTCACAAAATGATATCATTCGTTGATAATTTTAAGAAAATTTGAAAGTCTCATTGATCTACATTGTTATTAGAACAGCCTGGGTACGGAATAACGTTCTACATAAAACCACTATATTGAAACTTGTATAGAAATGTTCTTTAATTCATTTCTATCAAAATATGTGTTCCATATTCACATTAATATACTATTTTGTATATTTCTATAAGAATTAATGCACCGACTTTTATGAAAGAGTTACGCCTAGGAAAAGCCTGAATGGAACTCTATTCGGCAGGTAATGAACCATTCGGACTATTCAACTACTACTACACCACACCACATCACTGTGCCTTGAACTGAGTTGCCCCTATATAGTTTCAGAATGACGTGGCAGAGAGAAATCTGACAGGGCTGTGTGACGTTCTGCGGTCATATGAGACAGGGTCCAACAGCTTAAAATGGATTAGAACCATTGGAAACATCCGTGGACTGCTGGGATTCAAACCCGAAACCTGTGACACCGAGCGCCAATCACTCCGTCATAAGTGCCCTAATTATTATTATTATATATATATTTAATAATTTTTAAAATTTTTGTTCATTTATTTTTATTAATAATTAATTGCCCCTTTTGCATACATCAAAGAAGCATAAAAATGCCAGTACTTGAATATAATTTATATGTAACATTTAATTCCACTAAAACTCTCTGTCACAATATTATAATACCTTTACATTTATTAACACCTACGAAAATTTCAGAAAAAATTACCAACAACTAATTATTTTCAAATAATGCAGTAAATTTAAACCCTTTAAGGTATCAACTATTATGAACAAGAACAACAATTCTTGGGGTAAAAAAACGAACTTTCTTTTTTTTCCCCGTTTATGAGAAAAAAATCTACTCTACTTTAAAAACTTTTTCTGAAGGAAGGAAAAAAAATGAATCCGTAAAGTATAAGAAGGGATAAAACTGCTCTTCAATTGATGAGCCGTAAGAAAAATAACTGCAACGGGAACTTGAACAACAGAGCTTATCGGTTTTTTTCCTTCGAAAGCATATAATACATGAAGCAGAACTGTTCCATTCCTGTATATTCTAAAAGTTCCTTTAAAGAAAGACGTGAGATTCATATCGGTTTTATCACGTATTTTTTAAGATTAGTTCGAAACACATTCGGTTGATACATTTTTCAAAAATGACACCATTGACAAGCGTCATTTAGTTTGGGTCTCTTTGCAATGTCCAAGCGAATAAAAATCTAAATTTAATTTTTAATTAACTTTAGTTAATTAATTTCTAATTACCTTAATTTTTGTGGTAATTACAATTTTTTGAATTGTTAAATGTTTCTTAAATTTTTCTGTAATTTAAGAAATTTTTTTTAATTCAACATCGCAACTTTAGAGAACTAACAACAGAAGGAGTTTAAAGATATTTATCAAAATATATTTAAACTCCAGTGAAAACTATGTATCAAAACAATTATTTAACAAAACATTTATTTTATTTACTTATTTTTGAAACAATCGTATTAGGAACTAACGAAAATTTAAAATATATTTAAAGTAAACGTAACTGATATATAACTGATGCAATTGAAATCTTCATTTTTAAAAAAAAAATTGATTTATATCATTCTTATTCCAATATATTATTTCATCTTTGTCTTCAACAATCAATAAATTCATCATCATAAATTCATTCATCCTCAACATTCCTAACCTAAAACTTTTAAGCCATAAAATTTCTGTACGCTCAACAACACATCAACAACTTTAGAGAGAACCAACAACAGAAGGAGTTTAAAGATATTTATCAAAATATTCTCCAGTATTACAAAATATCAAAATATCCTCCAGTATTACAAAATATCAAAATATCCTCCAGTATTACAAAATATCAAAATATCCTCCAGTATTACAAAATATCAAAATATCCTCCAGTATTACAAAATATCAAAATATCCTCCAGTATTACAAAATATCAAAATATCATCCAGTATTAAGATATTTATCAAAATATTTTTAAATTCTAAAATTAAGATATTTATCAAAACAGTTGCTTTTATGATGGTATTAAATGTACATAAATACTATAATCATTTATTTTATTTATTTATTTTTGAAACATTTTTTTTTATTTCTAACTCAAATCACTTTTGACGATGTTATAATAAACTATATTTACAACTATTTAATTTTTTTATCAAATATTAAAAATATTTTTAATGCAAAAATTTTATAACACTTCTCTATTATTTTAAGTTATTTTTTGAAAAAAATTTCATTGAAAATATCACTACAGATTCAAATGAAATCTTCATTTATGAAAAAATATATTTATATCATTCTTATTCCAATATATTATTTCATCTTTGTTCTCAAACAATCAATAATTTCATATATCCGGAGAAACTTCAACGTTCCTAACCTAAATCTTTTAAGCCATAAAATTTCTGTACCTTCAACAACACATCAACAACTTTAGAGAAAACCAACAACAGACGGAGTTTTAAAGTTCACTTTTCGCCGGGACAGAAAATATCGCCTTTATTTAATATCGCATTAGGAGCCACACGTGTACCAGAAGATCGCCATCTCTTTCTTTCGTTTGCTGGTCTCCACTGTACCTTCTTCATGTTTCATTTTCTGTTCAAACATTTACTCAGGAGCCCAATTTCCGAAAAGCCAGCCGTCGTACTGGAAATTGCCATGAAGCCTTTGGAATGGCATACGTGACTGACACGGTTACAGTTAATCGGCAACAAAAGTGAGTTGGAGAGGAAGAGGTACTACTTCCTGAAAGGCCTGCTTCATGCCATTCATTAACACATTTCAGGATAACTAGGAGGTACCAATGGATGTCTTCCAGTAATTGGGCACTAATTACAGAAAGGGATTTTAGTGGAATTATTATATCATTTAGTTGATGAGTTACAAATTTCATAATGGCGTGCTTTTAAGTAACTTAAAGATATCTATTTATTTCATAATTCCACCAAAATTAATCAGCATTCCTAAAGTATATGGCTTGAATACCAAAATATTAATTAGTAATGAAAGTATTGAAATACATTGTTTGTTTCGAAACATTATTACTATTAAAATTCATTACCATTATGCTAAGTAGCCCTTTGAATAAAATAGACTGAATTATTAAATTTATTGTTATAAAAAAGGCTTCAAAAATTTTTTTAAAGCCTTTAGTTTTTATGCTTTTAAATGATTGAGTTGAATAAAAAAAAAAAGTAGTATTTTCTGCAACGTCTGTTTCGTATACATTAACATATTACAGGAAAGGCATTGAGCTGTAATTATAGAATAAGATTTTAATGGAATTATTATTTCATCTAGTTAGTGAGTTACAAATTTCATAATGGTGTGGTTTTAAGTAATTAAGTAAGATATATTTGCTTTATAATCACACCAAAATGAATTAACTTTAAAATACATGACTTAAGCCTCAAAATATTAATTAGTAATGATTTGAATTTATTGTTTGCCGAACATAAGTAGCATTTTTAATAAAATGAACTGAATTATTAAATTCATTGTGGTATGAAATGCTTCGAAAATTTTGTAATCCATTTAATTTATGCTTTTAAACAATTGAGTTGAAGAATAAAGGCGTAGAATTTTCTGCAACCTCTATTTCGTATACATTAATACTTTTAAAGAAAAGCATTATTGAATGCTGAGTAAAAGTATTTAGAAGGCATTTCAGTAAAGGAATTATTGAACTGTAATTACAGAACGAGATTTTAGCGGAATAGTTACTTCATTTAGTTAATCGGTAACATTTCGTAATGTGTTTTCAGTTAACCTCAAGAGATCTATTAATTTTATAATCACTTTAAAATTAATTAACATTCTTAAAGCATGTTATTTGGAACTTAAAATGTTGATTAATGGTAAGAAATTCTCTTATTTCTTAAACAAACGCAGAATTTTTATTAAAATGGATTGCGTTATTAAATTTGTTGTCGTATGAAATGCTTTAAAAATTAAAAAAAAATTATTTATTTATTTATTATTAATTTTTTAACCTTATTAAAATGATTTAAATAATTGTGTTGAAAAATAAAAAAGAGGTAATATATTCTGCAACGTCTGCTTCGCATACATTAATATATTTCAGGGAAGGCATTATTGAATGCTGAATAAAAGTATTTAGGAGGCATTTCAGGAAAGGTATTATTGAGCTGTAGTTACATAATGAGATTTTAAAGGAATAGTTATTCCATTTAGTTAATGAGTTACAAACTATTTCTAAATGTGCTTTCAGGTAACCTCAACCTCAAGAGATCTATTAATTTTATAATTACACCAACCTTATTAACATTCTTAAAGCATATTATTTAGATCTTTAAATGTAGAGTAGTGGTGAAAGTTTTCTTGTTTCTAAAATTACTTGTTCGTTAAACAAAACAATATTTTGAATAAAACGGATTGAATTATTAAATTGTTGTTATACACAACGCTTTAAATAGTTTTTAAACATTTAGTCCCCATATTTTAATAAATTGAGTTAGAAAAAAAAAAAAAGAGAAGTAGTATTAAGTGCAATATCTGTTTCATGTGATTCCTAAAATTTTCACATTTCAAGAAAATTAAGATGTGCTACTGAATATTGAGTAACTGAGCAGCAATTTCAGAACGTGTCTTTAACAAAATAATTATTTTATTTCATTAGTGATTTAAAATTGTGTATTTTCAGGTAACTGCAGGAGATCTGTTTATTTTACAATGAAACCAAGCTAATTAACATTCCTAACACATATAAGTTATCTGGTGAAATGTTAATCAGAGATAGCGTGTTCATTGAATTGTTGTTATATAACATGAAGTAATTTGTAAACATTTATTTCCATGCTTCTAACATACTGAATTAGAGAGAGGAGGATGAAGTATTTTTTACAATGTCTCTTTCATGTAATACATTAAAACATTTCAGAATAAATAGGATATACTATATAATAAGGAGTAGTTAAATATACAGGAATTGAAGAATTATACCTTAATGGAATAATTATTTTATTTAATTAGTGAGTTAAAAACTATATCATAACTGTATGTTACGATATATTTTATAACTATATGTGTATTTTCATGTAACTTCAAGAGATATATTTATTTTATAATCCCACCCAGCTATTAACAATCCTAACACATATACGTTAGATATTAAGATATTAATCAGAGATGTATATTGTTAATTAATTCACTGTTCGTTGAACAAAAGCTGCATTGTTAATATAACGAACTGAACGATTGAATTGTTGTTACATAAAATGAAACATTGTGTAAACATTTATTTCCATGTCTTTAAAACACTGAATTGGAGAAAGGAAAATAAAGTATTTTCTACAATGTCTGTTTTATGCGACTCATTAAATCATTTCAGGATAAATAGATACTATAAAATGTTGAGTAATTAAATATACATGAATGAAGAATAATATCTTAAAGGAATAGCTATTTTATTTAATTAGTCAGTTACAGATAGGATGTTGTTTAGAATGTGATCATGATAGTTTAATGATTTATGTAACCTAAAAGGCATTATTTATTTCACAGCAACGCTCAGTAATGTGTTAATATTTTCGAAAGAAAACAGTTTGATTATTGGATTGTTTTATTAATAGTAGTAATCAGTTACATCGTTTCTGTAAAACGAAAATTAACTGTTGGAACCATGCTTCCTCCTACACACTGGCAAGAGCACTCCCCTTTGGCGTTCAGGAAAAATGATCAATCGGCCTCAAGACTCTCCCCGAAAGGAAGTACGTCACGCTGCAATCCAGCTGAGAAAGATTTAGTTTATAGTCTTCCTCCACGAGAGGAAATATATTTATTTCAACTCTGCGTATTAGTTGGATCACAGACTCTCACCCGGACAGGAAACGTATTTCGCACATCCTGCGCGTAGCCGAGTATTGGGTTTTTCTGTTTAGAGGTGGAATCCTTCCACGAATTTATAACTAAGGTACAAAATATTAAATGCTGAATAATTGGTCAGTAATTGCTGAATTTTGTTGCTTAAATGAAATATTTAGTTCATTTGATTAGTATGTCACAAACTATTTAGTTTACAGTGAACGTTATATTTTGTTAAAGCAAACTCGAAAGTATGATTTATTTTTAGTAACATTCCAAAGTTAGTTAAAAACGAAAATAGTATGGATTTAAGATTATTTATTTTAATATGGTTTGTTACTAGTTAACAATCAAGGAAACAAAAAACTCCGCTCTCGAAAACAATACCCATAATTTCATGGGTAATAAAGATTCTTAATAACATTCTGACATTTTCTGTATCATTTTATCAATTTGCATTTCCAAACAGAATCCTCGTCTGAGCTACAGTTCAAAGAACTATTTACTTCCAGTTTAAAAGACGAGCACACATTCAAAATAAAACTGAATGCGAAAAACCTTTTCTTTTACTCTATTGAAAGTGAGACTTTTAAGCTCCTTGTGTAAGTGAGATTTTCTGGAAGATCCTTTCGTGACTTATAATAGTGTAAACTTATTTCATGAAATAAGCTAGATGCGAATGAATAGTGAAATATAAAGTGAATTTTATGTTTGTCCTAAACCCCTTTTTTGGAATTGTGGATTTTCCTGAAAAATAATACGATGCCAAAGCTTCCAAAATGAAATTTGCCTCGTTTTGTCTAAAGGGAATAAAAGCTCTTTTGCGAGTGTAGAATGCCGTTTTCTTTTTTATTGTAAGCTTTGATTTGAATCTCATTTCAAATGAAAGGAATTTTTAAAGAAATATATCTCCCGCACAGTTTTATAAAATGTTTGTTTTAGAGGGAAAATATCCATAAAAGTTGAGTCATGTTTAAAGAAAATATGAAATAAAAAGTTATTTAGTAATAAAATATTTTATTTTTAGATGAAATAAAAATTTTATTATAAAATAAATCTGTATAAAGGCAACTGAGTTATATTGAAATTTATATCTTGTATTTAAAAGAAATATTTAAAAAAAAAACCAATTTACATTTTATTTTGACTGATTTTACTATTAGTACGTTGACTTTTGTAGGATATCTTTGTCTATTTACGTATGCTACTTAGGATTAGATTATCACCTGCAGCTACAAATATATAGAAAATTTAAAATAACTTAGGGAACATCATGGGTTATCTGTTGCTCTACAACCACATATTACGTCATATTTGAGAACATGTCTTCTAATATACGCTGAACTCCATTCTGAGGAATACTTTATGGAAAGATATTCAGGGAAATCAGCTCCCTATTTACCTATGGTGAAAATATATGGTGAAAATCGGGAAAAATTAATATATGTCTTAAGGGGAGAAATGAATAAACTCCCATCAATTCGAATGTGCGCACTTTTGCACACTGCTGTTGTTGCCATTAGGCTAATCAGTAGTGTTATAGGAATTGCGTATGTGTTTCAATAAACAAATGAGCAGATTCAATAGCAATCATGCCAACGTATGCCAGAACTTCACATCAACAGTCATGTTGTCTATTGGTCTTCATCGTCAGCGGTATCATGACACTGCGCATGAGCTCATCAAAAGTCGCAAATTTACAGTGGAGCTTTAAAATAAGTGAGCTGTTCCTTTTCATTTACAGTAATTTAGAAATCTATTCACTATTAGATCTAGAAAGCGAAGATTTGAATGGCATTCTAGAATCGCAAATATACAATTCCCGAAAGGAAGGATATTTTAAATAAAAAAAGTAAAATAAAAATTGTAATCGGCTAGGCCTAAATATAAGTTACCCATTAAAATATGTAATTAAATGTAAGAACAAAATGCATAATGGTAATCTTTTTTAAAAAAAAATCCCTACAGAACTCAAAATGATTTTCTTTTCTTGAAAAAGCTGATTTTCACTTAGAAATAAAATTGTCGATGCTTTCATCAGACGATCTTTTATAACAATTTTAAATTATTTAATTATTTAAATATTAGCTTATTAAATGAATTAAAAATGTCATGTATTAAGAAAACTCGTGAAAGAAATTTAAATAAACCCATAAGAACAGCTTGTTTAAGTTTTTTTTTTTTTTTTAAATTAACCAATAAGAAGAGTTGAAAGTGGTCAAGGACAAAAACATTGATCAAGGTAACGAAAAACTCCGCTCTCGAAAAGAATACCCATAATTTTATGGGTAATAAAAATTTCTTAATAAATGCTAACATTTTCTACATCTTTTTATGAATTTGCATTTCAAAACGGAATCTTTATCTGAGCTATCTTTCAAAGAGATATTTACTTCCAGTTTGAAAGACGAGCACACATTCAAAATAAAACTGAATGAGAAAAACCTTTTCTTTTATTCTAGTGAAAATGAGACTTTTAAGCTCCTTGTGTAAGTGAGATTTTTCCAGGAAGATCCTTTCGTGACTTATAACGGTGTAAACTTATTTTTGAAATTATGTAGATGCGGAAGGAAATATAAAGTGAATTTTATGTTTGTCCTAAACCCCTTATTTGGAATTGTGGATTTTCCTGAAAAAATAATATGATGCCAAAGCTTCTAAAAATGAAATTTGCCTAGTTTTGTCTAAAGGGAATAAAAGCTCTTTTTGCGAGTGTAGGCTAACGTTTTCTTTTTTTTTTATTGTAAGTTTTCATTTGAATCTCATTTCAAATGAAAGGAATTTTTAAAGAAATATATCTCCCACACAGTTTTTATAAAACGTTTTCTTTAGTGGAAAATGTCCATAAAATGTGTTCAGTCATATTTAAAGAAAATATGAAATAAAGTGTTATTTGGAATATAAAAAATGTTTTATTTTTAGGTAAAATGAAAATCTTATAAATAAATCTGTGTAAAAACTATTGATCTGAACTGAAATTTGTATCTTATATTTAAGATAAATGTTTTAAAAAAGAATCCCAATTAATATTTTATCTGCCTAATTTACAGTTTTTGGTGTGTTGAATTTTGTAGATTGTTTGTCTGTTTACGTATGTTACGTAATTTCATTTAGATTATCACCTGAAACTACAAATATCTAGAAAATTGAAAATAACTCAGGGGATGTCATGGACCTGTGGCACTACAACCAGATATTAAACTTCATTTGGAAACCAATAAAATGAAAGAGACTTTATGTTCCAATATATGCTAAACTCCACCCATAGAAATGCTTTTTACGGAAGGACATTCTGGGATAATTGCTCCACTTTTACCTGTCAAATGGAGAAAAATCAGTAAAATCCCATCAATTCGAAGTTGCACACTGTTTTACGCTGGTTTCTCTTGTTATCATAAGGCAATAATCCGTAGACTCATAAAATTTGCTTATGCGTTGCAGTAGAAGAGACTCATGCGTTGCAGTAGCAGAGATGATGGCAACGTATACCAGCACTTCGTATCAATAAATATTGACTGTTGATAGTGTACTGAAATTTTTCTCATCTTGAAATAAAAGGTATTTATTCCAGGAAATAATTTCTTCTCCAACCATCGATGAATTATTCATAAAATGATAAAATGTGTCGCAAAGTTCTCGATGTTACCCATAAAATATAAAATTTAATTTAAGAACAAAACATATAACAGCAATCTTAAAAAATAAACAAAATATAGAGAACTCCAAACTATTTTGATTTCTTAAAAATTCTATTGTTTCTTTTTTTCCTTGAAATAAAATTGTCTTTGCTTTCACCAGAAGATCTTTTAAAACAATTTTACATTATTTAATTATGTAGTTTGTGATAGAAATTTAAAAATATTATGTATAAGACAACTAGTTAAATAAATTTAAATAAAGCAATAAGAGCAGCTTGTTTTTTTAATTTACCAATTAGAACAGCTGATAGTGGTCAAGGACAAAATAACTGTTCAAGTAATTGAAAAACTGCGCTAACGAAACCAATATGTATAATTTTATGGGTAATAAAGTTTTTTCTTAAAAACATTCTAGCGTTTTCTATATCATTTTATCAATTTGCATTCCAAAACTGAATCTTTATCTGAGCTATCCTTCAAAGAACTATTTACTTCCAGTTTAAGAGACGCTTTCACATTCAAAATAAAACTGAATGAGAAAAACCTTTTCTTTTATGCTAGTGAAAGTGAGACTTTTAAGCTCCTTGTGTAAGTGAGATTTCTAGGAAGATCCTTTCGTGACTTATAACGGTGTAAACTTATTTCATGAAATAAGCTAGATGAGGAAGGAAATATAAAGCGAATTTTATGTTTGTCCTAAACCCCTTTTTTTGGAATTGTGGATTTTCCTGAAAAAAATAATATGATGCCAAAGCTTCCAAAAAAAATGAAATTTGCCTCGTTTTGTCTAAAGGGAATAAAAGCTCTTTTTTGCGAGTGTAGAATGCCATTTTCTGTTTTATTGTGAGTTTTGATTTGAATCTCATTTTAAATGAAAGGAATTTTTAAAGAAATATATCTCCCACACAGTTTTATAAAATGTTTGTTTTAGTTGAAAATATCCATAAAAGTTGATTCATATTTAAATAAATTATGAAATAAAAAGTTATTTAGTAATAAAATATTTTATTTTTATTTGAAATAAAAATCTTATCATGAAATAAATCTGTAAAAGCTATTGATCAGAACTGAAATTTGTACCTTGTATTTTAGACAAATGTTGAAAAAAAAGAACACCAATTCATATTATATCTGTCTGATTTAATGTTTTTGATGTGTTGACTTTTGTATGATTGTTTGTCTGTTTTTGTATGCTACATACTTTGGTTTAGATTATCATCTAAAACAACAAATATATAGAAAATTAAAAATCACTCAGGGGGACACCATGGGATCTGCTGCACTATAACCACATATTACATCTCATTCGGGAACCAGCACAACAGTGGTTGTTCCAGTCGATGTTAAACTCCGCTCATAGGAATACTTTGATTTGAATCTCATTTTACGGAAGGACATTCAGGGTCATTTGCTCCTCGTTTACCTGTGATATGGAGAATAATCAGTAACTCCCATCAATTTAACTATTTAACTTTTTGCACACTAGCTTCTGTTGCTATTATTAAGCCATAATTCGTAGTTTTATAGAAGTTGCAAATCCATTGAGTTGAGGAGACTCAATGGCTATCATGGCAACGTATGGCAGCACTGCGCATCAACAGCCATATTGTCTATTGGCAGTTTTTTGAAATTTTTATTGCAAGGAAATAAAAGGTATTTATATATGAAAATAATATCTTTTCTATCCATCGATGGATTATTCACAAAATGTTAAAATATGTCACAAAATCCTGGATGTATAACAAAAATAGCTGCTCGATATGGTCGATACCTGCTGCTCCATTTCGTCAGTCTTGCAAATGTTGCATTAAAAAAGATTTGGGTATTAAAAATTTTACTCTTACATAAAAACGCAAATAAAAAATTGTAATTCCTACAATTTTTCTTTAAAATATTACTTCTCAAGCCCTTTAAAGGAATAATGTTAACGCATCAAATAGTATGCTTATAATAAAATTATCCACATTTCATTTGCTTTGGTTTATTGCTCTATGGTAACTTTTTTTGCACAGGTTAAGCTAATTAGACCGGGACTTACATTTTAACGTGGATTCCGAACTACTTACAAACATCCATGCCACTGTTAGGTTTCGAACCTGAAAGCACCAATGACCAGAGCGCTAGCAAACGCCCATCAGGGCACTCAACATTTGAGCACTAGAAAATTCAAAACATATTTCATAAACTAAATGTTATAATTACATCTTTCACATTGAAAACTGCATTTAAAATACTTTTTGTCTATGTTACTTTTTAAAATTTGAGCCTGAAACTCTAAAATAAAAAAAGCATAAATCCATACGGTAGAAAAATTATAAATATAACCATTAAATTTGAAATGGATAGAGGGCGTCCATAACAACAATCCATAATCAATATTTCTGAATTTAATATTTGACTTTTCTTGTTTTTAATTGAATTCAGTTTTCGAGCGATAGCGAAGTGATTGACGTTAATTACAGAAATCTTCTTCGAGAAGCAATAAATGTCATTCTTGCAAATAATAAATAAATAAATAAAACACTAACGATGCTGAAATCTTTAAGCGTATTTAAAAATTTATTCAAGGTGAAATTTTAATTTTCTCAGATATTATAATAGAGTTAGAAAATGATATAATGCCAACAGTTTTATTTTATTTTCAACTAGAATAGGGGGCCCAGGTTGCCAAGTTTTAATGAAATTATGTATATTTTTACTTTGGTTAAACTAATTAATTAAGAAAAAAATACCAACAAAAATTTCAAAGATACCTAAAGAAAAACTTTAATGAAAATAAACTCATATGATAACACTAAACTTAACTTTTCACCATTATAGAATAAAGATATACTGTAATGTGAAAATTGGGCAATCGGATTGTAACTGGGTGTGGTTGGGATGAGATATTGGAAGTACAGGTTTGAGAACTCACAACTTTATTTACTACACATACACAAACACCACACACATACAGTTAAAGGCGTACAATATTTAACACATATGCATTTATAATTTAGGTGTACCTTATTTAAAGAATTCGCCAAAGGGCTAAAGTGTGTAGATCACTTATAAAACCATCATGTTTGCCATTTGAATGAATTACCATTTTAACTTGAAATTTTAATTCGTTTTGTATTGAATTTTGTTCCGTTCTGGCCTTATGAGAAATTTTTTCAGCAAGTGAATGTGTACTTGTTAAAAAGTACACATTCACTTCAAAAAGTTTTTAAAGAATTACGTTAAAATTATAATGAGATTTTAGCAAAAAAAAAAAAAATCATTCTTTACCTACGAGTTTAGAATTAGCATTTAATCTAATAACTTTGGGGAAAATCAATGACAGGATTCATCAAATTTTATGACAATAAGGATTCATCAAAGATATGACATAATAAGGATTCATCAAATTTTTATGACATATTAAGGCTTCATCAAAGATATGACATAATAAGAGCATAATAAGGATTCATCAAAGATATGACATAATGATTCATCAAATTTTTCATCTCAAAAATAGGTTAAATATTCTTAATGATTAGCTTTCCTAAAAATCACTCAAAAAAAAGCTTTCTTAAAAATCGAAAAATAAATAATAAATTAAAAAAATCTACAATATTTAAATCGTATAGTTTTCATGTGATTCTAAATTATTAGAAGTTTGATTAACATACACCACTAAAAAGAAAATGTTTAGTTCTGATATAATAAATCCATTTTATAAAAATCGTGTTATAAATTTCCAATCCTTAACAGCCATTAACATAAGCTTTCACTTCAAAATAAAAAGTTTTTTAAGAATCACTTTAATATTATAATGAGATTTCGAAGTAGCAGAGAAAAAAATCTGTCTTTACCTATGTTTAAATATAGCCATTTATAGCAAAAAGGATATTCGAGCTCTTAAAATTTATTGAAAGAAAGATAAAAAAAAAAAAAGAATCTATTTTTATCCCAACATTCTTTTTTGTGATGTGCTGCAAAAAAAAAAAACTATCCAAAGATTATATAAATTCCCAAAATAAGATTAAATATTTTATGAAAACTAGCAACTTTTCTGTTTTACTTTTCTCTCTCTTTGAATAAAAAACGAGATAAACTTACTACTCAGATAACAGATTTATTTTTACTTCAATTTTTTTATTCGTATTTTTATTTGTACTTATTCGTCTTTTTTTTTTTATTCTCGATTCTTTTTTAGTAGCAAATTTTGTCCTAATTACTTAATAAACTGAAGTTATATTTGTCATTGTGGAAAATAATCTTCGTGTTTTTTACAGATTTAAATAATTAAGAGTATATTTTTGTTTCTCGAAATAAATATAATGCACATTTTGTCTTAATCTAATTTACAACTATAATGTTAGAATATGTAAAAAGCACTGACAAAATTTTGATAGTTCAATTTAAAATTTTTTTTAACTACATAATTATTTATTTCTTTAAAATATCAGTGGTAAATTTTAATAAATAGTAAATTAAATGGCAAATGTAAAAACATTTAAAACACTTAAAGGAACGTGATTATTAAAGCCTAAAAAGTAAAGCGCATTTATGATATATACACTCAAGAGCCAAAACATTATGACCACCCCTACATTTTGCACTGAACTCGCCTGGATGACGTGGAAGGCACGTGATCAGGTGGAAGTGGTATTTAACTGGTATTAAGTGATGGTATTAATTCATGCCAAGGCGGGTTGAAGCTGTGTTGCGCGCCAAAGGTGGGCCAACTCGTTATTGACAGGTGGTCGTAATGTTTTGGCTCTTGAGTGTACATATATAATCAACACTACCAGCAGGAAAATGAATCACGCTAATGTACTTAGTATTACAACGCCAATAAAGCCAATGCGAATTTGAACACTTGGCGAGAAAGTAAATCTTGTAATCTTGATGCATCCTCCAAATCAAGAGAAAACAACAATATAAAAGATACAGACATCGAAAATGAATCAAACGTATTCTTCTTCAACGACATTAAACAGATAGCTGTAGCATTAAACGATAGTCAGGGTAAAAAATTTACGCCAATCGAAAATGTTATCATAGAAAGATAAACTTATGGCAATTTCATCAGTGGTTCTTAAAGAATGCCTCGGACTAGTGTGCCCTAGAAGATTTCCGGGACCACTCAGTGGTATTCCAGAGGAACAAGTATCCAGATATAAGAATAAAATGTAATTACAAATTTTCTTGTATCTTTATCAATTCAAATACAATTTTCATCACCAACAACTAAACTTTCTTACTGATTTTTCGCATAAAAAATTGCCAACAGTGATAATTCGCTAAAGAAGATTTCGAGAAATTAAAATCGGTAACTTTCATGGTTGATTTTTAGGAATGATAGCGTCTATATGATATTCAATGATGAAAAATTTCCATTGATGCCTATGAGACTCCGCATTCAATGTAGATTTGACCATCTGAATATATAGTTCTCAGAGATTAGCAGCAGATGTAGTATTCTCGTTGTGCGTAAATTGAAAGTGTTGGAAGTGAATGATATATGCATATTACTTATTCAACAAAATGAAATATATTCAAATAAAATGAACACATTTCTCAAAAAGAAGTGTGATATTGAAGAATTAGATTCTTAAATAGAATAAAAGTTAAGTACAAGTAAGAAAAACAAAATCGAGGGCCACTCGAAAATATAATAGAAGTCTTTTAATATTTGGTTTCCCTTGGATCGGAAGTGAAAATTATTCTTTGCCACTACGTTATTATATGGATGCAAAATGGTAAATAAATAATTTGTTTCTAGTAAATTGAGTAAATATTTATCTATGGATTTTTCAAAAGATTATCAGAACAGTAAATAAAAGCGTTAATTTTTTTTAGCATAATGACTGCATCTAATAAATCTCAAATCATTTTTTATCAAGTCTCAGAACTAATAGCAACAAAGTATGAAATCTCATATTTAGATTATATAGATCCTTATTAAATTCGATAAAATGATTAAAATAATATCTTTTATATACACAAAACTATTTAATTATCATGTTTTAAATTATGATTTATTATTTGCTTTTAAATATACAACTCGTACAAATCATTGACTTTACTTTACAACAAAACAAATTTGCAAAAAAAAGCAAACAAATTTACTGTTATTTCAATAAATTAGCCAATTTCGTTAGATCCTTATTAAATTCGATAAAAAAGTTAAACTAATATCTTTTTCGATTTCTACTATTAGCTCACACTCTCCCTATATATATCTTGTTCAAATTTTCAATCGTTAATAAAATACTTTTTATTCATCCAATTAAGTTACATCCAGTTAAGTACATTTTTTTAACTTGTAGTGGATGACACTTTTTGTTAATACAGTTTTTTCAAATATTAATTCAGTAATTAAATTTAATTCATTAATTTTAGTTCTTTTTTAGATTTCAGTTGCATGCATCTAATAATAGATGGCGCTAGATGTAAGAAGAAAATTTCAATTTTATTTGTAAAGGACTTTTCTGCAATATAGTGAAAATAAAGTAGGAATTGACTTTAAAAATTATCTTTTATATTAATTGTTACATACACAAAACGATTTAATTATCATGATTTAAATTTATGACTTATTACGTATTTTAAATATACAACTCGTACAAATCAATGACTTCACTTTAAGACTTATTTAAGGCTTTACTTAAGACTTTTTTATTGTAAATATGCGTGAGTACCTGTAAATTCTGGTATAGAAGACTGATAATACTAAACAAAAATAAGACGTGCTTTTTTTTTTTTTTTTTAAAGAAAATAAACGTTTGGAACTTAGAAAAGTTCCATTCGCTGTCGAAAGGGAATCGAACATTGCCAAACGATAAGTTCAAAAATGCATCAAAGCTACGAACTTGTTTTTGAGGGTGAAAGTAAACATAAAAGATATTTAACTTTCGGATTAGTCTTTTTAGTCTCTCTTCAAACGAAGGGCCGCCGTAAGAAAATAATATTTTATTCGCAGGCAGCCACAAATTCCATTAATACGGTTCCCTATGGACTGTGTTTGCTTCTTGCATGCATAATAACTACTTGCAGTTTTCGACGTCGCTCGAGTGCTTATAAGTTCAATTTCTCAGTTGAGTTTTAGAAGAAATTCTGTTTAAAAAAATTCTTGTTCACTTTGGGGAAATATAAAAGAAAAGTGTGTTCTGTGACATCACTTTAAGGTTAATGAATTATTAATATTCTTCTGGTAAGCTAATAAGAGCGTCCTATTTATTTAAAGTTGTAATTACGTGCATTAATTCATTATTTTATTTTTTGTGATGAGTGTAATATAATGTTGTATTAATAAGTCTTTAATTAATTGAAATTTTATTAAATGCTAAACTAAATAATAATTGTTAATTCATTAATATTAATTTTTTCCTTATTATTTTGTGCTTATTTTTGCTGTATAATTATTTAAATAAATAATAAAGCTAAACAATTAAATGATTAATTTATTTTGAAATAAATCAAATTCTTTCAAGTAGCTGGTAGTAAAAGAATTAGTATGTAAATATGTAAATAAATGCAAATATGTAATAGTTATTTAGATATGTAAAATGTATGTAGGTATGTAAAAAGTGTTTTCTTACATTAATAAATCTAAAAATAAATTAAATAAAAAGAATTGAAACATGATTTAAATGCTAAACTAAATAATAATTGTTTATTTCACTAATATTAATTTTTGCCTTATTATTATTCAAGTAATTAAATAATAAAGCTAAACAATTAAATAGTTAATTTATTTTGAAATAAATCAGTTCCTTTCAAGTAAAGTAGGTATGTAAAAGAAATGTTTCATTACGTTAATAAATCTATAAAATTTTATTTAATTGAAACATGATTTAAATGCTAAACTAAATAATAATTGTTTATTTCATTGATATTAATTTTTGTCTTATTATTTTGTTCTTATTTTTGCATTACATTGCTTAGATTTATTATTCAAGCAATTAAGTAATAAATCTAAGTTAAGTAATAAATATCAGTTAAGTAATAAATATCAGTTAAACGAGTAATTTATTTTAAAATAAATCAATTCCTTTCAAGAAAAATAAGTATTAACATAAAAGTTTCGTTACGTTAATAAATCTATAAAATTATTTATTTAATTGCAACATGATTTAAACGCTAAAGTAAATAATAATTGTTTATTTAATATTTATATTTGCCTTATTATTTTATGTTTATTTTTGTCTTATTATTAAAAAGTAATTAAATAAGGGAAAAATTAATTAATTAAACTTAAAATTAAATTATGCAATTAATTATTAAAATCATTTTATAAATTAATTAAATAATAAAACTAAACAATTAAATAAATAATTTATATTGAAGTAAATCAATTCAACTACAATAGTATGTAAAAGTACAAGTATGCAAAGAAATGTTTCATTACGTTAATAAATTTATAAGAAACATGATTTAAATGCTTCATTAAATAATAATTATTTATTTCATTAATATTAATTTTTTGCCATATTGTTTTGTGCTTTTTGCCTTATTATTATTCGAGCAATTAAATAAATTAATAATAAAAATAATTAAATTAAGTAAATTTGAAATATATTGATTCCTGTCAGTACAATAGGTATGTCAAAATAATGTTCTATTACGTTAATAAATCTATTTTTTTTTTTATAGATAAATCATAGCACTTAAATATTTTTTATATGTGCATATAAGCAGAAAAATTCTAAAAAACAAATTTTTAATAGAAATAAATAAGAGAATTTAATAAATATTAGAAGTTAAATTAACATAAATATTCCAAATGGAATATTTATGTTAATTAATATTCCATTTGGAATATTTATGTTAATTTAACTTATAAATTAACAACTTTGGAATATTTATGTTAATGAATATTAAGAGCAAATATAAAAGAAGAGATGTAAGTAGAGTTTCTGATTAATTTCTAATTTCCTAAAAGAAATTTATAAATAGTTGAAATTTTCTACTTTTTCAATTCCTTCTATTAGCTCACACTCTCCCTATATACATATCTTGTTCAAATTTTCAATCGTTCATAAAATACTTTTTTTTCATCCCCTCAGTTCAAATACATTTTTTGAACTTGTAGTGGATGACACTTGATGTTAATACAGTTTTCAAATATTAATTCATTCATTAAATTTAATTAATTAATTTTAGTTTTTAGATTTAAGTTGCATGTATCTACCAATAGATGGCGCCAGATAAACTTAAAAAATGAATGAAAATTATTTATAAAACACTTTCTGCAATATAGTGAAAAAGTAGAGATTGACTTAAAAATTTTGTATTTATAATTTGAACAATTTACAACAAATCTAATACACTAAAAAGATATATAGAAAGGCATCATGTAATGCAAAATTTGAATATTATTTATTCGATATATAAATTTATACTATAAAGTAAAAAATTTTACAATATTAAATAAGTGTAAGCAATAAACTACAGAAATCTGAAATATGGAATCCATTTTGTTATTGTTGACTTAAGTTATGAACTTTATCTTTGTTTGCAAACGCAGACGATAAATACAAGATAATTCAATGGTAATAGAGGCAACCCAATCTTTTTCTTTATTCATTAGTTAAATAAACGTATTTATATACAGTAATATAGTTATACAAAGATTAAAAACTGTAGCGTGCGTATCTACCATATGAATCCCACGAATTCCATTTCCGTTGATGATGAATGTTAAAGACACTTTGAAAAATCTAATATATTCAATGTCGATTGTAACATATCTCGCATTGACTCAGATTTCCATAGAATTTTACAGATTTTCACCCATAGTTATAAGCAGTTACCATAGAAAGTCTTCCCGAAAGTTTTTAACTTTCATCTTCCATAAACTACAGTATTGACACACCGAAAGAATAGTTCTCTTTGAAATAAACATCTTTTAGATATTATAGTTAATTCATTTCCACTAATGGTTTCCAAATATTTTCCTATAGAATAAATTCTCCCAATCTGGTTTGAACTGAAATATATGTCTAGATTTTCAATCATACAAGCTGAATAAAGCCAAATTCTATTTAATCTAATGTATTGCACCACCTTGTGATTCTGGAATAAATATCTATTTGTCGACTACATAAATGTTGTTTAGACAAATATTCTTGTAGCATGAAAAAGCGAAGGAAAATGAATAATGGTGTATCAAGTTGTTTATTTCCATTGGAACATCTTGGTTAGATACTGTGTGGAAATTTCAAAGAGGTGTCTTCTATGGTTCAATTTTAACTACATTTTACATAAGCGTATATACACAATCATAAAAAAAACATATATAGTTTATATGCACATTTATAAAAATGTTATTTAAACATACTCTATCAATGTCCACTTCTGAAAATCTAACAATTTGGTTCTCTAACGAGGTGGTTCTAAATGCTTATAAATGTTTGAAGTGCTTATAAATAGCTTATAAGACCATTGGAATTTTTTATCTTAAGATCAAGAATAAAGCCGACATATTAACTAAAATTATTAGATATTTCAAAACAAACTGAAATATTTGAAATATATTTATAGTTTTAACGAAATATTTTACATTCCTTTTCAACAAAAACATTTGAATCTAACAAACTTATCATTTGTGGACATCTACATAATATCCTAAGTTGCCATGTACTGACGATCAAAGCCAAGTTTTTATCAAAATCAATAATAGGTTTATTTACTATTGCTTGTATAATTATTTTGTATTCTTAAGTATAAAATTATATACCCAAGCATCGGAAATTTATTTTTATTTTTAAACTTTTCTAAATCCATTAATTGGATGAGTAAAAATCCGAAATGCAACCAAAGAGAAATAAATATGATTTAAATTTTTCTAAAGTTGTATGATAAATCTGAAGAAAAATAATACAAGAAGAAGCCACCAGATTTTTGTAATTAAAATCACGATATCAAAATTTCAAGTTTTCTAAAATTTTCATAATATGGACTACGATCTTTCGAAAACATATACTATTACAATGAGAACTGTATTGGTTAAGTTTCTAACAAATTAAACCCAGAATGTAGAAATAAGAAGAAATATACTCATTTTTTTAGGAAACCTATTTTTATTTTTAATTTACTTAATTTAAAAGAAATGCATTAATTTATTAATATTTAAACAGAACCAAAACAGTGGTTGGAAGTAGAGATAAAATTAAAAAAGTACAAAAATATATTGAAAATCGATTTGTATGGGCCGGAAATGAAAACAAATAATTTTTAAAGCTTATTTCAAAAGATGGATCATTCAAATATGATTTACGACACACATTTGAATTGAATATATTTTTTTTCTCTTTTCTTTGCTTTAGTGGGCAGAAGAATGATTCGACTCGACAATATCAACCAGTATATTTTCATCATTTCTAGGAAGAAAAGAGGACAGAAATTTTGTAAACATTTCATTTAGCTCTATTTAGTATTTTTCCATCTAAATAATATTTTTGTGGAGGTGTAAGTTCTTTTGATGACATCGAAGGGATTATTAAGAATATACATCAAGTCGTAAAATATTTTACCGAAGAGATCAAGACATAAGATGAAATTGAGAGTTTTAAGGTTTGTCATGGAGCACGAAAAATTTATCATTTTTTTTAACCTCTTTTTTTTGTAATATCGGTTGTTACTGCACAAGAACATTCACAATAACAATAATAATAATAATAATAATAATAATAATAATAATAGACAAATTGAATAAAGTTTTTAGGGTATTATATAGTAGCACAATAAAGTGTCTAGGTAAGAAGCATTATTAAGAAATGTTGATTTGAACTTAGAATTTAAAAAAATCAAACTATAATTTATCCACAATTGTAATTTGTCTTTGAATTGTGCTAATTTTTTTGAGAATTTAATATTTTATGAGATTCAACATGCTATGATTAAAAAACGTCTTTAAAGAATTGGTGCTTTTCAAATGTTCATAGATGGATTGGCTAATATTCATCAAATTTATATATATATGCCAGATTCAATGGTAGACGTACAAGATAAGAACGAAACATGAACTGCCAGCTACTATGCATTAGCAATAAAAATTAATAATAAAATTAATAATAGCACATGTCACTAAAAAAAAATACAATCAAAAAGGCCTTTACAGTATTCGCCTTCTCCCCCTACCTAACGGAAAGACTTTACTGCCTGTGGATTTATGTTACCCATTACTGTCATGCACACTGAAGGTATCTATTACTGCACTAGATATTGCACTTGACACATAAAAATGCTGACCCATGAGACGTCATAAAATTAAGCTATCTTTGTATTACTTCTTTGCAATAAATGTGTAATATTTTTTTTTCTTCTTCTAATGCATACAAAACCGTGATCTTTCGCCATAAGGGCTGCGCCGATATTTTGTATGTGTATATTCATAACAATGCCCCGCAGCGCTCTACGAAATTAGGACCGGGAAAAAGTGGATTCGAACCACTAATAAATGGGCAAAGCCATTTGAACCCGGTACCTGTGGTACCGAAAGCCAAACGTTAGCCATTCGGCCATCAGGCCCCTAGTTATATAAAAATATTGATATTTTGTATGTATATATGTATAGAATAAAGACTACAGGAATTTGGAAAAAACCCCAATAAAATAAACAAAATAGAAAGTGAACAAGCTAGTTATAAGAAGCACAATGTTTGTATATAGAAAACAATGTATTTTTGAACAAATATATATATATTTGTATTGTTTATATTTTTCAAACAAATTTGTATATTTCCTTTTACAAAAAAATAATAATAATAATACAAAATATTTTATATGTGTTTCGTTCTCTCTCTCTCTCTCTTTATACATATATATATGCGCGTTTCATCCCTTCTTCTTTCTTGACGCAACAGCCCCATGGTGGGCCAAGACTGCCTACTGGCCGATTTCGAGACAGGAGATATTTTTTACGGGGTAGAGTTTTCAACCCTACCCCTACCACCACTACAGTCATATTAAACTAGGACCTATTAGCTATTAATCTTATAAAAAATCACAATGTTTGCATAACAAAATGTATATGATTTTGTATTGTTTATATTTTTTTCAAATAAATTTGTATATTTTTTTCTTTTTTAAAAAAATTAATAATACAAAACATTTTATATATGTTTCTCTCTCTTCTCTCTTGAGTATATATATATATATATATATATATATATATATATATATACACTCAAGAGCCAAAACATTATGACCACCCCCACATTTTGCAGTGAACTCGCCTGGATGAAGTGGAAGGCACGTGATCAGGTGGAAGTGGTATTTAACTGGTATTATTAATCCACGCCACGGCGGGTTGAAGCTGTGTTGCGTGCCAAAGGTGGGCCAACTCGTTATTGACAGGTGGTCATAATGTTTTGCGCTTGAGTGTATATGCGGGTTTTATTCACAAGTTATTCAATCTAATTAATCTATTCTATCACCACACAAATATATTACGGGACTAGAAAACAAAGTAATTTTTGCTGAAGGACTGGATACAAAATGAAAAAAGAACGGAAGCAAAAATTATTAATTAAGAAAAGAATCAATGCAAAAAAAAAAAAGTGTAAAACATGTATTTAAAATCTAATAAATATAAATGAAATATAAAAATGTATTACCATATACAAAACAATACTAAAGAATGTGTCAAGTATATAATTAATATATTTCTATTTGATTCACAAATTCTACAAATTGTTATTTATTGTCAATATTTTACTACAATGTTAATAAATTATATTACGGTATATTATGCAGTACAGTAATCTATAACATGTTACTGTCTATATTATTGCACAATGATACATTATTTGATTTAAAATATATCAATCAACTCAATAATTTCATCATGTACATCACCAAAAGCATATCCTGAGTGAAGTACAGAACCGTCTTCAGTATTTAAGACATTTCCCCATGTTTTATAAAATTTTTAGGTAGTGAAATGCTACATGATAAAATTATTGTTTTCTAACAAAAATATGCTTTCTTTTCAACTAATAACTTTCTCCTTAAAAGTTTCGTAGCTGTCTTCAGAATTGATAGAATAGCATTTATTTCCTTCTTGTCTGCAGTCTGATCTCTATAAGCACCCACCAATCCATGATTTAGTAAACAAAAGACAAAAAGGCATTTCTTTTTGTAGATAATAACAAATAAATCATCCACAATCGTATGGCGTTTCTTAAGAAAAGAAATAATTGAATTTTTTTTCCGACGCAGGCACTTTAATTTGATTAATTTGCGCAATACGAATACGCGCTTACTGTTGTACTTTTTTTTAGCTGTTTTTGTTTTCATTAAATATATTTACCAATTTCAGCGTTCTCTTGGTAGTTTAATATTTAATAAAATCGAATATTATTCAACGTAGTTTATTCATTTATTTATTTTTAAGGTTATATGGTTATATATAAAAATGTATCAATTAAGATTTATTTCAAATAAAAGGTCATATATTAATTAAGATTTATAAGATCATATTACTGTTCCCAAAAAAGTAAGGCCAATTATTTTTTTTTTTCAAAAACGTTTTATTTATTCTTCCCAATTAATTCATCGCCTTCAAAGTAATCCCACCGGACACAATGCGATTATACCAACTTTTTTTTTTAAATCCTCAATGCATGCTAAAAAGTCATCTGCAGGGATGGCCTTCAAAGCGCGCGACGATTCACGTTGAATCTCTTCAATCGACTCAAAACGGTGTCCCGGAGTGGTCTTTTGAGTTTAGGGAATAGCCAGAAGTCGCAGGATGCTAAATCAGGTGAATACGGTGGTCGCGGAACGATATGGGTTTCATTTTTGGCGAAAAAGTCACGAAGAATCAATGCAGTGTGAGCTAGCGCATTCAGTGATTTTCGGTACCAATCGATTTTTGCCGCGTTTGAGGTCCGAAATGGAGTTGACCGATCCTTTTGAAATTTCAGCAGCAGCAGCAAGGTCTCTAATTGTAAATCGATGGTTTTGCAAGCACGAAATCTTTAATTTTTTGGACGTCAGCTTCGTTGGTTGAAGTTGATCGGCGACCAGAGGGCTCTTCGTCTTCAACGCGTTCTCTGCATTCTTTGAACTGTTTATACCATTTCTAAACATTTCTTTCCGATATAGGAATGCTTTCTGCAACATTCTATACGTTTCCGCAAACAAAAATTTTTGCTCAATTAATTCAGATATTTCAAAAAATCGCCGGAATCAGTTTTAGCGTCTCCTTGAATTACGCAACTCAAACACTAATGAATATTTTGATGTGAAATTCCACACAGATGTCAAGGACAGTGCCAGCAACCTAAAAGGAAAAAAAATTCAAATTCCATAAGGCCGGGAATTTTAAATTGAAAATTGGTCTTACTTTTGGACACACATGATTAAGAAAAAACTCATTTATATCATGTAATACCATATCTTACATCACCACAACACATCATGTCTTTACATACGATTAGATCAATCTCATTTGAAAATAATCATTCTATTATGCATCTAAAATTTCATCACCTAAAATCGATTAAAAAATAATAACATAGCATAAATCTGAACAGTAAAAAAAATAATAATAACCATCAACAATTGAAAAGTTATCAGTGTAGTTAAAAAGAATTTATTAAGTCTCTCAAATGCTAATTTTATCTGGAGTTAAAAAGTAAAAAGCAATGAGTGAGGGCGTCGAATTTAGCAGGCATTTAGCTAAAATTAACCGCTAATGTCAAGCTCTTTCTCTTAGAAGAGTTAAATTTAACCGGAGTTTAAATTAGTAGTACTCTTAACGTCACTTAAAATCGAAGCTGTGAACGCTGTTAAATTGAACCACTAATATCAATGCTTTCCTTTTCGTATAGTTGTATAAAATCGATGTTAAAAATTAACGCTACCCCTAATGCCCTCTAGCGCTGAGTTTTATGCCACCGTTAAAATTAATCGTCAAGTCTTCCTTTCGATAGTTTGACCGCAAATTCTCGTGAAAATAGTTAAATTAACAGTTACTTTAATACAGGCAACTCATATCAAACAGCGTTGTAAACGGTTGAAATATCCATTTGAAAACAAGACGTTTGGCATCAATAAGCCATAATTAACAGATGAAAACAGATAACTTGTTGACTTATTTGTGCAAATAGACGAGTTACAACAGCTGTCAACGGTATTTAATTTTTAATAGTAACGATTGAGTAAGTTGTCAGGTACATAACTACTGTTTAACTACAGAATCGAAGTTTCACTTGTCATACATTAACAGATATTCATCTGCATAAACAAATGCTACGTATAGGTATATTCTATGCCCATAAGATAATTGAAAAAATGAAAGGAGGTTACTTGAATTGACGCTTGCTTTTTTTTTTTAATTCATGTGAATGGATAAGTTTAATGCATGTATATAAAATTTGGAAACATTAATTCAAGCTTCAACAATACAACCCGAAATGTAAATCAAATAGTCCAACTTCTGTTGTTAAAATCGTGTTATGTTCCCATTTATTGCTGTGTAAACCTAACAATATATAACTGATAGCTAATTCTTCCTATACAACTAGAATTGATAGCTAATTCTTTCCAGTTAAATTAACAGCTACTTAATATTGACACTCATATCAAAGTTGATAACGGATAAAATATCCATTTGAAAACAAGACATTTGGCATCAATAGGCCTTAATTAACAGATGAAAACAGATAATTTGTTGACTTGTTTGTGCAAATAGACGTGTTACAACAGCTACCATCTGCAGTTAATTTAATAGTAGCGATGGAGTATGTTTGTCAGGTACAGATCTACTATTTAACTAATGCAAGAATAGTAGTCCCACTTGGGATGCATTGATATTCGTCTGCATAAACAAATACTGCATATATGTATTCTATGCCCAAAAAGATAACTGATAAATGAAAAAGAGGTTACTTGGTTTGACGAATCTCATTTTTGTTTTTAACTCATGTGAATGGGTATAAGTTTTTTGAATATAAAATTTGGAAACATGAATTCAAGTTCAAAAATACAACCCCGAAATTTAAAATCAAATAGTCCGATTTCTATTGTTAAAATCGTGTTCTGCTCCCACTTATTGTTATGCAAACCTAACAATCTATAAAATAGTTTCCATTTAGATTCAAAAATCTCTTTTATTAAGACAAATAGATGCTTTAATGTTTTGGATGATAAGTGTATTGCTTCAAGTGGCACTACAATATGAAATAAAATACTCTTAAAAATTTTTTAATAAGAATATATTTTATGTCAACTAAGGGTAGGTTCAGGATTGAGATGGATCGATTATGTGGAGGCAGATTTTAAAGTTTTAGAGTTAATAACTCAAAACTTCCACAAATCAGAGATTGGAATAGAAGAAAATTCTCGGAAAGGCACACCAGGGGGCTGCCTAGTAAATAAATAGTAGACGAAGAATATTTTATATCTTTCTAAGAATAAATAGAAATTTAAAATAATTATTATCAAAATAATGCCAATAATTTTATAAATTTTCATTAAGGAAAGCAACAAAGTGATTACAAAAAGCCCTATTTAAATTCCAGTGAGGGGGCGTAAGATACACTTCATTCTTAAAATGACAGCTGAAAAATTTAAAGCCACACTATAGCCGAATATCAAAAAAATGTTAATTACATATTAATTTATAGGATAAATGTAGATATTTTAAATTTAGATTCTAGAAAAAAAAAACCCTAAGAATTTTGAGTAATTAAATACCTTGAAAAACAAATAAATAGTTACAAAAAAGTAAGTATTTATTATTTAAGTAACAAAGTAACTATTTATTACTTTAAAAAGTAACAATGTTTCATTATTTCAATTGTGAACTAGAAACAATATCTAACATTGGACCAGGATAGTTAATCTTCTTCTTCATTGGAGCAACAGCCTCATGGTGGGCCTAGACCGTCTGCCTACTGGTAGATCTCGTGACAGGTGTTTTCTTTTTAAGAGGTAGGAATTTCAGTCCTATACCCAATGTTCTACAGTCATTTTAAAACGGGACCCACAGTTTAGAGTGGATTCCGAACAACTATAAGCATCCATGGCACCGTCGGGACTCACCCCAAACCTAAAGCCTGTGGCACCAAGTGCCAGAGCGCTAGTCACTCAGTCATCTGGCCTTGTTTATTTCCATAGTAAACAAAAATATCTACAAGCCAATGCTTTAAACTGCATAACCCGGTCTGTTTAGCCCCGTGTGCATAAGATGACTGTAGAGCGACAACCAAACTAACGGCCAGACAACGTCCAACACTTTACAGTCATAAGAGACCGGGGTCTACGGTTAAAAGTGGATTTCGAACTACTACAAACATCCATGGCACCGGCGGCATTCAAACTCAAAACCTGTGGCACCGAGAGCCAGGGATAGTTAATCAGTCTGTAATGATTACATGAAAATTCAGGAGTGAATTAATAAATAACACATAATTTTAATAAAAAATCGAAATAAGATAAAATTTTATTATATTATATTATATTAAACCAAGTCAATATTTTGAAAACAAAAATGATAAAAAAAAAATGCTAATGAAAAAGTAGATTTTTCATTTAAGTTTGTCAAAGATCTCTTTAAAAGATTTTTCTCGATACATGAATCTTCCAAAAGAAGTTAACTAATAATTTAAAAACGAGCACTATCACTTTTCAACACGGCCTAAATATTCAACTAAATTAAACTAGTTTTTAAAAACGAATAGAACCCGCAATTATTAATGGTGAAGCTGAAGCAATGTTATCTGTATGATTCCACATTTTTCAGGCCAATATTACTTTAAGCTTTAAAAATCCATTAAATCAAATAAAAGAGAGCAAAAAAATAGAAACCAGAAAATAAGCTTTTCATTCATTTTTTACACTTTTTATCATTAATTATAAAGTACACAAGAAAGAATTTATGCTCACGTCTTAAGATGATTCTAAGTTTGCACGGTAAAAATAAGACTTTGATGATGAAAAAAAAAATGTTAATTAAAACTTGAGATAGTAAAATAAAGCACATTAAGTTTTTTTATTTTTAATTTTTTTAAATCAAACTTCTGCTGAAATTACTGACAGAATCATCAACTTAATGGAAATGAGCTAATCACTTTCTTTTTGGATTTTTTACAAACAACTCTCTGATTTTCCTTTTTGACAAACAGCTATCTGAATATTATGCATTTTATAAAAATAATTTTTTTCGTCAAGCGAATTTTTACAAATATTTAGGAGGGTAATTTACTAAATTGCAACTATGCATGTACATGTATGATGTATAACTGCTTTTTTGTACTTGTGTAAAATATTAAAAATAAAATTTATTTTACTAACAAACTATTCAACACACCAATACATCAACAAAAAACGTACATTTATAATTAATGTGTATCGAATAGCTACGCCTAGTTTTTTTTTTTTTTTTGCTTGTTTCAGGTATTAAAAATAAAATTTATTTTTAAACAGTTTTGACTTTTTTATATTGTATTTTTAAAAAAAATGGTTTTTAACAAATAACTCCAAAATTTGTCGATCTAATTGAAATATCATGTTTCATAATGTTTGTATGTTGCATAGCTGCCATCAGTTCAATATAATATTCTATACCGCCAATTCTTATTTCCAAATATGAAGTAGTTGGTCATTGCTATTATAATAACTTCCAATATAATATTGAATAGTTACAAATATTATTTTTAAAAATTAACGAGTTTTTATTTAATTTCATATACATTTTTTATTAATTTTAATTAATTTGATTAATTTAGTTTTTCTGATTTAATATTTTTAAGGTCAAATGAAATTATTATGTGATTTTACCACTTATTTAAATGACTCTAAATCGGTAACTAACTCCATTCAATATTGATTTAGTTTTTGCTTTTGTATTCCATCATTTACTACCAAATAAAAATCATTATAATTAGCAATGGAGAGTATAAATTATATATTTACAGGTTAATATCTTCTTTAGTGGCTCTGCAGTCCCATGTTGTGCCAAGGCCGTCTTCCTACTGGCAGATTTCGAGACAGGAGATGTTTTTTTACGATAGAGTTGTCAACTATACGCCCAACGCTCTACGATCGTGTTCGACCGGGACCTACGGTTTAAAGTTTCGAACCACTATACACATCCATGCCACTGCCGGGATTCAAACCCAAAATCTATGGCACCTGAGAAACAGGGATAGTTAATTAATCTACAATAATTACATGAAAATTCAGGAGTGAAACTAAAAATAAACACAATTTTAATAAAAATTCTAAAATAAAATATATTTTTCAAATCAATATTGAAAACAAAAATAATAATTAAAAAAAAAAAAAAAAATGCTAATGAAAATTGGATTTTTCATTTAAAGTTTGTCAAAAGATATCTTTAAAAGGTTTTTCTTGATATATAGAATTTTGAAAAAAAAAAGCTAACTAATAAAAAAAGAGCACTATCACTTCTCAACACGGTTTAAATATTCAATTAAATTAAACTAGTTTTTAAAAACGAGAGTAAAACCTGTAATTAATAATGGAAAAGTAATGTTATCTGTACTATTCCACATTTTTCAGGGAATATTATTTAAGTTTAAGAACACCATTAAATCAAAAAAAAAAAGAGAGTAAAAAACAAAAACAGAAAAGAAGCTTTTTAATTCATTTTTTATCATTAATTAAAGTACACAAGAAAGGAATTTATGCTCACGTCTTAAGATTATTCTAAGTTTCCATGGTAAAATAAGACTTTGATGATGAGGAAAAAAATGTTAATTTAAACTTGAGATAGTTGAATTATAAAGCTACACGATAACCGAATATCAAAATGGTAATTACATATTAATTTTCAGAATAATTTTAGATATTTTTAAATTTAGATTAGCGAAAAAAATTATGAATAATTAAATACGGTGATCTTGAAAATACAAATAAATGGTTACAAAAGTAACAAAGTTTCATTATTTCCACTGAACTAGAAACATTCTAATCTAACATTGGAGCAGGACAGTAAATCTTCTTGTTCATTGGTGCAACAGCCACATGGTGTTCCAAAGGACGTCTACCTATTGACACATTACAAGACAGAAGATCTTTTTCTTTTCACGGTGTAGCCCTATGCCCAAAGCTCTACACTCCCTATTAAACAGGGACCTACGGATTAAAGTGGATCCATTACAAATATCCATGTCCCCGACCGGATTCAAATTCATAACCTGTGGCACGTGAGCCAAGATAGTTAATCAGACTGCAATAATTAACCTAAAATTCAGGTATGAATTAAAATAACACATAATTTTAATAAAAATTCAAAATAAATGTATTATTTTTCAAATCAATATTTTTAAAAAAAAAAAAAACGGTAATGAAAAATTTTATTTTTCATTAAAGCTTGTCAAAGATCTCTTTAAAAGGTTTTTTTCAATATATGAAAGCTAACTAATAAAGGTAAAAGGAGCAGTATCACTTCTTAACACGGTCTAAATATTCAATTAAATTAAACTAGTTTTTAAAAACGAGTAGAACTTGTAATTATTAATGACGAAGCTGAAGCGATGTTATCTGTATGATTCCACATTTTTCGAGCAATATTATTTAAGCCTAAAAACTCCATTAAATAAAAAAAAAAGTGAGCAAAAAAATACAAACCAGAAAATAAGCTTTTTTCATTCATTTTTTTTACACTTTTTATCATTAATTAAAGTACACAAGAAAGCGAATTTATGTTCACATCTTAAGATGATTCTAAGTTTGCACGGTAAAATAAGACTTTGATGATGAAGAAAAAATGTTAATTAAAACTTGAGATAGTAAAATAAAGCATATTAAGTTTTTTTATTTTTAACTTTTAAATCAAACTTCAGCTGAAATTACTGACGAATCATCAACTTAATGGAAATGAGCTAATCACTTTCTTTCGGATTTTTACAAACAACTCTCTGATTTTTCACAAACAGCTATCTGAATATTATGCATTTTAAAAAAAATAATTTTTCGTCAAGCGAATTTTTACAAATATTTATAGGGTAATTTAGCGCGATATAACTTTTTTTTTTGCTTACTACTAAAAATTGCAACTATGCATGTACATTTATGTATGTGTATCGTGCGCCTTTTTTTATTTGTTTCAGGTATTAAAATAAAATTTATTTTACAAAAAAAAATGTTTTTGAATACATCGGCAAAATTTGTCTATCTAATTGAAAATATCATGTTCAAATTAATGTTTGTATGTTGCATAGCATCAATATTCTATACCGCCAATTCTTATTTCAAATATGAAATATTTGGTCACTGTTATCATAATAACTTCCAATATAGTATTGAATATTTACAAATATTATTTGTAAAAATAATGATATAGAGTTTTTTATTTAGTTTAATATACATTTTATAAATTTTAATTAATTTTATTAATTTAGTTTATCTGGTTTAATATTTCATGATAAAAAAAAATTATTATGTGATTTTACCATTTATTTAAATCGACTTTAAATCGGTAACTTACTCCATTTAATATTGACTTAGTTTTTGTTTTTGTATTCCATCATTTACTACCAACTAAAATCATTATAATTAGCAATGAAGAGTATAATTTATATATTTACAGGTTAATGTCTTCTTCACTGGCTCTACGGTGGAATGAAACGGTAGATGAAAAAAATTTAAGATTTCATTATTTTCATCAATTTTAGATTTTTTCATGTTCATCAATTTAAGATTTCTTAGGCTCAACGTTCCCATGGTGAATAAAGGCCGTCTTCCTACTGGCAGATTTCGAGACGAGAGATGTTTTTTCAAGGGTTACAGTTGTCAACTATACGTCCAACGCTCTACGATCATATTTGACTGGGACCTGCAGTTTAAAGTGGATTCCGAACCACTGTAAACATGCATGGCACTACCGGGATTCAAACCCAAAACCTGTGGCACCGAGAGCCAGGAATATCTAATCAGTCTGCAATAATTACACAAAAATTCAAGAGTGAATTAAAAAAATAATACATAATTTTAATAAAAATTGAAATAAAATATATTTTTCAAATCAATATTTGAAAAAAAAAAAAATTTAAAAATAAATGCCAAGGAAAAAGTGGATTTTTCATTAAAGTTCGTCAAAGATCTCTTTAAAAGGTTTTTCCTCCATATATGTACGCTAACTAATAAGGTAAAAAAGAGCAATATCACATCTCAGCACGGTCTAAATATTCAATTAAATTAAACTAGTTTTTAAAAACCAGTAGATCCGTAATTATTAATGATGAGAGCGAAGCAATGTTATCTGTATGATTCCACATTTATAGGGCAATATTATTTAAGCCTAAAAACTCCATTAAATCAAATAAAAAGAGAGCAATAAAAAATAGAAACCAAAAATAAGCTTTTCATTCATTTTTTTTCACTTTTTTTTTTTATCATTAATTAAAGTACACAAGAAAGCGAATTTATGCTTACATCTTAAGATGATTCTAAGTTTATTTGGTAAAATAAGACTTTGATGATGAGAAAAAAAAATTTTAATTAAAACTTGAGATAGTAAAATGAAGCACATTAAGTTTTTTTTTTTTTTTTTAATTTTTTAAATCAAACTTCAGCTGAAATTACTGACGAATCATCGACTTAATGGAAATGAGCTAATCACTTTCTTTTGGATTTTTTTACAAACAACTCTCTGATTTCTTTTTGACAAACAGCTATCTGAATATTATGCATTTCATAAAAAATAAGTTTTCGTCAAGCGAATTTTTACAAATATTTAGAGGGTAATTTAATAAATTTTTGCTTACTACTAAAACTTGCAACTATGCCTGTACATTTATGTACTAGTGTATCGTACTCTTTTTTACTTGTTTCAGGTATTAAAAATAAAATTTATTTTACAAAAAAAAATGTTTTTCAACACACCAATACATCAGCAAAAACGTCTATCTAATTGGCAATATAATGTTTAATTAATGGTTGCATATCAGAATTAATGATTGCATATCAGCAGCTATTCAGCTACGATCGGTATTCTATACCCCAATTCTTGGTTCAAATATGGTATATATATATATATATATATACCATATTTGTATTTGGTCTATTATAATAATTTTTATTTAATATTGAATAGTTACAAAAATATTATTTTTAAAAAGTGCTGATTTTGTGTAATTGTACATTTTAATTAATTTTATTAATTTAGTTTTTTTTGGCTTATATTTCATCGTCAAATAAAATTATTATATGACTTTATCTATTTCTACTTTAAATTGATACTATACATTCGATATTATTTTATGTTGTTGCTATTTTATTCAATCATTTCCCTCAAAACAAAATCATTATAATTTACAATGGGATACATAATTTATACATTTATAGATTAATATATCTTAGATAAATTTGATTCCTCAAATATTATTATTAAACAAATGTCAGGCCATTGACCATTAGGTCGTTAGACTACGAGCCCGCCAATACTTCCCAACAATACAGTCCAAATCATTTAGTGCAGAGCACTCATCAAGTCCAATCTGTTGATTTCACCAGTAGTCATGGCCCGTACAGAATCACACAAAACACAATTAGGTGAAGTAGTCAAATTAAAACGGAACAAATATTCACTAAGTCAATTTTGTCCGGTCAAAAGTCTAAAAATGTCCATAGCAGCAGCACAGGGTGAATTTGGGACACAGTGAGCACATTCACAAAGCACATTCCAGGACTTGTCTTCAGCAGTTTGGAAAATCATAAGACGAAACGATTCTCTGAAAATTTTTTTCTATCTCTAATTTCGCAGAATCTCTAATTTAACAGATCTCTGCAAGACTTTTGAAGAATACAGGTTCCCTTTTTTTCCAAAAAGTCCTCCAGCTCATTACCCCGAAAAAAGCAAAGGGAAGGTACTCATTAGAAAGTAATTCCTCCCACAATCCTCTTCAGAAGTTTCATGATGTACGCAAGAACTCTTTTCCTCCTGGTTACTTGACAGAGCTTAAAGGGCAGAGATATAATCTAAACAAATTACTGCTCTCTCAAGAGGGGTTAGACGAAAGGCAAGTTGCTGAAGGGCTACATGGTTAGCTCAGAGTTCTCCATTGAAGTGAGTTGAAAATGATCCAATATGTACATAAAAAGTCACTAAAAATAATAGCGCTAGCTCGCTGAGAAATATCCAAAAGAGACCAATCAGTATAGATGTGAAGCTACCCATCAAAAGGAAAACGAGCGTTAATAGTTTCAAAGGCAATGGATTAACGTTACGTTTCCTCACGTTCAAAACCAATTCCAATCTGATATCAAGTTCCAATGTACTCCCAAAAGACAGTAGTTCATACATAACATCATTAATATCATTATATTGGGCACTTCCCCAAGCGCATTAGGTGAAGTCTCGTCACATGACGAGTATCAAGCTGTCTTACAATCACTCCTTCGACACTACCAGGAATATATTGCTGTCAGTTGTCGCAATTCTGAGCATTTATTGTAAACATTGAATCAAAGAAACACTTTGAAATGATATTGTAAATAAACAATGTTTTTCTTTTCATGTGGCATTTTTTTGTGCTTTAGTGCGTCACTTCAGACTATACATTGCTGTATAAAAATTTATATTTTAGTAAGATGTACCACACTTCAAAGTTTATCCCACGACCATTGTATCACCTTGTATTTATTCCCCAAACAAATTACTTTTATATTAATGTAATAGATTTATTTATTTGTAAATTTATTATAGTTTAAAAGATTTATATATATTTTAGATGTAATAATTAATTTATATTCGACTGAGTTTTATAAGCCATTTACCTTTGACAGAGAGAGTAATAAAATCAATCAACTGAAAACCTATTAAATTAGAATTATGGTATACGTATCCGTGAAATAATAGGATGATCGAAATTTCTGTCTTGCTTTAAATTACTTTAGAAATTTATTATTCCTAAATTTATAAGCAAAGGCTAAGCTCAAACGTTTAGAAATGATGAATATTTTTGCTTTCAAAATCTTGCAGTTTGTTATCTAAAATATATTAATAAAACTCATATATTAAATTACACATATTTTAATTCTGTACTTGAATATCTTATAGAAATACACGAATGTTTATTCAGTCATTTTTAAAAAAATGTTTTAAGTGACAGAGCTATGATTTTAAAATCCCTATAACATGTCAGTATAATAAGACAATTTAAAAAAATATAAATCTCAACAGTTAGTGTAATGATTCAAAACATCTTAACAAGAAATAAAATCATTAAACTATAGATAAGTAGAAAAAAATCGTATCAATAAATATAAGCAATTACATTTATTTTGTTTGTTGTAAAACAAAGCATGCTATCATATTGCATGAAACAAAAAAAAAAATCCGCTGGCCACTTAAAATTCTTCTTCGTATTTTTATATCAGAAATAAATGTAAAATTACCTTTCTGTTTATTTCTTCTGTTATTGAAGTGAATGTTGAACAAAAATTGAAATTCCATTAGACTTTTTATTAGTTATATGAAATATATTATTTCATATTCTATATATAGAATACTATCATAATAAATGTCATATCATAATAAATGTAAAATTACCTTTCTGTTTATTTCTTCTGTTATTGAAGTGAATGTTGAACAAAAATTGAAATTCCATTAGACTTTTTATTAGTTATATGAAATATATTATTTCATATTCTATATATAGAATACTATCATATTTCTATATATTATATCAACTGCATGTATTACTATACAGAGGTGATTCCATATGTTTATGTTTTAGTTTTCAAAATGTTTATTGTTAAGGTAAATCAAAATTTAATTTTCTCATCTTACAGGACAGCAGGGTGAACAGGACAGCAGGGTGGTCATTAAAATAAAAAAAAATCGCTTAATCTTTAAGAAGTTGACGTACCAGAAGGAATTAATCGAAGAGGATAAAAATATACAGAAAAAAAACCGATTAAAATTTCAAAAAGTTGAGGGGTTTTATTAAAAGTTACAGTTACATTAAAAAAAAAAAACTCACAAAGCCATTGACTCCTAATCTTTATGTAAGCTGTCATCTTACTTGGTATTTGCAAAGCTGGCGGATATCTACAAGCAAAATTTCGTGAAAATTTTGCAAAAAAATCATTGTTGACAATATATCTTCAATGGCTGAGTGCCTGTTCATCAAATCCTAAATGTGCTTAATGGGATGATGAGAGATCTTGTCATCTCTTTGGTCATTAAAGTGTTTGATAAGTACACAGAAATGATAAATGAAATGAATTTCGACGTACCAGAATCCTAGTTTTCAGGAAATATAGTGAGCGACAGCAGTTTGATATTTCATTGCTGTCCTGCTGTTTCAGATATCTTCACTGATCATTAGAGTTTTAATTAGTAGCAGAAGTCATTGCCCAAAGAATAACCTTCCAGTCAACGAGAACCAGAATCCTAGTTTTCAGGAAATATAGCGGGTAACAACTGTTTGATATTCCATTGCTGTCCTGATGTCTCAAATATCTTCACTGATCATTAGAGTTTTAATTAGAAGCAGAAGTCATTGACCAAAGAATACCCGTCCAGTCAATGAGAACATGTCGAACAAATCCAGCAACTTTGCAAATGTGCTTATCGGGTGTGCGCAAGGAAGTGGTTTGTCTTCACAATGAGTGCGTGAGCCCAAGTTCATTTTGTGAGTTGACTATCAATGGTCCTTACATCTACTGGTTCCGATATGTCGAATCTTTGATAAGTAAATCAATCATATCAAATGTTGAGTATGTCATTCTGATTGTCGCTCTGTCCTTAAGTTCTATTGTCTGCCTGGGTCACTGGTTCTCAAAGTGGGCGATACCGCCCCAAGGCAGAGGTGGAATGATCAAGGTACGTGAACGTAGCCTCAGATGCATTTTGGGAGTTAAAAATAAAAGAGCAGTGGAAATACAAAGGAAGAAAAGAAAAGCAGCAAATTTGTACAACTCTGCGAGCATGGTTCACCAATTATATAACATTAATTTTCAAGGAATCTTCCATTCTGACTCCAATCAACGATTTTAATCCAGGATTATGGGCTATAACAAGAAACTATTTAACTACATTTCCCTGATCATATTTAGTAGAAGGTGGGTTTAATTTGGTCTCAAATTTACTAAAAAAAAAATAAATAACAAATTTACTGCAAATAACAAATCGTAGTGATTTATGAACACTGCTGCAAAAATACTTCCGAGGACCAATTCATTAAAAATAGTGCACCAATGGTTCTACTGATTAAGATAATTTTCAATGTTACTCTCAATTTTTATTTTCATACTATCCTCGGTTATATTAATTTTCTGTATTTATTATGAATGAATGTTTTAATTTTAATTAATACTTTTTTTTATTTCAAGTTTCAAGGATTCTTATTACTATGGTTTAAGATGTAGGTTGATAGATAAAAGAACAAATTTGTTATTAAATCTGTCTGTTCATTCGCTTAAAGTGGGTAAATTTCAAGGGGTGGCTGAATACTTTTTCAAAGGAAGCAAAGGACAAATAAGTTTGGGAACTTCCCTAGATCAAATTCTGCCTTTATGACTGTATCATTTCTGAGAATTTCATTGAATGATAGCCCATTCCAACCTAAATGGCAGGAGATCCTTAAATTTGGCCACTCTGCTTTTTTTTATTCCAATTACCATCCTATTTAAGATAAATTCATAGATATCTAACCATCGGACAGCTTTACGTATATCATTCCCACGAGAAATGCATAAGAACTATTTCTGTGGATATATTTTTCAGTAAAATCGGTAAATTAGTAAATTCAGTAAATTAGTATTCAGTAAATTAGCAAATCACAGATGCATGTTGTCGAAATGCCACAGTTTTTCTACTATTTTAAATGATATTAGTTAGATTGTTATATCTTTCTTCCATTTCTTCCAACACCATGGTTAAGCTGTAAATCATGATTAATACCGAAATAATAAAATAATAATAAGTAACTGTGATGAAAAAAAAAATTGGTAGATTTTTAACACTGGACAATAAATGAAAAGAAAAGTTCACAAACATTATTTCCTTTCTACCAGAAAGTTCCAAATTGATTCAATTATTGCATTCGTCACATTCTTTTACTCATGCAGATCATTTCCACGCATTGAATAAAATGTGCTGACAGAATATTTCTGTGGAGGTTTGCCTAAAGACAAAAATATTTATTTTCATACAGGCTGAACGCGATTTGTTCCGCCCCACAATTGGCACCCAGCACCTATTGAAAGAAATAGCGAGACATGGCACGCATAACAATAACGAGTCGTCCGATAATGATTTCCTTTTATTAGATAAAAATAGATACATAAAGCGAAAGAAAAAGGGCAAAAAATAAAAAACTGTCGGACAAAACAGATCGATTTCAACCGGACCTACTTGAGTGAAATTGGAAGCACTGCCCAGGTGCACAAAGGAGTTCATTGTTTCGCCAGCTTGTGTAAGAGTAACTACAGAATAATGGGAATGTATTAATAAATAAATTATGAATTTTAGCGGTTTATTTATAGTTATTTAATTACTCATAACATTTATAAACAATGTAAAACCGATAATATTTCTGCAAAGGTTTATTGAATTAGAAATGTATTAATAAATGGATTATGAATTTTTAGCGATTTATTTATAGTTATTTAATTAATCATAATTTTTATAAACAATGTAAAACGATAATATTTCTGCAAAGGTTTATTGAATTACTGTTATTTTATTCATGATGTATTAGTAAAAAATAATAACCTTTAGTAAACAGTGATCAGCAGTTACATTATTAGCAATTGATAACAAATATGATTTTGTATACAGTTTTTTTTTTTTTTTTATTTATTAGTGAAATTACATTTTTTTTTTTTCAAAAATGCTTTTCATTCTTAAATAAGTTATTAATTTTGTTATTAGATTTTATCCTCACAGTTGTTCTGTAATTATAAACAAGGGAAAAATTTCTAAACAATTCCTGTCTTTTTTGTTATCAATTTGGCCTGTGTAAATTAAATGTTCAAAATAATTCACAAATATTTTTACAAATGCTATTACCTTTTTAGTTGAAAAGACTACCTAAGCAATAATTATAAATTTTACTGAATGCACTTTTGAGAATCATAACAACTCTCTTTAAATTAATTCGAACTGAATTTAAGAATGTATCAATAAATGAATTATGAATTTTTAGCGGTTTATTTATAGTTTTTTAATTACTCATAACTTTTATAAGCGATGTAAAACCGATAATATTTCTGCAAAAGTTTATTAGATTACTGTTATTTCATTCGTGATGTATTAGTAGAAAATAATTACTTTCCGTAAACAGTGATCTGTGATAATCAGTCACATTATTAGCAATTTATAACAAATATAATTTTGTTTAGTTTTTTTATTTATTAGTAAAATTACATTTTTTTCAAAATTTAATAAATGAATATTTAGTGGTTTATTTAGTCATTTAATGTCTGATAATTTTTATAAACAATGCAAAATCGATAATATTTCTGCAAAGATTTATTGAATTACTGTTATTTTATTCATGTTACATTAGTAGAAAAAAATTACCTTTAATAAACAGTGATCTGTATTTATCAGTCACATTATTAGCAATTAATAACAAATATAATTTTGTATGTAGTTTTTTTTTTTATTTATTAGTGAAATTGCATTTTTTTTCAAAACGACATTACGGTATAAAAAATACATTAAAATATTTCGTGTCAAAAGCCATCATTGCATATAGAAAAAAAAACTATTCCGTTACATTTATGGTGTAGTTATTAAGGTTAACTAAGTCTTTTTTCTCTATTAAAAGAAGAGAAAATTCTGAACTGAATAATAATGACAATTTTTCTAAAAATACCTCTTGGTATTGGCTCATACAGTATGATTTCAGGGTAAACTAGAGGAATTAAAATCGAATTACTATTTCATGTTTTAAAAAAAGTTATCTTTTAAATCACCATTTTTCTGTTATTTAATTTTTTATATGAGATAATGGCTCTTAAAAAGTTAAAAATAGAGTTTTTTAAACTTAAACGTTTTTAAATATTATAGAACAATTTTTGCTAGAAAAAACTAAGTTTTAGAAAACTGAAAAAATATTATATCTGCTATATTATACATAAAAATATTATATATAATAATTCAAATACACAAATAGTTTTTAGAAGAAATCCTCGATCTTTTCTTCATTATATCAATTTATGTCAAAGCAAGTGCGGAATATTTAATAAATTTCTAAAATTGCAATTGCAATTGTTTCTATTCCTTTTGGTTATTTATTTTGCTTATTCATTTACAGCAAAAGCTAAGCATTTTAACATTTCGTCATTATACAATGATTCGTAACATCGATTCATTACTCACTCAGCTTTAATACAATGATTCGTAACAGCCATTCATTACTTACAGTGATTCGTAAAAAAAAGCGATTCATACTCTTAATACAGTGATTCGTAACAGCTATTCAAAAAGTCTTAATACTGTGAATCGTAACAGCGATTCATTATTCACACAGCTTTAATTCAGTGATTCGTAACAACCATTCATTACTCTCACAACTTTAATGCACTGATTTGTAACCGCGATTCATTACTCGCATAGCCTTAATACAGTGAATCAACAAAAATTCACAGCCTTAATACAGAGATTCATTATTGAATCACTGTCACAATTGAAGCACATTCGTCAAACCACTCTGCACTAGAAATCTTGCAAAAAAAAAAAGGAAGAAGGGGTGTGAAAGAATATTCTTTTCTTACAACAAAATATTCAGAGTGGTTTTTCATATTTGCATAATTAATTAGAAAACTTCAGCAACAGACAGTCTGACTATCAAAATGGTATCTACTGTCACAATCTTCAGCCTACGTGGTTTTAAAACAGTGTCATGGCTTATGCACTAATAACAACCAATTTTTTATCCTTTGACAACTTAGATAACAACTATTGTTAGAGTTCTCAGTGGGACTTCTTTTTAATATTCTACAACGTTATTACCCGTACGAACTTAAATTAAATATATACTTTCCGCCCCAAAATCATCATGAGTTGTTCATTTTTGTCTAAATTTTGCTCATTTTTTTCTTTATAAAGATGAATGCAATAAAAAATACAGCTATTAATTAATTAATTTTCTCCTGAAATCAGCTGAAAATATGTCTTAACTAGAATGAAAATAAATTTATTCACTCTTATAAAAATTTTTAATTATTATTATTGCTAACCACTTCATGATTACCTAATACATGAAGTGGATGACAATAATAATTTGAATGAACAATATACATAAACTTTAAAGAATGAGTTCATGATCCTTAATGAATGAGTGCATGAATGAGCTTTAACAATACGAATTTTATATTGTTAAAGCATTATGGAGAAATTATTTCATGTCATAAAAATTTTGAAAAAGATTTAACTATTATTATAGATCATAAAAGAATTACATAATAATTTTTTATTTCAATTTAGCTGTGAAATAAATATAAATGTTTTTTTCTGAACATTTAGTAAAAAAGGAAATATTCCATCTTTATATGGCATGTCAGGAAATAAAGAAACAAAGCGATATACTGAAAACGCGGTACAACGGTCGAGGCATATTACTGGGTGCCTCTGTAAAGCTGAAAATTTTTAAAAAGTCCTAACTAATTCACTTTAAATCTTTATAATTTTTGTAGGTTATACAGCGTCTTTTGGAGATAAACATGCTACATATGACGTTCAGCAACAAGTCAAAATCTAGTTGAAACAAGATAAACGATATATTCATACTCGGAGAAAATAAAGGTAACACTTACAAGGTGGTTAGGTGGTTAGCAATAATAATGTTAGAGTATTTCTTAACAACAGCTTGATTTCAAGCCTAATCGCAAGGTTCGGTTTGTCACTGTACTGCCATTTTGTGCACACTTTGGGCTAATTAGACCGGAACGTACAGTTTAAAGTGGATTCAGAACCACTAAAAAACATCCATGCCACGGGCAGGATTCGAATGTCAAGCCTGTGGTACCAAAGGTCAGAGCGCTAGCCAATTGGCCATCAGGCCTCTACAATGTTTTTAAGAACTGGTCCAGTTAGCATTTTTCTGTGACGAGATCCTATTACTATTTTTAAAATTATTTCTGTTTTATATCATTCAATATTTCAGTGGCTACCCTGTATTTGAAATCACAAAACATTAACAAAATTTTAATTTAAATCAGCTAAAAAGATATATCATTGAATTCTTAACTTCTGTTCAACGAGTTTTTAATTTCAGCTTTTTATTAGAATAATTAAATATTGCATATATACCCGAATTGCAAAGGAATTTATTACTTTAATAAATTACATGAGCCCTTTTACAAATAAAAAAAAAATCTAGAAACAACAAAGTACTATCTTTCCAAATTACTTAGTTTCATTTTAAATAAAGCTAATTATTTAAAGGAATTTTAACACTCCACCCTCATCCAAACATTTAAACGGCCTTACAAATACCCGAACTGATTAGAATTTTTCCACTTCCCTAATGGAGGAGTGGGGCAATTATTTCGCTACAAGCACTTCCACGTCTCGCATTGCAGCGGTCATAAATTGCGTCTCTGAAACAGGTTGTTATTCTAAATAGCTGGCTGCTGCTCCCCCAAAACCGAATGGCACATTGAAATGCGCATGCATTAGCGATGAACGCCAGCTGGCAGGGCGCGAACTGAAGATGGCTTATTGATTCCGATTCCGGTATCGCCGATACAGAATCCTATTTACGTACTAATTTCGCAGGACGGTTCAAGAACGGATCAGTGCGAAAATTATCACCTGGAATGGGGGAAAAGCTGCATTATAAATGGTTGCCCAGATCTCGAAAGGGGCTTATCACTAGTCAGTGCGTTGGAGATGTTTTTAGTAGGTTTTGAAAGGAATATGTAAAATGGAGAAGTTAATTTACATATTAGTTAGTCAATATAACATGGAGTGGTCAATTAAATGACAATATTGCAAAGAAAGAGAGGCGACTTCAAATAATTTAATGGTGTCATTGCTTTTATTGTTGCTGGCAAGTCCTGCAACTGAAACCCTGTAAAGCAGATGCCTATAAACTACGGGCGGCATGTTGGTCAATTGGCTAGCGCTCTGGCCTTTGGTATCACTTCATTTGTTATAAATGGTTGCCGAGATCTCGAAAAGGCTTATTACTAGTCAATGCGTTGGAGATGTTTTTAGTAAGTTTAGAAAGGAATCTGTAAAATGGAGAAGTTAATTTACATGTTAGTCAATGTATCATGGATTGGTCAATTAAATGACAATATTGCAAAGAAAGAGGTGCGACTTCAAATAATTCAATGGTGTTATTGATTTTATTGTTGGTGTCAAGTCATGCAACTGAAACCCTATGTCTACAAACTACGAGCGGCCTGATGGCCAATTGGCTAGCGCTCTGGCCTTTGGTACCACATGTTTCAGGTTCAAAACTGGCGAGGACATGGATGTTTGTTAGTGGTTCGGAATCCACGTTAAGCTGTAGATCCTGGTCTAATCAGCCTAAAATGGGCACAAAATGACCGTAAAGCAACAAACAAAAACCAAACTGCGGGCCAAAACGGGCCTGCAAGCATTATCAATCCCGCTCGTCACAATTTATTTTGAAAATACATTGTAAAATTTACAATGCAAGTAAAGCATACAAAATATAAGGAAGCTATCAAAAATTTCCTTTCGAAGCCTTTATAGTCCAGATTTTGCATACCAGCCGTGCAAAATCACCTTGAGCATTTAGGTAATCATTCCCACATTCACCGGGTTGAATATATCCCTTTTTTAAAACTCCTCTTTTTGCTGCTTGAAGAAGTCTAAAACTACTTGCTAAAACACTTTACGTCCACCTTTCTGTCAACCTTTCAAGGACACTTTTAAACGACTGAAGGTGTGAAAATCGCTTGGGGAGAGAACAGTACCATAAGACGGGTGCTCAAGTGTCTTCCACCTTTTAGTGGAACTCCTGTATTACGACATCTGTGATATGGAGACGTACATTATCATGAAGTACTAGAATCACTCCATTTCGCAATTTTCCCGAGCGTTTCGCCTTAATTGCATGTCGTAATCTCTCCTAGCATTTCGCAGGACCGTTGCCCAGTGATGGAGATACCTGATCCTTGAAATCAATAAGCACGTTGGTCCTGTTTGGTCGCATTTGGTGATAACGTCGCCATGGTTAATATTTCAGCATTTTCCCGACACATAGTTCAGAAGAAAACGAATGCCACTTTAATCCCATGCCTCGATATCAGTATTTATATACCAGCATTGGAGACGAATTAATTTGCATATACGCTGCAACCACGCCTACAAAGGAAAACTTTTTACTCACTTTATAATAATATGTTTTTATAGTATGTAACTAAGAAGAATAACTGACAATTAAGAACAATAACTGACATAATGAAATTGAACATTTAAACTGAAACTAATGATATGAGATTTGCAAGCTTACAATAACTGATGTAAATAAGTAATTCACATAATGACATTAAACATTATAATTATGATAATTGAGATTTATGTAGCTGTACATTCCATTGGCAATTGTTTGTAGTTGCGGAAAAGTTAACTAGAGAAAATTATTAACTGAGACTTAAATACTCAACAGTTAACTTAAAATCTTTTTCCCTAGATCTTGGCCCTTGGGACTTAGTGGAAGAGTCAATTTGGCCCTTAGGCTAAAAGTGTGAAGATCCCTGCAATAAAAGATTTAAAAGAAGGGGGAAAATATTAATATGTGTTTTCCATAATTTATTTAAGAAACCCATACTAATAATGATTAAGTTTCTTTTTTTGAATGTTTTAATGTTAAGTAAAATTAAAGTATAACCAAGATTGGCAAAGTAAATTTTCATCAAATTATAAAATCTGTTATTGCTACTTTTCCAAATTAATGTCTGTGAGGGAAATAATTTATATATATAGAAAAATATTTAGTATAATTATTCATGTTTCATAAATATTATATAATAAGAAATAGAAACTAAGGCAAAAAAAAATCAGACTTTAGCTTCGAGAATAACATAAGGTGAGCAAAACATTAAATCTGCAAAACTGCATCTACTATACTTTAGATAAATTCTATTGATATCCTGATTGTTTGTAAGCTTTAAAAATTAATTTGATTAATTTTAAAAACTATATAACGTATTTTAGTTACCAGAAATATTTTATTACTGAAAATTAAGTAAAATAGCTTGTATTTACGTATCATGAAATCATATCATAAATGTTTTATACGAAAATAAAATTTTTATACTTATTGTTATAAAAAGGTCAAAACTTAAGTGGCCCTTTTTAACAAATTGATGCTAATTTAAATTGAAAATTTATTTAAATATAATTATTAAGATTTAAGAGTCCTGGGGTAAATATTAGACTATTTGTAAGAATTTTTTCTGTTTTTATCTACTCTTGAAAAGATAAAAGTTTATACCATTACATTTCTGTTTCTATTTTATGTAATTATGAGTGATTCCTATAGCTTTAAAATGTCAATTTCAATGCCATTTGAAAAACAAAATTGTGATACTTTCATCCAGGTATGTTCATACTATTTCGTTATAATTATCCATCACATATTTCATTATATAATTACATATCAAGATTAAAGGCCAAGATAAAAAGAAGTCATGCCAAAATTATTACTACATCCATAGAATAATAAAACATAATTGAAAAAAAAATTTTTTTTAACTACACATTCTACTTGTTGTTTGAAATTAAAATACGCTATGCGAAATTTCCAAATAATTTATTGTAATACCTAATAAAACTCTAATATTAGAATTGTGTGAGATTTTCAAACTGCATGTATTTACATTATATTCTAAAAGTTTTTTTTTCTCACAATTGTTCCTCAATTATAAACAAGTGAAAAATTTCTAAAGAATTCCGGTCTCCGTTATTATCAATTTGGTCAATGTGAATTAAATATTCAAAATAATTCACAGTTATTCTCACATATTTTATTACTTTTACTGTTAGATTTTCACCTCACAATACTTCCTTAATCATAAGTGAAATAGTGAATTGAGCTAGTAAAGTTCTTTATAAAGTAAAAAAATCCTAAAGAATTCAGGTCTTTGTTGTTATCAATAAGGTCTGTGTTAATTAAATACTCAAAATAATTGACAATTATTTTTAGATATGTTATTACTTTTGTTACTAGATTTTCTCCTCACAATACTTCCTTTATTATAAACAAGTAAAATAGTGAAGTGAGCAGATGAAGTTCTTTAGAAAGTGAATAAATTCAGGTCTTTGTTATCAATTAGTGTGTAATTAAATTCTCAAAATAATTCACAATTATTCTTACATATGTTATTACTTTTGTTATATTTTCTCCTCACAATACTTCCTTAATTATAAGTGAAATAGTGAAGTGAGCTAGTAAAGTTCTTTATAAAGTAAAAAAATTCTAAAGAATTTAGGTCTTTGTTGTTATCAATAAGGTCTGTGTTAATTAAATGCTCAAAATAATTGACAATTATTTTTAGATATGTTATTACTTTTGTTACTAGATTTTCTCCTCACAATACTTCCTTTATTATAAACAAGTAAAATAGTGAAGTGAGCAGATGAAGTTCTTTAGAAAGTGAATAAATTCAGGTCTTTGTTATCAATCAGTGTGTAATTAAATTCTCAAAATAATTCACAATTATTCTTACATATGTTATTACTTTTGTTATATAATTTCTCCTCACAATACTTCCTTAATTATAAGTGAAATAGTGAAGTGAGCTAGTAAAGTTCTTTATAAAGTAAAAAATTCTAAAGAATTCAGGTCTTTGTTGTTATCAATAAGGTCTGTGTTAATTAAATACTCAAAATAATTGACAATTATTTTTAGATATGTTATTACTTTTGTTACTAGATTTTCTCCTCACAATACTCCTTTATTATAAACAAGTAAAATAGTGAAGTGAGCACATGAAGTTCTTTAGCAAGTGAAGAATTACTAAAGAATTCAGGTCTTTGTTATCAATCAGTGTGTAATTAAATTCTCAAAATAATTCACAATTATTCTTACATATGTTATTACTTTTGTTATTATAATTTCTCCTCACAATACTTCCTTAATTATAAGTGAAATAGTGAAGTGAGCTAATAAAGTTATTCTTTATAAAGTAAAAAAATTCTAAAGAATTCAGGTCTTTGTTGTTATCAATAAGGTCTGTGTTAATTTAAATGCTCAAAACAATTGACAATTATTTTTAGATATGTTATTACTTTTGTTACTAGATTTTCTCCTCACAATACTTCTTTATTATAAACAAGTAAAATAGTGAAGTGAGCAGATGAAGTTCTTTAGAAAGTGAAGAATTTCTAAAGAATTCTGGTCTTTGTTATCAATCAGTGTGTAATTAAATTCTCAAAATAATTTACAATTATTCTTACATATGTTATTATTTTTGTTATTATATTTTCTCCTCACAATACTTCCTTAATTATAAGTGAAATAGTGAAGTGAGCTAGTAAAGTTCTTTATAAAGTAAAAAATTCTAAAGAATTCAGGTCTTTGTTGTTATCAATAAGGTCTGTGTTAATTAAATGCTCAAAAAACAATTGACAGATTATTTTTAGATCTTTAGAAATGAATTTCTAAAGAATTCAGGTCTTTGTTATCAATTAATTAAATTCTCAAAATAATTCACAATTATTCTTACATATGTTATTATTTTTGTTATTTATTTTCTCTTCACAATACTTCCTTAATTATAAGTGAAATAGTGAAGTGAGCTAGTGAAGTTCTTTATAAAGTAAAAAAAAATTCTAAAGAATTCAGGTATTTTGTTGTTATCAATAAGGTCTGTGTTAATTAAATATTCAAAATAATTGACAATTATTTTAGATATGTTATTACTTTTGTTATTAGATTTTCTCCTCACAATACTTCCCTTAATTACAAACAAGTGAAAATAGTGAAGTTCTTTATAAAGTGAAAATTTCTAAAGAATTCAGGTCTTTGTTGTTATCAATAAGGTCTGTGTTAATTAAATGCTCAAAACAATTGACAATTATTTTTAGATATGTTATTACTTTTGTTACTAGATTTTCTCCTCACAATTCTTCCTTAATTATAAACAAGTGAAATAGTGAAGTGAGCTAGTGAAGTTCTTTAGAAAGTGAAAATTTCTAAAGAATTCAGGTATTTTGTTGTTATCAATAAGGTTTGTGTTAATTAAATGCTGAAAATAATTGACAATTATTCTTAGATATGTTATTACTTTTGTTATTATATTTTCTCCTCACAATACTTCCTTAATTATAAACAAATGAAATAGTGAAGTTCTTTATAAAGTGAAAATTTCTAAAGAATTTAGGTCTTTGTTGTTATCAGTAAGGTCTATTAAATAAATGCTCAAAATAATTCACATTTATTCTTACATATGTTATTATCTTTCTAGTTGAAAAGATTACTTAAGCAAGAATTATAAATTTTACTGTATGCACTTTTGAGAATCATAACAACTCTCTTTAAATTAATCCAAACTGAATTTAGTACCTAGAAAAAAATTGAACCGTAAATCAAAATTCTTCAGTTAACTATAAAATTATTTACACAAATCTTTTAATTCTTCCAAATTCACTTTTTTTTTTTAATAAATTTCAAATTTTTCAACCTGAAATATTCTTTGAGAAACTTTTCACGCTAGAATGATTTTAAGACTTCAAAAAATGTTTCTCAGTTTTATCTTCTATCAAATAATTTCAAATGCGGCATTTTATAGCTGGCTTAATATAAACTAAATAGTTGTCAGGAGCATTTCAGATGCACCTTTCTCGCCACTTTAACTGCATGCAATCAAAGTTTTAGGACTTTTAATTTAACGCACGAAAGAATATTAAAGGTTACACATCTCATAAATATGCAGAACATTTCTACAAGAGTATACGCTCGAAATGAACATGCAAAAAAAAATTTAAAACTCGTATAACTCCATAAATTTTAAAACTCATAAACTCATATCCTGTTTGGCATTTTTATTTTTGGTGATAAATTTGTTTCTAATGACAAAAAGAAAACATCACAGCAGAAATTCACTATATTAAGCAAGCTAAAATTAATATTTTTATTTAATTTTCTTATAAAATGACTATAGATATGGTTTGAATAAGGTAGATTCAAAATAATGATGAATATAATAAAAGAACAAATAACTATTTTGCTTCAATTAATACATTCTTATTAAAATAGAGTAGACATTATCGTCAAACAGATGCTATAATTGTTTCATAGCATAATTAGAATAGACAATTATAGGACATTTATAGCATTAGCTAGTATATAATAAGCAATTTAAGCATTAGCTTGTATATAATAAGCAATTTAAGCATTAGCTAGTATATAATAAGCAATTTAAGCATTAGCTAGTATATAATAAGCAATTTAAGCATTAGCTAGTATATAATAAGCAATTTAAGCATTAGCTAGTATATAATATGCAATTTTAGTTATAGAATTAACATAGCTAATAAGCAATTTAGTATTTTTGTAGTACTTTGGAACACATTAAAACCCCTTACATAAATAAAAATTAAAAACATAAATAAAAAAAAAAACCTGCTTATCTTAAAAGTTAAAGTCAGCCAAAGCGTTTAAAGAAATCTCGGCGGCATACGGAAGCAGCTTTTTATTGTTTATAACAGCAATTAAAGCCAGTTTGTTTTTTTAATTATATCTGTATCGTCTAATGTTATGCTAAAATAACATATTAGTATTATTTTAACATAGACAATAGAGAAATGCAGGACATTAACAATACAATATTGATCTATAAAATTAAATGCATAGAAAACTATAATGATCTATAATTGATCTATAAAACAAAAATGCCAAAGTGCTAGCCAATTGGCCATCAAGCCTTCAAGAAAGCTTAGAAGAAAATGTACTCAGATTGGAAATTTATTTAAGATTATTGTTCAACTATTGTTTAATAAATTTAAACGTCTGTGAAAACATAACATTCATTAATAATATAAAGTTAAAATATGTAAATTTATATAAATGACATCAAAGTGTTAAAATACTTTTTATATAGCAAGTAATATTTTAGTAATATTTTATAAATAAACATTCTGTTAAATCTTAGCAATAGTTTTGTTGTATTAGTGCGGATATCTCACAGAAATAATCTTAAATAAATTTAATTTTCTACAAAACTATTTTTGATTAACAAAATAAAATTACAAATTAACTTTTAATACAAATTAGATATATCAAATTATCTTTTCATTGACTTTTTAGAAAACTCAATCTCTTAAATTTTTATATCCAAAATGTAAAAAGAAAAAAAGTATAGAATGCAGGAGAAAATAGTGCCGATAAATAATAACCTGACAAATTGCATAACAAGCAACGTGAAAGTCTTATCTCCCGCGCAATTTCTCATTCCAATTTGCCACATTTATAATCCAAATAAATCATATCGAAGTATTCCCGGATGGTGTTTTGAAGTTCACGATAAGCCAGTGCGTCCCGTGAAGGATTAGCTCATCCGTGCGAAATGGGAATTCGGGATAATTAATCTTCTAATGATGGATGCTCGAGGACGGAAGAAATTCAGTTTATGGATTCGCGCTAATATCAGTCGTTTGCTGAAAATTTTATCTTTCGTTTCACGCGGTGTATCTTCAAACAGTTTGGAAAAATAAAGAATAACTTTGTAAAACGGGGAATGTTAAGCAGCTTTTTTTTTTAAGAAATTCACGAGATTCCATGAAATTTTATATTTTTCTTGAGATTAAAGTCTTTGTTATTATATGTTATTTTGTTTTTTCTTATCTCACTTGATCGACAGCAACATCTAAACCGAGTCCATAGAAAGAGCGAAAGGGGACAGGCAGCTCCTGTTGGGATGGAGCACACGTAGATGGAAGTCTGACTTGGGTATCGCTGAAGAAGGAGCAGAATGCTTTACGGGAGGACCTTTTAGGGAGAATCACAGTGAATTTGCTTATGATATAGTAGAACACCCGGTAAACTCCCACCAGGTAGTCCATGCTTAACATCCCAAACGCCATCGAGTCTTTTCGTTTTTTGGAAATATGATCTACAACAAAACCCGTAACTTATTGAACTTCAGCCCTAATGCTCATTAGTGGCATACGTTACCATTGAGCCAATAGTCGGGCTTGTTATTATGCATAGTTTGGAAATAAATTGATGGGTAGCGCATTATAAAGAAAGTAAAATAAGAATAAAACCTAACATAAAAGGTTTCATTATGAAAAGTGGCTAGCGTTCTGGCGCTCGGAAAGCGGTGCCAAGTGGTTTCCACTTTAAAAGGTTAGAATAAAACCTAACATAAAAGAAGTATTTCTAAGTGTTTGCCAGCTGCATTAGAAAGAAAAAAAAATACTGGGGGTGAGTAGGAAAAATCTGTACAGAAAGGGGTAGTAACACCATTTGACTCAAGGGGAAAATAATGAAAACGTCAGATACTATCTCTGCAGGTGTTTAGTGTGGAGATAAAAAGGTACTCCAGTGTATCTGGTTACCTCTTACTACATTATTAAATTTGCTCTTTCAGGTAGAAATGATCTCATTTCAAACTATTTGAAAACAACTTTCTTATATATTAGGTTTCTTTTTCTTATTCGCTGGCGCAACAGTCCCGTGGTGAGGAAAGGCAGTCTGCTTGCTGGAAGACTTCGAGACAGGATATATCCTCTTTATACTGGGTAGGGTTGTCACTCCTGCGCCCTACAGTGATATTAGATCGGATTATACAGTTTAAAGTCGATTCCTAACCATTACAAACGTCCACCACCAGGACTCAATCACGAAACCTGCGTCACCGAGCGCCAGAGCGCTAGTCACTCAACCATCAGTCCTTATATATTAAGCTATTAGGGATAAAACATAATTTAAGCTTTAATTTAATTCTACAACTAATTTAATGATATATACTTTAATTTAATAAAATAACCTTATTTAATTATTTCCTTAATTTAAAATTAAGGAAAGAATTTCCCAATAGCAAGTTACTGATCATATCTTTCTCGACTGATATATAGAAGATTCAACAATATGCAAGTTAATTTCCAATTGTGAATAATTGAAATTTTCATTAAATAATAATCAGTCTGAGAGAAATTTTTTAACAGCCAAGTCTTGAAAATATAAAATAACATGTTTATTTCCTATTAAAATTTATTTTTAACATTAAAGTGCCTTAAATAAATTATTAAAGTGCTTTAAATAGATTAATATTTCCAGTGTAAAACTTGATAAATTTCGTAAAAGGTAGGATTTCAGGAAAGAAACCCCATCGTCAGCTTTTTAAAATATCATATGCTGCTTATAAAAATTTAATTATCTTAATCCTAAACTCTTTTTGAATTTCATTTATAATTATTTCAGGAAAATCAAAAAAATGTGAACCGTTTTTACTCGCGAACTACTATCGCAAAACTAATCTTCAAATATTCTTTATTTCATATATTAAAATGTAAAGTAGAATACAGAAAATGATAATCTGATTCAGAGCTGCCCAAGTAAATGAAATTATGTTTAGATAAATTACAGTAAATAAATATTATAAATATTTTCAAATCGAATTAGTCTCTGTTCTAAATTTTCGAAACAAATAAAATGAAAATTTCGTAGAAACTTTATACTTCAAAGCAAAACATTGTATCTAGTCGACGCTTTCGAATTCACCTGGTGCGCACTCAAATTAATTTCAGTAATTAATTTTTTGAATTCTTTTTCCTCTCTATATTAAGCGTACCTTGGAAGATTTTTCCGGGAATTCAATTAAAACTCCAAATCTCACTTTTACGAGTTTACTGTGAAATTGATTACGTGAAACATTTCACTGGAGTAATGTCGTATTCTACTCTGGTAAATCCCCCCCCTCCTGTGGCAATGGATCTTGTAATTAATTAGGGCTTCCAAGACCATACCTTTCTTCTGCTTAATGTTTTCCGTGATACTATTAATGATTATTCTAATAAATGAAAATTAAAGGAGAAGTTAATATTAAAAATAAATAAATCCCTTTTTTCTTATATATAATTTATTTTTTTTCTAATGCAGGTGGCAAACACTTAGACAGCTGTCTTGGATGCCTTAAGGCAATTGCTGCACAGACGTTACTCACTTTGCATTACCCAGGGGCGCGTGTAACTTGAAGATAAGTCATGGACGCCGAGTAACAATGCCCCCGCAACGCTCTACGATCCTATTTGACAGGGACCTACGGTTTAAAGTGGATTCCGAACTACTACAAACATCCATAGTACTGCCGGGACTCGAACCAAAAATTGTGGTACCGAGCACCAGAATGCTAGCCACTCGGGCCGTTCAGGCCCCGCTAATTTAATTTAATTTAATTATAAATACAATAATATTTTACTTAGACATCAGTCCAAAAGAAAGGTATAAATGAAAGAGATGCTTGATTCTACAATGCAATTCAACAAGGTGAAGGTTTAAATTTGCTAGCGGTGTGCGTTTCAGTCATTGCTGAGAAAAATTGATGATAAAGCTTTGATAACATATTTAAACTAACTAACAAACTCTCCAGCACTATAGTCCATGTTGGACCTTAGCCATCTTCCTACTGGCAGATTCCGAATCAGGAAATGTTTTTCTTTTTACGGGGTAGGGTTAGTGGATATGGTATGGTAGTATTAGTCATGTTAAACAAGGATCTGCGGTTTAAAATGGGTTCCGAACCACTACAAGCATCCATGGCACCATGTGGTCTCGAATCAGAAATCTGTGGCATCGACAGCCAGAGCATATTTGTAGTTGTTTTTAACCCACTTGGTAGACAGCAACATCTAGACTAAGCCCAAGAACCTGTGTGGTCTCATGAAAAGAGGAAAGTGGGGCAGCTGCTGTTGTGATAGAGCACCCGTAGGTAGTAGTCTGACTTCACTACGTGTCGTTGAAGAAAGAGAACAGTACCTTTCGGGAGGACTACCCAGTATTTGCACATCGTATGGGAGAAAATCCGGAAACTCCCACCAGGTAGTCCGACTATCGAGGCAAGTGTTTGAAACAGCGTTTACAAACAGTGTTATATAAAGCCGCCAGTGATTGAACCTCCGCCCTAATGCCACTGATCCACAAGTCAGGACATAAATTGTTAATGATAGATAAAATAAAATCAAACAAACATGAAGTTTTGTTTGATTTTATTAATTTCTTTTTTAATTTGATTTCATTAAAATATGTATTCTATTCATATACATTTCGTATATATTTTTCGTATTCTTTTCTTTTATTTATTTTCTTTATTTCGTATTATTTTTTTTATTTTCTTCTTATTATTATTTTATTTTTTTATTTTACGTTATTGTGTCTAATCCTCAGTGTCCTGCAGTGGCGGACGGATATCCCTTGGGCAGTCTACTCACCGAAGAGGGGAATGGACAGCTTCTGTTGTGATGGATCACTCGTAGGTAGAAGTCTCACTTGGTTCCGTGACGTTAAAGAAGCATAGCACGACCTTAATGGAGGAATTCTTAGGGGACTCCAGGAGATTTTACTTCCTCGCATTTATGTATCGTATGAGAGAAAACCCGAAAACTCCCACTAGGTAATCCGACTAACGAGGCAAGATGCTGAACATCACAAACGCCATCGAGTCTCCTCGTTTTTTGAAACAGTGTCTACAACAAGCCTCTGCCCTAATGCTCACCAGCGGTGCCCGTTGTTACTGAGCAACGAATAGGGCAGAGCATATTTAAACTATCTGATAAAAATGAATATCCCGCACGATTAATTAATCTAATTAATCACGAATAATTTTAAAAATAAAATAATAAAATTAATCCCGAATAATTTTATCCCACACGACATTTAAATGCCAGGAAATTAATGCCTTTCTCATCAGAGTTCATTATTGGACTATTGTAGCATATATTAGTGAGACGCTGCTTTTAGTTTAGAAATCAAACTACGAGTTGCTCTAATTATTTTCAAAACTAAACCGACTCGATAATATGAGAGAGTGAATAAGTATCTTTCCTCGACAAAATAATTATTTGGTGGGTTTTCTAAGTTTATTTCGATATACGGAACCGAATTGTACGTAGTGTACTTTAATTGCAACACTTTAATTTTAACTCGTAACTTTTTGGTACATAATTTCAATTACTTCTATTAGCTCACACTCTCCCTATATATATATTGTTCAAATTTTCAATCGTTCATAAAATACTTTTTATTCATCCACTCAAGTTCAAATACATTTTTTTTAACTTATAGTGGATGACACTTCATGTTAATACAGTCTTTTCAAATGTTAATTCAGTAATTAAATTTATTTAATTAATTTTTGTTTTTTTAGATTTAAGTTGCATATATCTACCAATAGATGGCGCCAGATAAAATTAAAAAAAAATGAATGAAAATTATTTATACAGGACTTTCTGCAATATAGTGAAAAAAAGTAGGAATTGACTTTTAAATTTTTTTTTATATATATTACTTGTTTTTATCACAGAATCAATTATGTAAAAGGAAAATGAGAAAGATGTGTGGAAGAAAGCCGCTGTATTTATCAGTCAATTTTAAAAGATAACAATATGTTATACAGGCAAAAGACATATCTCAATTTATACATTTAGTTTTGACAAAAACTTAAATAAAATGGAAAAGTTAGATAGAATAGAATAATAAATAAATGTTTCATTTACATTATTTAATTTGATTTTAAACTGGATATTATTTTAACTTTTTCCTTTCATAAAACTCATTCCAAATTACTCCACTTTAGAGTCCCGGAGATATCATGGATGTTTATAGTGATTCGGAATCCACTTTAATCCACTTTATGGTGAACTTTTGTCTCAATCTAATATGGCTGCAGACCATTGGGCATACGGCTGATAAACCTACCCTGTAAAAAGGAAAAACATCTCCTGTCTCGAAATCTGTCAGCAAGCAGGGGCTGTTACGCCAAAGAAGAAGAAGAAATTACTCTACTGAATTACACACATTCTCCGCATAAAGCAGTGAATAGCGGAAATTTCTCCTTCACATATCTGTCGCTGAAAGATCGGAGGTGTAGTGGGTTTGTTTTTCTGTTTCATTGTAAATCCCTCTTTTCACTGTATTCTACAAAACTTTAATAAACAAAAACAAGTAATATAAAAAAAAAAAAAATTAAAGTCAATTCCTACTTTTTTTCACTATAATGCAGAAAGTCCTTTATAAATAATTTTTTTTTTTCATTCATCTTTTTAGGTTTATCTGGCGCCATCTATCGGTAAATATATACGACTTAAATCTAAAAAAAAAACTAAAGTTAATTAATTAAATTTTATTACTGAATTAATATTTGAAAAACTGTATTGACATAAAATGTCCTCCACTACAAGTTCAAAAATGTATTTGAACTTGAGTGGATGAATAAAAAGTATTTTATTAACGATTGAAAATTGGAACAAGATACATATAGGGAGAGTGTGAGCCAATAGAAGAATTGAATGAACAATTGAAAACTATAAGTTATGAAAAAGTAAAAAAAAAAAATTTAACTACTATGATATCCAGTGCAGGAACAAGCAAGCAAAAATATACACCAACATATTATTAACTTATTATCTACTTTCTACTACTACCCACCGCTAATACAGCGTGGAAATTTGAGGATTCTCACTGTGGAAAAATTTTCCCAAATGTCTCTGGATCGACGGTTTTAAGCCCAAAACAGAACGACGGTGTATATTTTCTTCAAGCAACCGATTGGGTTAAAATATTTCAATAAAATTCACATTAATGTGACCACCTGGGAAAAGCCAGAATATACACTCTTATATATTCTGGCTTTAAGTGGAGTGTGGAATGTGGTATGAAGTGGTATTAAGTAAAATTTCTTATATATACTTCACTGCAATTGCCACCTGCCTTTTGTGATTGGTTATTTCACGTTGACGTGGAAAGTAGGTGGTGATCACATTAATGTGACTGGACTATGTATATCTATTCAAATGAATAAATATACCGAAAAGAGTTGTAAATTTTAGTTTTTCTCGCCAAAATATAATTACTTAATTACTACTATTACTTTTTATTCGAAAAAGAATTATATAAATAACGATTTCAAAGACCTATCACTGGTATTGTCTTTACAGAAGACACTTAAACGGAATTCAGATGATATTAATTCCTCAATATCTTTAATAGAGACTATTGAAAATCGACTTGTAACTGGAAAAAGTCTTTAAAAGAAAATACTACTAATGTATCAAGTCAGTTTGCTTATTTAAAAATCCTGTGCTTTAAAATATTTACCAAATTTTAAATTTTCCGGTTGTGTGTTTAATTATCATTCTAAAATTTTGCCTTTATTTAATTATATTTGACGTTTCCTTAAAGCTCCATTTAAAAATTATAATGTATTTGGTAAAAATTTACATTTATGTCTCTCTTAGTTGTGCTTGAAGATATAAAACTCATTGATGATTAGTTTATAAATTAATATTTTTATTATATTTTGGATTAACATGTCTATATGTAACAAACGTTATATAAATTTATTCCATGATTATTCGTTTACTTTCCCATTAGTATGAAAATTCAAAATTATAATTTCACGATTTTTTTTTCTTTCAATTTTCTAGGAAATCAGCAAAATTAAAAAAATAATTTTATCATCTCGAGAATAGCTTTATAAATGAATAAGTGCCCTTAGGATATTATAAACCATATTATTTCTGCTCACTGGATTACTGGATCCTAACTAAAACGGCATCCAGCGTTGTATTTCCGATAGAATGGAGGGAGTAAAATAACCTACTGCTTAAAGTTATTAAGTCATAAGACTTAAGAATAACACTCAAATACCCCAACCCATATATATATATATATATATATATATATATATATATATATATATATATATATATATATATATATATATATATAAAGGACTATTGAGTTTCCCTTTGCTTGCTCCATAAATAATAAGCGGCCTGATGACAATTGGCTAATGCGCTGGCCTTTGGTACCACAGGTTTTCAAGTTGTTCGAATCCTGGCTGTGACATGGATGTTTTTTATTTGTTAGGAATGCACATTAAATTGTAGGTCCCGGTCTAATTAATCTAATAATAATTAATCTTAATCTAATTTCATCACTAAAGTGTGCAGAAAATGACAGTAGAGCGACAAACCAAGCCAAACGAATAAATAACTCCAGGTTTTGTTTACTATAATACAGTCTTTATTAGATCGTTTTATATAATCGTTGTGGCTAATGAGTTTTCGACACGACTATATACTAAAATACACAAATTAAATCTATTTTCGACGCGCAAAATGACCTTTTTTTTTCTGTTGATCTCATATGAAATATACTTCTCTTCCGCATAAATTCTTTTATATCTCCCTCATTATCGCGATACTAATTTTTATTTTGCTTTCCTGTGGGAAAAATGGATGCAATGATTCGTTTTATTTCTTCCATAATATCTCTTCCCCCAAAAAAATGATTCTTATTCTGTCTAGACTTTTCGAAATACAGCATACTTTACATACATACACACGCCTATACTAGACCTATGACAGCCTCGAGAATAGGGCAAATTTGAGGTTCATGGGAACAATTTAATTTTTTATTTACAATCATTATATATATATATGTATATATATATATATACAGAACTCTATTTACAAAAAATGAAAATTAAAGATCCAAGGAAGGAGATTTCAGAGTTCTCGAGTCTAGTCCACTCTTTGTCCATTCGTCACAGAACTCTCCCACGTTTTTCTTCCGAAACCTTCCTTTAAGAAAACCGTCAAGAAAGGGGGGGATCAGCTTCCCTCCCTTCTCTAGAGTAGATATTTTCTCAGTCTATGGTCTACAACCAATCACGGTTTAGTCCATATTCCAACTGCAATTGTTTCGACCTATGAAGGTCGCACAGACAATCGCTAATTTCATGAGGTCTCATTATACATGATACTGAATATCTGCTATCAGATTTGAGTGACAGGTTGTTCTCATTAGTACAAAACACTAATTGCATGTAATATAATTATCCACAACACTGCTTATCTGCCATCAAATTTGAGTGACAAGTTATTATTATGTACTTGTCAAATAAGATACATCCCTTTCTCCTGGAACAGAAATGTCATAACTCTTTCCTTGGGGAAAATTCTACAATATACACCGAAAGATTTTAGTGATTAAAGAAATTTTTTAATTCTTTATAAGTCACGCCACATTATTTTAACATAAAATGTGAGTTTCTACTGAAACGTCTGGGTACACTATATATTTTGTTCCGTTATAGTATGATTATAGTGGGATATTTTGGCAAAAATCGCAGCTAAGATGGTGTGGATTCAGGGTTCATTTATTCCCTCCAACTTTCGATAATCCTTAAATATTTCCCTCAACGTATCATCTCCTATAAATTACCAGACATAAACCTATCAGCCCACATCCGTAAAAAGAGTTATATCTCAGTAAAAATGGAAGAAGAAAATACTCTGGAAATTACCCTCGTTTGGTCTTCAAGAATAAGTTAAAAAAAAAACTCGCACTAGTTCATTTTTTCCATATCCTGTCTCCACCTACTGGAAAAATAACACCTAAGCTGATCCTAACTATGGCAGTAAAAAAACATTTTTTTTTTATTTTACGACTGACTAGGCACGGTATGTGGGCAAGAACAATAAATTTACACCCGTAAAATGTCCCAAAAATTCAGGGATAAAAAAAAAAAAAGGTTGAGGCTTCTAACTTTACGAGGTAATGGTTTCCAACATTGAATGGTCCATAATCCCATGGGCAAGAAAAAGTCTCGAGGATGGCTCAAATATCGCCAAGAATGCTACTTGGGAAGTAATTATTTTTCCACCGTTGCTTTTCCGACCGAATGCCCTCGGTTCAGAGTTTCTCGCGAGTTTTTTGGCTTTAATAATATCAGTTAAGAAAGGCGTGATTGCGAGTTCCCCGCATTACAAAAAAAAAAAGCATGAGAATTGAAGGTAATCACATTTTTTAAAAAGAGACTTCGAATCGTCTTTGAGAAAGTGATACTTCTGCAATCAAAAATACATCCATCAGCACTATATATATATATATATATATATATATATATATAGTGATCCTATAGCTATATATATATATATATATAAAATAATTTATTAAAAAAATCATGCACTTTCCCCCAACTTTCCCTTTTGGCAAAATAAAATAAATAAAACAAAAATTACAAATTATTTATTAAGTTACAAAAATTTTGGTTATTATGTAAATAATTATTGACTATTGTCTAATGGTTTTATAAAACTGCATTAAATATCAACTGTATTATTTAGAAAATGGTGATGATGATTATTGCCTAATGATTGCGGTGTTAATTTGTATAATATTATCACATTAGGTACAATATTAGGAATTAATTAAATCGAGCTTTTAAAGATATCGTCGAAACATTTTTCCTAGGACAACTAATTTCGTTTCTTTTAAGTTACTAAAAACCTAGAGTTTTACGTATATTAAACACCATGAAAAGCTTATACATTTAAAAACATAAATTGCAATTGCTTATACAAATGAAGCCTGTGAATTAACGATAATCATATTTTAAAAAAAAAAAGACATCGAATCGTCTTTAAAGAAGTGAAATTTCTGCAATCAAAAGTACTTTTATCAGCACTAAAAAAATTATACACAAAAATTTTTTCTCTTTAAGCAAAATAAACTATATATATATATATATATAAGAATTTACTTAGGGAAAAAATAATCATACATTTTCCCCCAACTTTCCCTTTTAAGCAAACCAGACTAAATATTGTTACAAAATTCTGGTTACTATGTAAATAATTATTGACTATTGTCTAAAGGCTTAATAAAACTGCATTAAATATAAGATGTTCTACTTAGAAAATGGTAATGATTTTCGTCATCTTGCTAATGATGATGATTGCTTAATGATTGCGATAATAATTTGCCTAATGTTGCTACATTTGGCAAAATATCATATTAATGATTAATTAGATCGAACTTTTAAAGATATCATCGAAACATCATTTTCTGGACAGCTAATTTCTTTTTTTTATAAATAACTAACAACCAAGAGGGTCCCCTGAAAGCTTTATGTACATTAAACCCTATGAAAAGCGTATACAGTTCAAGTTAACATACAATTGCAGTCTGTGAATATAATAAGATAATCACAGTTTTAAAAAAAAAAAAAACACTTCAATCTTCTTCTCTTCTTCACGTCTTTAAGAAAGCGAAACTTCTGCAATCAAAAGTACATACATCAGCATTTAAAAAAAACACGCACACACTTTTTCCCCAGTTTTCCTTTAAGCAAACTAAACTAAATATTGTTACAAAAATCTCTGGTTACTACGTAAATAATTATTGATTATCGTTTAATGACTTTATAAAACTGCATTAAATACCAACTGTACTATTTACAAAACGGTGAAGATTTTCGTGACCTTGGCAACGTTACGCAAAATATTAGGGATTAATTAGATCAAACTTTTAAGATATCATCAAAGCTTCGTTTCCTGGGCAACCAATTTCGTATTTTTTTAAAGTCACTAAGAACCAAGAAACTTTTTGGAAAGTCTTATGTGCATTAAACCCAGATGAAAGGCTTATACAGCTTCAGTTAAATTTCTATAATTCACTAATTATTAATATTTTGAGTATTAGAAATGATTCGTGCATTTTTTCCCTTTTACTTACATTGGTTTGGTGATAAATTGTAACTTTTATTAAAACTTTTGTTTTGAAAGTAAGCAATTTATTATTTATACAAAATAACACATAAAATATAACAACTTGGTTTGAAATCCTCATATTCGTGGTATGATTGACGAATTCAATCTTGTGCTGCTTTCGTAATATCATTGAAATTTCAATAAATTATTAAATAGAAGGAAAATTTACCAAAGATTGTTTTCTGACTTTAATTTATTTTTACTCTTATAATAAAAGAATTGAAAACATTTTTATATAAAGAGAATTCATAATGTATAGACCTTTATGGATAATGAGGACTACATTAGTAGTAATATATTATTTAAAAATTATTTCATAAAATGGTATACCAGTAGTAATTCACAATAAAAAACTAATTGGTAAGTAATTATCATATTGTGCACAAAAAGCTCAGAAGTATTAAAAGCATACAGATTAAACAAGAAAATAAAAATCGCAATTGTATCAAAGAAGACATAACCACAATAGTCATACACAAAACTTGAGCCGACAATAATTTCAATAAACAAATTTTATATAAAGTAACGTAGACAAGAAATCGAAAATATATGGATAAATCCTGACGTAAAAACGTAAATTTTTTCATTCAGTTGAACCAGAGTAATTATTAAAAAAAACAAAAAAAAACGGCGGTGCTCAGTTTTTTACTAACTTTTCACTTTTCTTTTTTACTACAATATGCTTTCATTTTGTAATTTTAATTCCTTTCCTTCTGTATTTTTTTTTTATCTCTTAATTTTTTTTTAATTAGTTTATTTATTTGTAATTTTTTTTTTCAATTATCTAGTTTTTCTATAAATTTAACATTTTTTTTCACACTGGCAATGGGCTTAGACCAATCGACAAGAACCCTATTTTTCATGGACGGAGGTTTATGGTCGCTGCGCGACCAATGCACTCCGAAAATCTACAACGAATCAATTATTAAAAAAAGAACGGAGTTACTTAAAATCTGTCTTCCTTATTTTGGAATTTTTCAAAGGTTATTAACTTAACATATGACTTTTGGAAATTGTTTTATTTCAAACGCTGTATCTCCTTTGAATTTCACCATATTATTACCATTATTATACAAATATATATATATATATACATATAGTCTGCTTGGATATAAAGTAATTGTGAAGGATGTTAATGGGAAATTGCATGCGTCTAGTTTTACAGCAAATGCTCAAGAGATGTGGCAACCAACATTAATACAAGCTGTACTACAAAGATGGTAAATTAAGTAATTCCATGTATTTTACGTTATACAATTAAAATTAAAAGTCTGTTTGGATAAAAACTTCTTCTAGCAGCCCAGATAAAAAAAAATTAATATACTTTTAAAAATTTAGAAAAATAAATTAAAATAGTTTATTAAATGCTGTATATCCTTTATATTCTACCATATTATTACCATTATTATACATATATATATATAGTCTGCTTGGATATAAGGATAATTGTGAAGGATGTTAATGGGAAATTGCATGCGTCTAGTTTTACAGCAAATGCTCAAGAGATGTGGCAACCAACATTAACACAAGCTGCACTCCAAAGATGGTAAATGAAGTAATTCCATGTATTTTACGTTATACAATTAAAATTAAAATCTTCTCTAGCAGGCCAGATAAAAAAAAAAATTTAATGTTTAAAAATCTAGAAAAATAAATAATATAATTTATAATAAGTAAAGCAAATCTTTGAAGGACGTTTTTCTATTCCAAAAAAGAATAAATACACTTCATGTTAAATTGAGAGCTTTCCTTGAGTGCTTGCATGCACAAAATTCAAATTTTTCGAGAAAACATCTTACTTCTTAAATGCTTGCATGAAAATAAAGCTTCGTATCTTTCAACACGAAATATTAAGTAAGAGTTTATGCGTGCATGTTAAAAGGATGATTTTTTTTTTCTCAAAGAAGTTAGCCTCTTAAGTCTGAAAATGCAGAGCCATTGAGAGAGTTGCATGTGTTCGGATGTAGGAAACACTTTTAAAAAACATCAACATTACTTAAAATTTTCTAACCTCAAAAATTTGGCTAGTAAATCGTTAAAGTGTACTCTAAAATAATGCCTATTTTTTAAGTCTTTAAAAATTAACTTTTTTATATAAAAAAATTCAATGTCATAAGTTTTTAAGATAAGAAAAATATACGTCAGTTTTATTATTAATAAAGCCAGTTTAAATATAATTAATGTTTATATAAATAAGAAAATAATCAAATCTAAACTTTGCTTGACGTTTTTTAAATAACTATTGATAATCTCTTGTGAAAAAAATATTTTTAAATAGAGTTTAAATGTAATATTTATTTTAAGAGAAAAAAATAATGTAATATATGTGTTTTATATATATATATATATGGGCCCTTTTACAATGTTCCTTTTCCGATGTATATATATGCATATATATATTCATCTTTTTTTGTAAATTATCTTTCATTTAATGTAATGATGTTACTTCTTTGTTTATCAATGATATCGCCACTTTAAGATGTTTTCACCACGTTGATGTGTCAACTTAGTTCTCATGGTTTCATCCTGTTGATGTGTATCAATTTAGTTCTCATGGTTTCACTATGTTGATGGGTCAACTTAATTCTCATGGTTTCACCATGTTGGTGTGTGTTAATTTAGTTCTCATGGTTTCATCCTGTTAATGTGTCAACCTAGTTCTTATGGTTTCACCATGATGATGGGTCAACTAAGTTCTCAAGGAGGATGGAGATTATAATGTTATCAATGATGATATGATGATAATCAAAATGATATGATGATATATTGATATATCAAAAAATAAAATAAATAAAATAATATATCAAAACGATGATATAGATTAAATATGCAAAGCAAAGCTAGAGAGCATTTCATTACAATATATTTCCCAATTCCTAAGATTATTTTGAAATTGATATTGTTACTTTAATGATATAGATATAATTAAGGTACAGGCATTTATTAAGGTATAGAAAAATATTAATACCTAGAAGAATCTCTACATAATTAACAATGACAAATCCACATTTTATTCAAATAATAATTAAATGTAAGACAACAGATCATCCCTTTTCAAGACAATGAACAATTTACCAATTCGAACATGATAATTGCATTTTTTAAAATATCCGTTCTTCATGAATCAAAAAATATTTATTTTACTGATTACATTTTAAGTATCAGTAACAAAAACTTTTCTAGATTCCTAAATATTACACGTTTCACGCACAACTGCATCCTACGCTTACAATTCTAAAGGTCAACTAGTTGTGTAGGCGTTTCGTTTAATATTTAAGTCTATCATACTTTTCTGTGAGCCATCCTTCGAAACCTAATCAACTACTAAACCTTGTAGACTCAACAAATCTAGTTAAGTACAATGTTTCTGTTCTTTTGAGCTGCTACAAACAATACATTCTTTCAACACCGTTTGCACCCACGCCCACAAGCCTCTTGGAAGTGTGTCGTTTGATCTTGAGACGGGAGAAATATTTGATTATCTTTCGGAATGCTTTAAAAAGAATTAGAATAAAATAATTCTCAGACTGTTGTTTCTCCTGTTGCTTTGTAATTCATTTCTTTTAATTTTTTTAAACTTCTATTTCAATTGCAAATGTGTAGTTTGAAAAAAAATTTGTATTTGAGAATAAAGAAATTGAACTTTTTTTTTTTGCTCCAGTAAGTATGGTGTTTGTTCTTATGTTTAAAAAATTAGAATGGTAAAAAATTTTGCTATTGCGTTAAATATCTTTTTTTTGCTTGTTTGTTTGTACATTTAAGATATTTTAATTCTGTTATGCACATCACTGCGTTAAATACCTTTATATACCATGAACAAGCAATGTCACTTATCTTACTTTTAAAACAACTGCATATATAATGCATCAATAACCAAAAAACTCCCCTCTACTGTTATATATATATATATATATAGTTTGTACATTTAAAATATGTTACTGCTATTGCACATCATCGCGTATCTTTATATGCCACGAACAAACAAATGTTATTTTAAAACCTTGTGTTCCTTTTAAAGCAACCTTATAAATAATTCATCAATAATCAAAAGACTCTCTGCTGCTATTACATTTTTTTCTGGTTTGTACATTTAAGATATTTAGATATTTTTAAAGCTATTACACATCATTGCGTTAAATATCTTTATATACCATAAAAACACATGCCATTTTTCTTGTATTCTTTTCAGAAAACCTCATACATAATACGTCAATAACAAAAAAAACCTCTCTTCTAATATATTTTTTTCTGGTTTGTACATTTAAGATTTTTAATTCTGTTATACACATCACTGGGTTAAATACCTTTATATACCATGAACAAGCAAATGTTATTTTTATTATGTTCTTTTAAAACAACCTCATATTTAATATATCAATAACTAAGAAACTCTCTTCTGTTAGATTTTTTCCTGGTTTGTACACTTAAGATATTTTACTGCTATTATACATCACTATGTTAAAAATCTTTATATACCATAAATAAGCAAATGCCATTTTTCTGATGTTCCTTTTAAAACAACCTCATAAATAACGAAAAAACTCTCTTTTGCTGTTATATTTTTTAATGGTTTGTACATTTAAGATAATTTAATGCTTATTACACGTCATTGCTTTATATACTTTTTTATACGATGAAAAAGCAAATGTCATTTTTCTTATGTTCCTTTTAAAACAACCTCATATATAATGCATCAATAACGAAAAAAATTCTTTTGCTGTTATATTTTTGCTGGTTTGTACATTCAAGATATTTTACTGCTATTACACATCACGGCGTTAAATAAATTTATATAACATGAAAAAGCAAATTCTATTTTTTTGTGTTACTTTTAAAGCAACCTTCAAAACATATACAATAATACAATATACAAACATACATCAATAACGAAAAATCTCTTTTCTGATATTATATTTTTTCTGGTTTAATTATGATCAATTGTGACACAATAAATCTTTATTGGAATATAGAAAGCTCTAAAAAAATATAAATAAAATGCAATCTTTGAAATTTTATTAAAATACAAATTTTGGAATCGCTAAGTAAAATGTTTTGATAAACATGACAATGTGATTTCAATTTTATGTCCAAATATAGTTAAAAGCAAAAATATAGTTTTAAAAAATTATGTTTTTGCATTAATAACTATGGTTTAAACTGTCATTAAAGATTAAATGTTTCTAAAAGAAATTTCCAATATTAGAAGATGCCTTCATTTAAAATCAAGTCAATAAATTTATGTACTTAATTTCTTGAGAGATGATTATTTTTTTCATTTTTTCATAATTGTTCAATGCTGATTCTACAATTTTGACTTGAAGCAATTACAATTAATAATGAATTGTATTGAATAATTAAAAAGTAAATTTATGAAGATCAAGTTTATTCTGTAGAATCGGAATGATTCGTAATTAAAAGAAACAAAAAATTAAGTTTTCGTTTTATAGTTAAGAAATTTTTGTACTAAAGAAAAATCTTTTTAATATTTAATGTAGAAACTTATGTAGTAACTTTAAAATAGTATATTTAATTATTTTTATATGGTCTTTTAAATATATTTTATTAAATATGATTTAATTGGTTTCATGCATATGATCTTTTATAAAACAACTAAACCATGCTCTCAAATGCAGTCTATAAAAATATATTTTATTTTAACATCTGCTTATAATCACCTAACTAAGGTATGTACCAAAATAGCGAGAGTAATGCTAATGATTAGCAGGTGTTACATTTCTCTTTAAATTAGGGAGTCTTCAGAATTTATTTTTATGTGAATGATTATCTCTACAAGGTACCTTGACAATTATCTATTTTTATCTCTATCAGAACTAATATCATGCTATTGAAATATAAACCACAATCAATAATATAGAAAAATAAATGAAAAATTGCCGTATGAAAAGAAATTTTCACAGCAAATAAATATTAACATTTAAAACATTTTTAAAATTTAAAATTTTCAAACAAAAGAACGTCATTATTAACAAATTCACGAAAGAAGTTTTAAAACCTTAAATTTTACATTTTGTGTTAAATTATTTGAATTTATAAATACTTCATTAAATAGTTTCACTTTTAAATTTAATAAAATTGAATTATCTGATTGGAATTTTAAGAATTTATTTTTATATAAGTGGTTATGTCTACAAGGTACCTCAATTATCTCCTATCAGAACTAATATCACGTATTATAAATGTAACACACAATCAATAATATAAAAAAATAAATGAAAAATTAGCGAATGAAAAGCAATTTTCACAGCAAAATAAATATAATTAACATTTAAACCATTTTTTAAATATAAAAATTTCAAATTATTAAAAGAACATCATCATTAACAAAATGAAGAAGAATTTTTCTAAATATAAAAATTTCGAATTATTAAAAGAACTTCATTATTAACATAATTAAGAAATTTTTTTCTAAATAAAAAAATTTCGAATTATTAAAAGAACTTCATCATTAACAAATTCACGAAAACATTTTCTAATTATAAAAATTTCGAATTATTAAAAGAAGTTCATCATTAACAAATTCAAAAAATTTTTTTATAAATATAAAAATTTCAAATTATTAAAAGAACATCATTATTACCCAAATTCAAGAAAGAATTTTTTTAAATATACAAATTTAACATTTTGTGTTAAATTATTTGAATTTATAAATACACCAGTTAGCAGTTTCACTTTTAAATAAATAAAAAAAAAAGTAATAATACCTCAAAGACATATTTCAAATGACATCATTAAACCTCCCCATCTCCTTTCAAACACTTCACTTTCACAGCACGAGACCACTTATCAACCAAAAACAAACAACGCCAATATTGATGCTGGTTATTAAATCACTCTTTATGTTGGCTCGACGGAATCCATGTCAAAACAAACACTAAGTGATCCCCAAATTATTTTTCATTCCCTCAAGATGGGTAGGGGGCACGATTTAATGAATGCACCAACCTCCTATCGATCAGACCCCCTATTACGTGCCCTGTGAGTACCCCTCTCTCATCACGACGTGAAGTACTTAGGATCCCTTTTGGTAGCCATGGAAACAATACCTCGAGCACCTATAGGACACCAAGTTATAGCTTTATCCGTTTGGCAGCAGGGAATCAAAGAAACCGCGAAGCAAAACTGTGCCTGCACAATGCTGATTCTTCAAGTGTTTTGGCTTAGCAAAAGGAATTTGCAATTAAAAGGACGCGATCGATAATGAACTGTATCGAGCAATTACAAGTTTCAGCTTTCGATTTGTAAAGGCTGAATTTATTCGATATATCACGTTATAATTAATTAATTAATAATGGTAAATTTTGCAGCTTCCAATGTTATTGAAACTATTTTCTAAAAGTTTTGGTTCGATGGTTTAATAATTTAATTAAGAAAATAGTGGAAACTTGGAAAATAAAGTGTATTGCATTGGATTGGCAAGATAGTAATTACGTTTAAATGCATGGTAAAGACAGAACGTACTTTATTGCCAAACCAATATAAATGAATTATCTTGTTTTTATCATGAAATAATCTTCACTTATTTTATTGGGTTTTTTTTTTTGTTTGTTTGGTTTGGTGTTATACTTCTACAGTCATTTTTGGCATACTTAAGGTAATTAGGCCGGGACCTACAATTTAAACTGGATTTCGAACCGTCTAACAAGCATCCATGGCACAGCCAGGATACTAACCTAAAGCCTGTGGTATCTAAGTCCATAGTGCTAGTAAATTGTCCATCAGGCCTCTCACCTATTTGAAGTTTATTATTACGTCTGATTTATGATTTAGTGTTAACGAACTTTTGATTTGTGATCCAGTGGTAACGTGCGCAGCTAACGTATAGGAAGATTCTGGTCGTAGCGTCGGTAACAGTCACTGGTTTTAGAAGTGATGAATCTTGATGATGATAATTGCAGCGCGTAAAGCATCTAGCATTCATAGATATGCTATTTTGTGGGAGTTTTCCGAGTTTTCTGAAGTCATGCAAATGCCGGATAGTTAGCCTGAAAGGACCTCCCATAAGGCAATGCCTTCTCATCATCACTATTCAGTGTGCTGTTCTTGGTATACATTAATAGAACACGAGGATGACCAATGTTCAACAAAAGATAAAGAATAACAAGTGTAGCGAGCACACAGATAACGTTCAAGTCCGCTAGTGGCATTCGTTATATTTACTGAAAACACTGAATAGTTATTTGGATAATCATTTAAATTCCTTCTATTAGCTCACACTCTCCCTATATATATCTTGTTCAAATTTCCAATCGTTCATAAAACACTTTTTATTCATCCACTCAAGTTCAAATACATTTTTTGAACTTGTAGTGGATGACACTTGATGTTAATACAGTTTTTTCAAATATTAATTCAGTAATTAAATTTAATTAATTAATTTTAGATTTTTTTTTTTTTTTAGATTAAAGTTGCATGTTTCTACCAATAGAGGGCGCCAGATAAACTTAAAAAAATGAATGAAAATAATTTATAAAGGACTCCCTGCAATATAGTGAGAAAAAAAAAAGAAGGAATTGACTTAAATTTTTTTTTATATTACTTGTTTAAAATTGATGGTGGAGCGCGCGCAAAAGCGTGTGATGGGTATTTCCTGAATTTTCTCTCATACAACACATAAATGCGGGACAGTTACGTTTAAATATTCTTCGGAAGGAAATGGCGCTCCCTCATCATTCGTTAATGCCTGTTCAGGACAAACTCGTGGAATATTCGATACTCATAAAAATATTACAATATTTAAAATACTTACAGACTTGATTAAAATGATACTTTTGTAAAAAAAAAAAAAAAAAAAAAAAATCCAACATTATTTTTAAAATATTAATCCTTCTTTTCTTTCAATTAAATTAAAATTTAAATAGAAACTTTTAGGATCCCAAATATTACACCTTCCTATTTTAATCCCATTTTATTTCTTAATAAAAAAATTTTTTTAAACGTACTTTTAATTTTAATGACAAGCTCTTATCTTTGAAATCACGTGTGATAAAGCACATTTGATTAAAATGCAAAAGCTGTAGTAGATTTAACATTATTCAGGGCTTCACTCAGAAATAAATATCACATTTGAGGAGCTTGGAGCTTTAGATTGAAGTACTCATTGCAGAATTGCTCAGTACTCTATCAGCAAAATTCAGTTAAAAATCATAACAGTCTACAAATTTAAGTGATCTAAAGGGAATTGAATCCACCAATTTTTTTTTCTGATATGACTCGATTTACGGTTGATACTCTAACCCAGGGGTCTCTAAACGACGACCCACCAGTGTCATCAATCCGACCCGCGACAGCGAATAGCTTATTGTTGCTGTAATAAGTTGGATAAAAAACACAGAATGATAATAGCTCGGTTTTATTGACTTGCTAGGTAAAGCTTAATGGCAAGTATAATACGCAGAAAAAAGGCAATACGCAGGTAATATAAATATAACACGCAGGTAAAGAGTATCGCATATTGAATGTATATATCCTGAATCAAACATGTGATTTTTATCCTGAAAATCCCTCAGGAACGGAAAAGCTAAATTAACTAGCACCATCTGTTAGCAATAAAGGATATTACCTACCTATTTTATTATTATTTATATCACCTACCTTATGACCACTAGATGTCGTCAAGTGTCACGGTCGTATCGATATAAGCAATAGTAACTGTAGTAATTGAACCTGCGAATTTAGCAAGCGTATGCTCGCTCGGAGCGCATACTCGGTGACTAGTCTAGAAATTATATATAATAGCAGAAAAATTAAAACGGTTTTGGCCCTTGGTACTCACTGGAGTAAAGAATATGGTCAATCAAGTCTTGCTTGGACTCGAATTGGAGTAAAATGAAAAAGGTAAAAAAAAAAAGATAATAATTTTTTTATAATGTAGCATTGGATGTTACTTACAAGATACAATTGCCCATTGGAAGATACAAGGAAAATATAATTGACAAATTAATAGGTTTAATTAATAAATCATGAAAGAGATAAATTATCTAATTCACTGGTTTATACAAAAGTTAAGAGACAGTGGAAATGATGAAAATTTATCAAATGAAACATTTTTTTTTTAAATAAACAATTTTGTTAATAAAGAGTTTTATTAATGAAAGGTAAGTGTTTTAACAAACTATTTTTTCTTAAAGTATGCAAAGGATTTTATTAATGCAATGATAACACACGGATACACGGTAAAATCATACATCAAAATAATTATTAAATGCTTCAAAAAATATTAAAATTTTATTATTATTTATTCAAAATATTAATTTTGAACTATATATATATATATATATATATATATATATATATATAAATCTTATAACTGAGCTTTCGACCTTACTTTTAAACAAGACGCCAATTATCTGTTACTGCATAAATGTTTTCTTTTTCTAAATTTATTTAAATAATTTTGTTACATGAAATGTACATTTTCAGCATTTATACATAATACTATTAAATATTCACTTAATTTTTCTTACCATTAAATATCAATGCATGTTTCATAATTATCAAGCGTAAAAATCATTTTTAAAATAACACCAGTACATTTTTCCTAATTTATAACTAATTCCTAAATCTACCAATAAAGTTAGCTTTCATATTTTTTAAAATTATTTCAACACATAATTTTAATTTTTTTTTTTCCGTTACTCAATAATTTTATATCCATTTAAATAACTTCATAATCATTTGCAAAAGTAGAAAAGTGTAAGTATTTAAAGAAGTAGAGTAAGTATATAGAAGTGAGTAGTGTTAGTAAAGTAAGTATACAGAGTATAAAGTAAGTGAGTAAGTAGTGTAAAGTAAGTATATCGAAGTAAGTAGAGTAAATATATATAAGTGAGTAGTGTAAGTAGAGTAAGTATATAGAAGTAATTAAATAAGTAAAGTATGTATATAGAAGTAAGTGAGTAGTGTTAAAGTAAGTAATTATATAGAAGTAAGTATGTAAAGTTAAAATAAGTATATAGAAGTAAGTAAGTAAAGTAAGTATATATAGAAGTAAGCAAGTAGTGTAAGTAGAGTAGTAAGTAGTAGTAAGTATTCAAATATTTCAAGCAGTCTTAAAAGGAAAGTCTTAAAAGGAAACCGCTTTTAAATGAAAACTTTAGATACATATAATACAATCTTTCTTTCAATGAAATACATAATTGAAAAATCTTTTAACATAAACAAAATAAATAAGATCTCAAAATGGCTTTAAAAATGCTGATACAGCGAACTATTGGGAAATAAGAACTCGCTTTTTTTCTGAGTCAACAAGAAAGAAGGTAACCTTAGGCCAGAGGTTTTCAACTACTGAAGAATTTCAATCTCTTCAATCAATTGAATTGATTCCGCCATTCGCTTGTGGGCCAACTTGGGTATTGACAAAGTAAGCAGATGTTCTGCCACAGGACTTTTATTTGTGTGTCTGTGAGCCCCAGAGATAAAATATTTTTCTAGGTTTCAAATTGAAATACTTTTGGGAATTTTCAGTTCACTTGGCAGATTTTTGCATTATTGCTGCTATTGTTATATGGAATAAACTATTAAATATATTAATGAAAAAGGTTAATGGAAATATAACTAGATATTTTTCTGTTAAATACTCGTTTTGAATTTGATACATAGATGAAAGAATTCAAATCAAAATAAATTTTATTGCACTATTTGGGCATGGAACAAGTTGTAAGATTGAATATAGCATAATAATCATTCATCTTCAATGGCACAATAGCCTCATGGTGGGCCAATGCCATCTGCCTAATGATAGATTTCGAAACATGAGATGTTTTCTTTTTACGGGATAGGGTTGTCAGCCCTACGCCCAACACTCTGCAACCATATTAAACCGGTAGGTACCAGCGCTTGTCATTAGGAAAACAAGTCCTAATAATAATAATACACCGTGTGGTTCGGGTTAGAATAACCCCACTGTAGCCCATGCATGTCGTAAAAGGTGCCTAAAATGAGTACCCGGGGAGGGTGGAGTAAAGTCGCACTTCTTCTTTTGGGTACCCCATATCTTTTGCCGCATGGTCAAGGTCAAAAAGAACTGCGTTTTTACCCTTTATCATAACAAGGGTTCATGGACTTGGTCTAGATGTTGCTGTCGAACAAGTGGGATAAGAAACAACAACAACATAATAATAATAATTACCATCACCACATAAGTAATATATCAAAAATCATATATTAACAAGATATTTTTTTTTGTAATTTCAATTCACGTCCAACTTATGATCCAGTGGTGACATCCACAACTAATTTTTAAAATTGTTCGAATTCGCATCCATTGGCAGTTTTCGTTGAAATCACTACTCTCAGAAACGAGTAGACTTGATGGCGAATGTGTCTTAATTGTCTCACATCGATAGCCAGGTTGATTGGTAATCGTTTTCTGAGTTTTCTTCCACACAGAACTCTAAAGAAGGGAAATTATCCAGAAAGTCCTCCCAGATGGCATTGTCGTCCTTTCATACCCCATCTGTGGGCTGTTCGTGGCATGCATAAATAGTACGCGAAGGCCACCGATGTTTAAAAAAATATCAAATCATAAGACTTGCTTATCTGAGTTAGTTTTCTTGACCCAAGGTAAATGACATTAAGTTTTTATTTATTTTACACAGAGTAGGTCTCAGCACTAGGTTTTCACACTTCTAGATGGGATAGAATACACCTAGATGACTGATAATCACATACTTTTAATTCTTACTTCATATACTTTATAGAAACACTTTCCTGAATGAAAGTTTTTCTTTGTAAAATTATTATGTGACGGAAAAAATAATTATTTGTGGAAATAAAGTTTAAAAATATATGAAGCGTATCTCGCGTTCGATTCCTGAAGTGTATGATATAAGAATGTTTTATAGTTTTCACTTATATTAAAATTAGGATAAACCTATTATGTGCATACAATAGGGCATACAATAGGGCATATAACTCCAAGTCTTTGATGCGCAAATTAAAAATATAAATATTCACATAGAAATGAAACATTTAGTTCCAATTTCAAATACATTAAATAAAGGTTGTAGTTTTTAAACAACATTTTTATTTTATATTGAGATTAAAAGTATCAAGATTTATTAATTTTGAACTAAAATGCTTTTATTAAAATTAAAAGTAAGAGAAAATAAATAACATTCTTACCATTATCACATTAAATGCATGAAATGAAATAAAATCTGTTGGATCTCATTCCTTGCATACATGAAAATTACAAATATGGACTTTTTCTGTCAAAATTTCTAAATAATACCTTTTCTTGTTACTTTAAACCCATATTAAACTTTCTTGCACTATTATTAGAATGCTAACCTTAAACTGTGTACGTTTAGCTGTAGAAATAAATTTAAAATTAAAATTGCAGTGAAACACCCGAATCTAGACAAGGCGTGTCTTTATAAATAGATCCAATTGCGCTACAAGCAGAACAGAACCACGCTTTGCTTTCTGTTTGTCGTAGAGCACTTTCGGTTAACATCAAGGTAGAATTATCACGCAATACCGAATACCGTGGATTTTACCCGTGCGTTTACAAACTCCGGTTTAATCTTCTCCAGGCACGGAATTGGGAGATTTATGCCCTGACATCAATAACAAGTTTGAGATTATTGAGGATATGCAACGTGCTTGAAAAGGTCAAACACTAAGTGTCTGTAATTCGAAATTTAATTACATGATTTGTGACATACATACAAACAAGATTTCTATAGAATCTACGGCTCAATAGCATGCATATTTTGAGAATATGTCAAATTGGCTTCATGAATATAGTAATAATTCTTTCTATATGGATTTGGAGAAGTAATAGGTTTTTTAATTGAGATCATATACAATTCCATATCAAAAGGTATCAATAGTATCAATCAAAAGTATCAATCAGATTTATGCTCTGACATCAATAACAAGTTTGAGATTATTGAGGATATGCAACGTGCTTGAAAAGATCAAACACTAAGTGTCTGTAATTCGAAATTTAATTACATGATTTGTGACATACATACAAACAAGATCTTCTACATATTCTAGGTCTTGAATAACATTGCATATTTTTTTGACAGTATATCAAATTGACTTTATGAATATAGTAATGATTCTTTCTAAATGGATTTAAAGATTTAATAGTTTTTTAATTGAGATCATATAGAATTCCATATCAAAAAGTATCAATAGTATCAATCAAAAATATCAATCAGATTTATGCTCTGACATCAATAACAAGTTTGAGATTATTAAGGATATGCAACGTACTCGAAAAGGTCAAACACAAAGTGCATGTAATTCGAAATTTAATTGCATGATTTGTGTCATACATATAAACAGGATCTTCTATATAATCTAATGGCTCAATAGTATGCATATTTTTTGACAATATATCAAATTGACTTCATGAATATAGTAATGATTCTTTCTATATGGATTTGGAGAATTTAATAACTTTTCAAATGAGATCACATAGAATTCCATATCAAAAAGTATCAAAGAAATCTTAAATTAATGAAGATGAAGAAATTTTAAAATCTTAAAATTGTTGTAAAAGAGAAAATGAAGAAATCTTAAAAATGAAAATGAAATCTTGAAAGATGAAGAAAAAATCTTAAATTGTTGAAGATGAAAAAATCTTGAAAAATTTTTTCATGCATGAAGAGAAGAAAAAACATTAATTCGTTTTTCATGATGCATTAAAAATCATAATTTATATATTTAAAAACAATTTGATTGTTTTTGAAATGAAAATTAAAATAAATTGAAATATTTTGTTAATGAAATATTATTAAATTATTCATTTAGATTTGCGTATACCTTAAAATAGAACGCAAAAGTTTATACCCTTTTCGAAAACATTAATCGAAAACTATTGATTATAAAAGTAAACAATTTACTTTTTTCAATGTATAATTAAATAACTTTTATGGTTATTGGACAAAGGTGTCAGAACGAAGTCAGGTTTAATTTCTCAATCGAACTTATTCATTATTCCTTTTGCTCTGTTTACTCAGTAAGGCTAATGAAAATAATTGAATACATTGATTTTGAAAACAAACAGCAGTTGTTTTAGAGTAATTTCATAAGTAACTTTAATTCACTGCAGCATTTTCACATTTGAGCAAGCTTTGCAGTTGGTGATTGAGAGAAGCAAGTAATTCGCCACAGCTTTTGGATTTCTCTCATTAAATACTCATTAGAAAATGCCCTTCTACGAAACATTCATCAAGGAAGTACTACACACATTCGCAAAAAGAATTCGTAGCTCTAGTAAGAGGATTTCTCTTTAATTCGAAGATTAGAGTAACTCATAGCAGCCTCTGGAAGGTCTTCATTTCCATACTTCATAATGAAAGGCTTAGTTTATTTTTAGATATGTTAGGTCTTCAGAGCTGTTTCATTACAATTCGTCATTATTAATATTTATTCATATATGTTAATATTTAGACTTAACTAATTTTAATTTTAAAAAGAAAAAAAAACTGTGAGTTTTTCTGAAGTAAAAATTTTCTATTAGAATGTGAATGTTTAGATCTTACTTAATGTGCATCATAAGGCCAATGCATAAATGTAAAATTTGAACAATATCAAGATTATTATTAATTCTCAAAATATAAATTTCATTTTTTTTTCAGTTAATTTTCATAGTATTTTTTATGAAATAAAATAAATTAAAATTGTACTATATTTTTAAATCTAAATCTCTTTTTTTAAATTCCAACTATTAGTTCACACTCTCCATATATATATCTTCAAATCGTTCATCGTTAAAATACTTTTTATTCATCCACTCAAGTTCAAATACATTATTTTTAACTTGTAGTGGATGACACTTGATGTTAATGCAGTTTTTTTTTCAAATATTAATTCATTAATTATATTTAATTAATTAATTTTAGTTTTTTTTAGATTTAACTTGCATGTATATAATAATAAATGGCGCTAGATGTAAGAGAAAATTTCAACTTTATTTGTAAAGGACTTTTCTGCTATATGGTGAAAAAAAAAAGCAGAAATTGACTTAAAAATTGTTTTTATATTACTTGTTTAAATTGTTTTGTATGTCTATACATTATATTCAATAAAACTACATCATTATCACAAGGCCGTTTGCCAGATTTCTAGACAGTAAACCAATTATACATTATATTCAATAAAACTACATCATTATTACAAGGCCGTTTGCAAGATTTCTAGACAGTAGATGTTTTACTTTTACGCGGTAGGTTTGTCAGCATTATGCCTAGCGTTCTACAATCACGTTAGACCGGGACCTACTGTTTAAAGTGGATTCCGAAGCACTACAAACATCCATGGCACCAAGTTCAGAGAGTTTGTCACTCGGCCATCAGGCCCCCTATATAACTACGCAAAAATTGAAATATTTAAATATATAAAATGTATAGCTTTAAATCTCCTTAAAATAAAACTTCTCAAAATATAAACTTCAATTTTTTGATGGATTAACATATATGATATTTTTTTATGTTTTAAGAAACTAAAAATGGGTCACATTTTTAACCTATCAATAGACATGTACAAAAAAAAGAAAAGTAATCAAACAAATATGAAATACACGTGGTTACAGTGATAATGAAATTATGATGATTACAAAAAGGATTTACAATGGTGACGAAACTAATGATTACAAATGATTTACAATGATTACGAAAGTAATTATGACAAATGATTTACAATGATTACAAAAATGATGCAGTCTGTTGTCTTGGCAATGAAAAGGACTACAATAAATGATAGTTTAAAAAAACTAAAAAATACACTTTTAGAGTTAATCAAACTAAAAAGTAAAAAATAATTGTTAACATAAGAATAAAATGACTGACGAGAAAATGAATGTCACTGTTCTAAAAGCGTGGGGTGATCGATATCAATCGTCATAATTTTTCACTACTTTCATTCCGAAATGAAGAGTTGGTTTAAAAATATCATACAAAGCACCCCCACGCTTTTAGAACAGTGACATTCATTTTCTCGTCAGTAATTTTATTCTTATGTTAACAACTATTTTTTACTTTTTAGTTTGATTAACTCTAAAAGCGTGTTTTTTAGTTTTTTTTTTAAACTATAATTTATTACTTTTTAGTGTGATTAACTCTAAAACGCATTTTTTAGTGTTTCTAAACTATAATATTTAAATGAGGTCCTGGTACGGAGGACTGGAACTATAGTTCTTACAATAATTTAATTGTGAGTAAAACAAAGGCTAAATGCGAATATGTCGACTCAGCCTGGATTCGAACAGGGGATCTCCTGATCCGTGGTCAGGAGCGTTATCCGTTGTGCCACTGTCCGACGTAGGTTTGAATGTCTTAGGTACTTTCATTCTACGTGGGTTAAATTGCTCTTCATAAGTTAAAATAAAATCACTCATCCTGGCGATCCTAATCATGAGGAGATAATAAACTTATCAAAGTATTTTATTGTCGTCTGTCCTTGATAAGTCTACAACGTTTAAACTAAATCTGATCGCTTCATTGGGGCAAACAAACATACAGGTGAAACTAATAAAAGCGTATTAAAAAAGCAAAAGAAAGAAAGCAAAAATCTCTGAATCGTCCCGTGGTCGTGACACCCATGCACATATAAAGGTGTGCCACTAAATTATCTTAAAACTAACCAGTCTGCTTGCTTAATGACGTGTTCGATCATTAAATTATAAAGGTAGCAAAAAGACTTGACAAATGTCTTGTAGGTTTTAATTGTCCACCTGCTCAACAGTTAGACAACAGTGATGAAAAGGTTAGAACATACTGATACAATTAGGGCCATTTACAGATTATATATCCTCTACAAAGATTAATATATCCTCTACAAAATCATGAAGTCACAAATTACAAATGATTATATTACAAATGATACAATTTCAGATTTAATTTGCAATTTTAAATTCAACCAATATAAAAAATATTCTTTTCTGTTCTACCAGGATATTTAAACTAAAAAGAAAACAATCTTCCGAAGTGCCGTTTATATGATTTATTTCTGTATGAATTTTTTTATGAATATAGGAATATTTAAAGTAGACGATAGAAGAAAAACTTCTTACTTTTTAAAGTATATTGTTTATACGCAGCGAAAATTGATGATGATATGCATTACAAGTGAATTACAATGATTACGAAACTAATGATTACAAATGATTTTCAATAATTACGAAACTAAGGATTACAAATGATTTTCAATGATTACGAAACTAATGATTACAAATGATTTTAAATAATTACGAAACTAATGATAACAAATTATTTTAAATGATTACAATGATTACGAAAATGATGAAGTCTGTAGTCTTGACAATGAAAAGGACTACAAGAAGACAAAAGAAAGAAAGCAAAGGTCACTGAATCGTCCCGTGGTCGTGCACATATAAAGAGGATGTGCCTCTGAGGGGATAAATTATCTTGAACTAACCAGTCCGCTTGCTTAATGACATTGTATTCTATTATTCAATTATAAAAAGGTAGCAAAGGCTTGAGGAACGTCTTGTAGACTGAAGTTCTCTTCCCTCTCAGTGACTGAATGAGAGACAACAGTAATGAAAAGGATAGAACATACTGACACAATCAGTGGCAATTTAAAGATAGATGTGAATGTATTATCAACAAAATCTGAAAACACAAGGAATAACATAAATAATATATTTCAGATTTACTTCTAAATTTAAAATTCAACTTATGTATAAAATATTCTTTTCTACTCTACCAGGATATTTAAACTAAAAAAAAAAAATAACAATCTACCAAAGCCTTCTCATTGTTGGAACGAATTTCCAAATCTCTGTTCTGAGGGTTGACGTTCTTTCAGCGCCCAACCAGAACAAATGCTGACTTGAGAAACAATTTTTTTTTCTTTTTTCTTTTTAGATGAATGATGGACCTTTTAAAAGACTTGACTTAAGGGTTTAAATAATTTTTGAACTAAAGAAATCTGCTTGTTTAATGCCATTGTGTTCTATTATTAAATTTTAAAGGTAGCAAAGACTAGAGAAATGTCCTGTAGACTGCAGTTCTTCAGCCACTTAACAGTGACTAAATGAGGGACAATGGTGATGAAAAGGATAGAACCTACTGATACAATTAGCAGCAATTTAAAAGTGATGCAAATGTATTCTCTACAAAATCATGAAGGCACAAGGAGTATTATAATGATCCGATTTCAGATTTACTTTTAAATTTTAAATTCAACTTATATAAGAAAATATTCTTTTCTGTTCTACCAGGATATTTAAATTAAAAAGAATCACAATCTTCCAAAGACTTCTCATTGTTAAAACGAATCCCCAAATCTCTGTTCTAAGGGGGTTGACGTTCTATCAGCGTCCAACCAGAACAAATGCTGACTTGAGAAACAATTTTTTTTTTTTTCTTTTCTTTTTAGATGAATGATGGACCTTTTAAAAGACTTGACGGAAAGACTTGACTTAAGGGTTTAAATTATTTTTGAAAAAAGAAATCTGCTTGTTTAATGCCATTGTGTTCCATTATTAAATTTTAAAAGGTAGCAAAAGAAATATCCTGTAGACTGCAGTTCTTCAGCCACTTAACAGTGATTAAATGGGGGACAATGGTGATGAAAAGGATAGAACCTACTGATACAATTACCAGCAATTTAAAGATTGATGTGAATGTATTATCAACAAAATCTGAAAACACAAGGAATAACATAAATAATATATTTCAGATTTACTTCTAAATTTAAAATTCAACTTATGTATAAAATATTCTTTTCTACTCTACCAGGAATTTAAACTAAAAAAATAACAACCTACCAAAGCCTTCTCATTGTTGGAACGAATCTCCAAATCTCTGTTCTGAGGGGTTGACGTTCTTTCAGCGCCCAACCAGAACAAATGCTGAATTGAGAAACAAGTGCTTTTTTTTTTTTTTCTTTTCTTTTTTAGATGAATGATGGACCTTTTAAAAGACTTGACTTAAGGGTTTAAATAATTTTTGAACTAAAGAAAACTTGTTTAATGCCATTGTGTTCTATTATTAAATTTTAAAAAGGTAGCAAAGACTAGAGAAATGTCCTGTAGAATAAGTTCTTCAGCCACTTAACAGTGACTAAATGAGGGATAATGGTGATGAAAAAAAGGATAGAACCTACTGATACAATTAGCAGCAATTTAAAAAGTGATGCAAATGTATTCTCTACAAAATCATGAAGGCACAAGGAGTATTATAATGATCCGATTTCAGATTTACTTTTAAATTTTAAATTCAACTTATATAAGAAAATATTCTTTCTGTTCTACCAGGATATTTAAATTAAAAAGATTAATCACAATCTTCCAAAGACTTCTCATTGTTAAAAAATGAATCCCCAAATCTCTGTTCTAAGGGGTTGACGTTCTATCAGCGTCCAACCAGAACAAATGCTGACTTGAGAAACAATTTTTTTTTTCTTTTCTTTTTTTTTAGATGAATGATGGACCTTTTAAAAGACTTGACGGAAAGACTTGACTTAAGGGGTTTAAATTATTTTTGAACTAAAGAAATCTGCTTGTTTAATGCCATTGTGTTCCATTATTAAATTTTAAAAGGTAGCAAAGAAATATCCTGTAGACTGCAGTTCTTCAGCCACTTAACAGTGATTAAATGAGGGACAATGGTGATGAAAAGGATAGAACCTACTGATACAATTACCAGACAATTTAAAGATTGATGTGAATGTATTATCAACAAAATCTGAAAACACAAGGAATAACATAAATAATATATTTCAGATTTACTTTTAAATTTAAAATTCAACTTTTGTATAAAAATATTCATTTCTACTCAACCAGGATATTTAAACTAAAAAAAAATAACAATCTTCAAAGCCTTCTCATTGTTGGAACGAATCTCCAAATCTCTGTTCCGAGGGGTTGAGGTTCTATCAGCACCCAACCAGAACAAATGCTGACTTGAGAAACAATTTTTTTTCTTTTCTTTTTAGATGAATGATGGACCTTTCAAAAGACTTGACGCATGGCCCTCTCTGTAGGAAGCAAGAAAAAAGAAACATTTCTCACTCTTCCCTCATTTCTTTGGCATAGCTGAATCTTTCCGATAACACTTACCTGGAAGAAGAGTAGGAAAATATTTTCATTTGTCATTGGGGGTGGATGGAGGTGTAGCTGCCAGATTGTGATGCGAATGAAGTACAAAAAAAAAAAAAAAAGAAAATCGAAAATTACCTTAGAGTTATTTATGTATTGGGTATTAACCATTGTAGTTTCGGTGAATGATTGTGCAAACAATTTAATTTTATTTTGACAGAGCATGAATTTTCGCAGTTTAAATCTATTTCACTCAGGTAATTGAAAAATTCTTTTTTTCCTTTTTTAGATTTAGAAATTTATTTTTTCCCGATTCCATCAGAGCGTAGATTGCATGATATTATTAAATTCAAAAGGGAGAAAAAGGATGAGTGCTGTTTATATGATTTATTTCTTGTCGGATATTTTCAATAGAAATATTTTTAAATCATTATTTATGGTACATTTGTTTTGTGCATCTAAAATGAAAGGATATTTAAAATTGATGATGGAAGAAAAACCTCATTCGTTTCAATGTATATTTATTTATACGTAGCGAAAAAAATTATAACTATTATTTAAAATAGATATTTATTAAACAATTGAAGAAACGTTGAAATAAAAAGTTGTTCTTTCGAATGCCAAAGACTTTGTTTATGTTCACATGCTGAAGTTACTTGATACTTAAAGGTGCATATCCGGTAGATTCAGTGTGGTTTAGAGCGCTATACTGACTGGCGAGGCGCTAACATGTGTAGAAATTGTGACATGAGTTATTGCCGAAATGCCTACAGAAGTTTCTAGCTTGCTTTTGTTGCCAAGCAACTGTTGACGTCAGACATTTGCTGCTAGACAGACTTCCCTTAGAACCTGATGAAAGCGTCTCAGTTTGGATGTGGACTAGAGAGAGAGACAGATGCCTTCTGGTTAATGTGTGGCGGTCGTGGCATGATTTGTTTTGGTTTGGTTTGTCGCCCTACGGTGATTTTGTGCACACTTTAGATTAATAACGTTAACGTGGATTCCGAACCACTAACAAATATGGAATACGCATGGTTACAATTATAACGAAATTATGATGATTACAAAAATGATTATGACACTGATTACAAATGATTTATAATGATTATGACACTAATGATTATAAATGATTTAATGATTACGAAACTAATGATTACAAATGATTTATAAGGATTACGAAATTAATTATCACAAATGATTTATAATGATTACGAAACTAATAATTACAAATTATTTACAATAATTACGAAACTATAGATTACAAATGATTTACAATGATTACGGAAATAATAAAGTCCTGACAATGAAACAGACTATTAGAAGACAACGGAAAGAAAGCAAAGATCACTGTCCAGTGGTAGTAATACGCATGCACATCTAAATATGCGTCTTTGAGGGGATAAATTATATTGCAATTAAATAGTCTGCTGGCTTAATTTAGTGTGATCGATTGTTAAATTAAAAAAAGTACACTACTAGTGTTAGAATGTTAAATTATAAAGGTAAGAAAGACTTGAGGAATGTCTTGTAGATTACAGTCTTCAAAAGCTCAATGACTAAATGAAATACAACAGTAACGAAAAGAATAATATATACTGATAAAATTAGGGGTCATTTAAAGAATGATGAAAATGTATTCTCTACAAAATTATGAAGACACAAGGAATATTATAAATGATCCAGTTTCAGATGTATTCTTAATTTAAAATCACCTTATATATAAAATTATTATTTTCTGTTCTACCAGGATATTTAAGCTAAGAAGATTAACAATCTTCCAAAGCCTTCTCATTCTTAGAACGAATCCCCAAATATCTGTTCTGTGGGATTGACGTTCTATCAGCACCCAACCAGAACAAATGCTGACTTGAGAAACAATTTTTTCACTTCTTTTTTTAGATGAATGATGGACCTTTCAAAAAACTTGACGAGAAGACTTGACTTAGGGGGATGAACTATTTTGGAATTAACCAGTCTACTTGTTAAATGCCATTACATTCTAATATTAAATTATAAAAATGGCAAAGAGTCGAGAAATGTCTTGTAGACTGCAGTTCTCTAGCCGCTTAACATTGATTGAATGAAAAACAAAAGTGCTGAAAAGGATAGGACCTACTTACACAACTAGTGACCATTTTAGAATTGATGTCAATATTCTCTAGAAATCATGAAGACACAAGAAATATTATAAATGATTCGATTTCAGATTTACATTGAAATTTAAAATTCGAATTATATATAAAAATATTCTTTTCTGTTCTATCAGGATATATAAACTAAAAAGAATAACAATTTTCTAAATTCTTCTCATTGTTAGAACGAATCCCCAATTCTTTGTTCTAGGGGTTGACGTTCTATCAGCACCCAAACAGAACAAATGCTGACTTGAGAAACAATTTTTTTTTGTTCTTTCTTTTTTAGATGAATGATGGACCTTTCAAAAGACTTGACGCATGGCCGTCTCTGTAGGAAGCAAGAAAAAGAAACATTTCTCACTCTCCCCTCATTTCTTTGGCATAGCTGAATCTTTCCGATAACACTTACCTGGAAGAAGAGTAGAAAATATTTTCATTTGTCATTGGGGGTGGATGGAGGTGTAGCTGCCAGATTGTGATGCGAATGAAGTACAAAAAAGAAAAAAAAGAAAATCGAAAATTACCTTAGAGTTATTTATGTATTGGGTATTAACCATTGTAGTTTCGGTGAATGATTGTGCAAACAATTTAATTTTATTTTGACAGAGCATGAATTTTCGCAGTTAAAATCTATTTCACTCAGGTAATTGAAAAATTCTTTTTTTCTTTTTTTTTTTTAGATTTAGAAATTTATTTTTTCCCGATTCCATCAGAGCGTAGATTGCATGATATTATTAAATTCAAAAGGAGAAAAAGGATGAGTGCTGTTTATATGATTTATTTCTTGTCGGATATTTTCAATAGAAATATTTTTAAATCATTATTTATGGTACATTTGTTTTGTGCATCTAATATGAAGGGATATTTAAAATTGATGGTGGAAGAAAAACCTCATTCGTTTCAATGTATATTTATTTATACGTAGCGAAAAAAATTATAACTATTATTTAAAATAGATATTTATTAAACAATTGAAGAAACGTTGAAATAAAAAGTTGTTCTTTCGAATGCCGAAGACTTTGTTTATGTTCACATGCTGAAGTTACTTGATACTTAAATGTACATATCCGGTAGATTCAGTGTGGTTTATGGCAACTGGCTATACTGACTGGCGAGGCGCTAACATGTGTAGAAATTGTGACATGAGTTATTGCCGAAATGCCTACAGAAGTTTCTAGCTTGCTTTTGTTTGCCAAGCAACTGTTGACGTCAGACATTTGCTGCTAGACAGACTTCCCCTTAGAACCTGATGAAAGCGTCTCAGTTTGGATGTGGACTAGAGAGAAGACAGATGCCTTCTGGTTAATGTGTGGCGGTCGTGGCATGATTTGTTTTGGTTTGGTTTGTCGCCCTACGGTGATTTTGTGCACACTTTAGATTAATAACGTTAACGTGGATTCCGAACCACTAACAAATATGGAATACGCATGGTTACAATTATAACGAAATTATGATGATTACAAAAATGATTATGACACTGATTACAAATGATTTATAATGATTATGACACTAATGATTATAAATGATTTACAATGATTACGAAACTAATGATTACAAATGATTTATAAGGATTACGAAATTAATTATCACAAATGATTTATAATGATTACGAAACTAATAATTACAAATTATTTACAATAATTACGAAACTATAGATTACAAATGATTTACAATGATTACGGAAATAATAAAGTCCTGACAATGAAACAGACTATTAGAAGACAACGGAAAGAAAGCAAAGATCACTGTCCAGTGGTAGTAATACGCATGCACATCTAAATATGCGTCTTTGAGGGGATAAATTATATTGCAATTAAATAGTCTGCTGGCTTAATTTAGTGTGATCGATTGTTAAATTATAAAAGTACACTACTAGTGTTAGAATGTTAAATTATAAAGGTAAGAAAGACTTGAGGAATGTCTTGTAGATTACAGTCTTCAAAAGCTCAATGACTAAATGAAATACAACAGTAACGAAAAGAATAATATATACTGATAAAATTAGGGGTCATTTAAAGAATGATGAAAATGTATTCTCTACAAAATTATGAAGACACAAGGAATATTATAAATGATCCAGTTTCAGATGTATTCTTAATTTAAAATCACCTTATATATAAAATTATTATTTTCTGTTCTACCAGGATATTTAAGCTAAGAAGATTAACAATCTTCAAAGCCTTCTCATTCTTAGAACGAATCCCCAAATATCTGTTCTGTGGGATTGACGTTCTATCAGCACCCAACCAGAACAAATGCTGACTTGAGAAACAATTTTTTCACTTCTTTTTAGATGAATGATGGACCTTTCAAAAAACTTGACGAGAAGACTTGACTTAGGGGATGAACTATTTTGGAATTAACCAGTCTACTTGTTAAATGCCATTACATTCTAATATTAAATTATAAAAATGGCAAAAGAGTCGAGAAATGTCTTGTAGACTGCAGTTCTCTAGCCGCTTAACATTGATTGAATGAAAAACAAAAGTGCTGAAAAGGATAGGACCTACTTACACAACTAGTGACCATTTTAGAATTGATGTCAATATTCTCTAGAAATCATGAAGACACAAGAAATATTATAAATGATTCGATTTCAGATTTACATTGAAATTTAAAATTCGAATTATATATAAAAATATTCTTTTCTGTTCTATCAGGATATATAAACTAAAAAGAATAACAATTTTCTAAATTCTTCTCATTGTTAGAACGAATCCCCAATTCTTTGTTCTAGGGGTTGACGTTCTATCAGCACCCAAACAGAACAAATGCTGACTTGAGAAACAATTTTTGTTCTTTTTTTTAGATGAATGATGGACCTTTCAAAAGACTTGACGCATGGCCGTCTCTGTAGGAAGCAAGAAAAAAAGAAACATTTCTCACTCTCCCCTCATTTCTTTGGCATAGCTGAATCTTTCCGATAACACTTACCTGGAAGAAGAGTAGAAAATATTTTCATTTGTCATTGGGGGTGGATGGAGGTGTAGCTGCCAGATTGTGATGCAAATGAAGTACAAAAAAAAAAAAAAAAAAAATAGAAAATCGAAAATTACCTTAGAGTTATTTATGTATTGGGGTATTAACCATTGCAGTTTCGGTGAATGATTGTGCAAACAATTTAATTTTATTTTGACAGAGCATGAATTTTCGTAGTTTAAATCAATTTCACTCAGGTAATTGAAAGATTTTTTTTTAAAATTGGGATTTTATTTTTTTCTCGATCCCATCAGAGCGTAGATAGGACGATATTATTAAATTTAAAAGATAGAAAAAGGATGAGTGCTATTTATATGATTTATTTCTTGTCCGTTATTTCCATTCAAAACATTTTTAAATCATTATTTATCGTATATTAGTAGGAAAATAAACGGATATTTAAAATAGATGATGGAAGAAAAACATTATTCCTTTTAAGGTACATTTTTATTATTATAAAATAAGAAAGGTTAAGAAAAGTGTCAAAAAATAAATGACAACATAACCTATAAATAGATAATTATGGAAAAGCAAAATAAGCGTGTAAGTATAAAATATACATGGTTAAAATGATAACAAAATTATGATGATTACAAAAATGATTTACAGTGGTTAAGAAACTAACGATTACAAATGATTTTCAATGATTACGAAACTAATGATTACAAATTTTTTTTCAATGATTACGAATCTAATGATTACATATGATTTACAATGATTACGAAAATGATAAAGTCTTGGCAATAAAAAGGACTACAAGAAGGCATAAGAGAGAAAGAAAAGATCACTGAATTGTCCCGTGGTTGTGACACTTGTGCATATATAAAGCTGTGCCTCTGAGGGGATAAATTATTTTGGACTAACTAGCCTGCTTGCTTAATATCATTACATTCTATTATTAAATTTTTAAGAAGGCAAAGAGTTGAGGAATGTCTTGTTGACTACATTTCTCCAGCCGCACAGTAATTGAATGAGAGACAACAGTAATGAAAAGTATGGAACCTACTAATACAAATAGGGTCCTTTAAAGATTGATGTAAATGTATTATCTACAAAATCATGAAGGCACAAGGAATATTATAAATGATTCAGATTTACTTTTAAATTTAAAATTCAACTTATGTATAAAAATATTTATTTTCCATTCTACCAGGAAATTTAAACTAAAAAGAATAACAATCTTCCAAAGCCATCTCATTGTTAGAACGAATCCCCAAATCTCTGATCTGTGGGGTTGACGTTCTATCAGCACCCAGCCAGAACAAATGCTGACTTGGGAAACAATTTTTTATTACTTCTTTTTCTAGATGAATGATGGACCTTTCAAAAGACTTGACGAAAGACTTGACTTAGGGGATGAACTATTTTGGAACTAACCAGTCTGCTTGTTAAATGTCATTACATTCTACTGTTAAATTATAAAGGCAGTAAAAACGTGAGGTATGTCTAGTAGACAACAGTTATTTAGCCGCTCAGTAACTGAATGAGAGTCAATAGTAATGAAAAGGATAGAACATACTGACACAATTAGGTATCATTTAAAGATTGATGTAAATATATTCTATACAAAATCATGAAGACACAAGGAATATTATAAATGATCCAGTTTCAGATTTACATTTAATTTAAAATTCAACTTATGTATAAAAATATTTATTTTCCATTCTACCAGGAAATTTAAACTAAAAAGAATAACAATCTTCCAAAGCCATCTCATTGTTAGAACGAATCCCCAAATCTCTGATCTGTGGGGTTGACGTTCTATCAGCACCCAACCAGAACAAATGCTGACTTGAGAAGCAATTTTTTCCTTCTTTTTCAGATGAATGATGGACCTTTCAAAAGACTTGACGCATGGCCGTCCTTGCAGGAAGCAAGAAGAAGAAGAAAAAAATAAACATTTCTCACTCTCCCCTCATTTCTTTGGCATAGTTGAATCTTTCCGATAACACTTACCTGGAAGAAGAGTAGAAGATATTTTCATTTGTCATTGGGGGTGGACGGAGGTGTGGCTGTCAGATTGTGATGCGAATGAAGTAAAACGAAAGAAAAAAATAGAAATTTACCTGGGCGTTATTTATGTTTTGGTTATTAACCATTCTAGTTTCGGTGAAGGATTGTGCAAACAATTTAATTTTATTTTGACAGAGCATGAATTTTCGTAGTTTAAATCTATTTCACTGAGGTAATAGAAAGATACTTTTTTTTTTTAGAATTGGGATTTCTTTTTTTCCCGATTCCATCAGAGAGTAGATTGCATGATATTATTAAATTTAAAAGAAAGAAAACAGATGAGTTTATTTTTTATATGATTTATTTCTAGTCGGTTATTTTCATTCGAAATATTTTTAAATCATTATTTATGGTATATATTATTTGCTTACCCAAAATAAAGGGGTATTTAAAACAGATGATGGAAGAAAAACCTCATTCCTTTTAATGTATATTTTTAATATTATAAAAATAATAAAGGTTAAGAAAAGTGTCAAAAAATAAATAACATATTAATATATATGTACGGAAATGCGAAATATTCAAGCAAGTATGAGATACACACAGTTACAAGGATAACGAAATTATGTTGATTACAAAAAAAATCTATAATGATTACGAAACTAATGATTACAAATGATTTACAATGATTATAAATGATTTACAATGATTACGAAAACGATGAAGTCCTGACAATTAAGAGAACTATAAAAAGACAAAAGAAAGAAAGCAAAGATCACTGAATTGTCCCGTGGCAGTTATGCCCGTGCACATCTAAATAAGTGTTTTTAAGGAGATAAATTATATTGAAACTGACCATTCTGCTTGCTTAATGCCATTGTGTTCTATTATTAAATTACAAAGGTATCAAAAGACTTAAGGAATGTCTTGCAGACTACAGTTCTCCAGCCAATCAGTGATTGAATGAGAGACAATAGTAATGAAAAGGACAGAACCTACTGATTAGCGGCCATTTAAAGATTGACGTAAATATATTCTCTACAAAATCATGAAGGCACAAGGAATATTATAATGATCCGGTTTCAGATTTACTTTTAAATTTTAAATTCAACTTATATATGAAAATATTCTTTTCTGTTCTACCAGGATATTTAAACTAAAAAGAATCACAATCTTCCAAAGCCTTCTCATTGTTAAAACGAATCTCCAAATCTCTGTTCCGAGGGGTTGACGTTCTATCAGCACCCAACCAGAACAAATGCTGACTTGAGAAACAATTTTTTTCTTCCTTCTTTTTTAGATGAATGATGGACCTTTCAAAAGACTTGACGCATAGTCGTCTCTGTAAGAAAGCAAGAAAAAAAGAAACATTTCTCACTCTCCCTCATTTCTTTGGCATAGCTGAATCTTTCCGATAACACTTACCTGGAAGAAGAGTAGAAAATATTTTCATTTGTCATTGGGGGTGGATGGAGGTGTAGCTGCCAGATTGTGATGCAAATGAAGTACAAAAAAAAAAAAAAAAAAAAAATAGAAAATCGAAAATTACCTTAGAGTTATTTATGTATTGGGGTATTAACCATTGCAGTTTCGGTGAATGATTGTGCAAACAATTTAATTTTATTTTGACAGAGCATGAATTTTCGTAGTTTAAATCAATTTCACTCAGGTAATTGAAAGATTCTTTTTTAAAATTGGGATTTTATTTTCTCGATCCCATCAGAGCGTAGATAGGACGATATTATTAAATTTAAAAGATAGAAAAAGGATGAGTGCTATTTATATGATTTATTTCTTGTCCGTTATTTCCATTCAAAACATTTTTAAATCATTATTTATCGTATATTAGTAGGAAAATAAACGGATATTTAAAATAGATGATGGAAGAAAAACATTATTCCTTTTAAGGTACATTTTTATTATTATAAAATAAGAAAGGTTAAGAAAAGTGTCAAAAAATAAATGACAACATAACCTATAAATAGATAATTATGGAAAAGCAAAATAAGCGTGTAAGTATAAAATATACATGGTTAAAATGATAACAAAATTATGATGATTACAAAAATGATTTACAGTGGTTAAGAAACTAACGATTACAAATGATTTTCAATGATTACGAAACTAATGATTACAAATGTTTTTTCAATGATTACGAATCTAATGATTACATATGATTTACAATGATTACGAAAATGATAAAGTCTTGGCAATAAAAAGGACTACAAGAAGGCATAAGAGAGAAAGAAAAGATCACTGAATTGTCCCGTGGTTGTGACACTTGTGCATATATAAAAGCTGTGCCTCTGGGGGATAAATTATTTTGGACTAACTAGCCTGCTTGCTTAATATCATTACATTCTATTATTAAATTTTTAAGAAGGCAAAGAGTTGAGGAATGTCTTGTTGACTACATTTCTCCAGCCGCACAGTAATTGAATGAGAGACAACAGTAATGAAAAGTATGGAACCTACTAATACAAATAGGGGTCCTTTAAAGATTGATGTAAATGTATTATCTACAAAATCATGAAGGCACAAGGAATATTATAAATGATTCAGATTTACTTTTAAATTTAAAATTCAACTTATGTATAAAAATATTTATTTTCCATTCTACCAGGAAATTTAAAACTAAAAAGAATAACAATCTTCCAAAGCCATCTCATTGTTAGAACGAATCCCCAAATCTCTGATCTGTGGGGTTGACGTTCTATCAGCACCCAGCCAGAACAAATGCTGACTTGGGAAACAATTTTTTATTACTTCTTTTCTAGATGAATGATGGACCTTTCAAAAAGACTTGACGAAAAGACTTGACTTAGGGGATGAACTATTTTGGAACTAACCAGTCTGCTTGTTAAATGTCATTACATTCTACTATTAAATTATAAAGGCAGCAAAAACGTGAGGTATGTCTAGTAGACAACAGTTATTTAGCCGCTCAGTAACTGAATGAGAGTCAATAGTAATGAAAAGGATAGAACATACTGACACAATTAGGTATCATTTAAAGATTGATGTAAATATATTCTATACAAAATCATGAAGACACAAGGAATATTATAAATGATCCAGTTTCAGATTTACATTTAATTTAAAATTCAACTTATGTATAAAAATATTTATTTTCCATTCTACCAGGAAATTTAAACTAAAAGAATAACAATCTTCCAAAGCCATCTCATTGTTAGAACGAATCCCCAAATCTCTGATCTGTGGGGTTGACGTTCTATCAGCACCCAACCAGAACAAATGCTGACTTGGGAAACAATTTTTTATTACTTCTTTTCTAGATGAATGATGGACCTTTCAAAAGACTTGACGAAAAGACTTGACTTAGGGGATGAACTATTTTGGAACTAACCAGTCTGCTTGTTAAATGTCATTACATTCTACTGTTAAATTATAAAGGCAGCAAAAACGTGAGGTATGTCTAGTAGACAACAGTTATTTAGCCGCTCAGTAACTGAATGAGAGTCAATAGTAATGAAAAGGATAGAACATACTGACACAATTAGGTATCATTTAAAGATTGATGTAAATATATTCTATACAAAATCATGAAGACACAAGGAATATTATAAATGATCCAGTTTCAGATTTACATTTAATTTAAAATTCAACTTATGTATAAAAATATTTATTTTCCATTCTACCAGGAAATTTAAACTAAAAAGAATAACAATCTTCCAAAAGCCATCTCATTGTTAGAACGAATCCCCAAATCTCTGATCTGTGGGGTTGACGTTCTATCAGCACCCAACCAGAACAAATGCTGACTTGAGAAGCAATTTTTTCCTTCTTTTTCAGATGAATGATGGACCTTTCAAAAGACTTGACGCATGGCCGTCCTTGCAGGAAGCAAGAAGAAGAAGAAAAAATAAACATTTCTCACTCTCCCCTCATTTCTTTGGCATAGTTGAATCTTTCCGATAACACTTACCTGGAGGAAGAGTAGAAGATATTTTCATTTGTCATTGGGGGTGGACGGAGGTGTGGCTGTCAGATTGTGATGCGAATGAAGTAAAACGAAAGAAAAAAATAGAAATTTACCTGGGCGTTATTTATGTTTTGGTTATTAACCATTCTAGTTTCGGTGAAGGATTGTGCAAACAATTTAATTTTATTTTGACAGAGCATGAATTTTCGTAGTTTAAATCTATTTCACTGAGGTAATAGAAAGATACTTTTTCTTTTTTAGAATTGGGATTTCTTTTTTTTTTTTCCCGATTCCATCAGAGAGTAGATTGCATGATATTATTAAATTTAAAAGAAAGAAAACAGATGAGTTTATTTTATATGATTTATTTCTAGTCGGTTATTTTCATTCGAAATATTTTTAAATCATTATTTATGGTATATATTATTTGCTTACCCAAAATAAAGGGGTATTTAAAACAGATGATGGAAGAAAAACCTCATTCCTTTTAATGTATATTTTTAATATTATAAAATAATAAAGGTTAAGAAAAGTGTCAAAAAATAAATAACATATTAATATATATGTACGGAAATGCGAAATATTCAAGCAAGTATGAGATACACACAGTTACAAGGATAACGAAATTATGTTGATTACAAAAAAATCTATAATGATTACGAAACTAATGATTACAAATGATTTACAATGATTATAAATGATTTACAATGATTACGAAAACGATGAAGTCCTGACAATTAAGAGAACTATAAAAAGACAAAAGAAAGAAAGCAAAGATCACTGAATTGTCCCGTGGCAGTTATGCCCGTGCACATCTAAATAAGTGTTTTAAGGAGATAAATTATATTGAAACTGACCATTCTGCTTGCTTAATGCCATTGTGTTCTATTATTAAATTACAAAGGTATCAAAGACTTAAGGAATGTCTTGCAGACTACAGTTCTCCAGCCAATCAGTGATTGAATGAGAGACAATAGTAATGAAAAGGACAGAACCTACTGATTAGGGGCCATTTAAAGATTGACGTAAATATATTCTCTACAAAATCATGAAGGCACAAGGAATATTATAATGATCCGGTTTCAGATTTACTTTTAAATTTTAAATTCAACTTATATATGAAAATATTCTTTTCTGTTCTACCAGGATATTTAAACTAAAAAGAATCACAATCTTCCAAAGCCTTCTCATTGTTAAAACGAATCTCCAAATCTCTGTTCCGAGGGGTTGACGTTCTATCAGCACCCAACCAGAACAAATGCTGACTTGAGAAACAATTTTTTCTTCCTTCTTTTTAGATGAATGATGGACCTTTCAAAAGACTTGACGCATAGTCGTCTCTGTAAGAAGCAAGAAAAAAAGAAACATTTCTCACTCTCCCCTCATTTCTTTGGCATAGCTGAATCTTTCCGATAACACTTACCTGGAAGAAGAGTAGGAAATATTTTCATTTGTCATTGGGGGTGGATGGAGGCGTCGCTGCCAGATTGTGATTCGAATGAAGTACAAAAAAGAAAATCGAAAATTACCCCCGGAGTTATGTATGTATTGGGTATTAACCATTGCAGTTTCGGTGAATGATTGTGCAAACAATTTAATTTTATTTTGACAGAGCATGAATTTTCGTGGTTTAAATCTATTTCACTCAGGTAAATGAAAGATTCTTTTTTTTTTTTTTTTTTTTTTCAGTATTGGGATTTTATTTTCTCGATTCCATCAGAGCGTAGATTGCACGATATTATTAAATTTAAAATAGAGAAAACAGATGAGTTTATTTTTATATGATTTATTTCTAGTCGGTTATTTTCATTCGAAATATTTTTAAATTATTATTTATGGTGTTTTTTTTTGAGTATCCAAAATAAAGGGATATTTAAAATAAATGATGGTAGAAAAGTCTCATTCCTTTTTAAGGTATATTAATTTATACGCAGCGAAAAAAATCATAAATAATGTGTGAAATATATATTTATTAAACATTTGGAAAAACATTGAAAATGTTGTTTTTTTTTAATGCCGATTATTTTGTTTATGTTCACATGCTAAAGCTACTTGGCACTTAATGGTATATATCCGGTAGTTTAAGCTTGATTTAGAGGGTCTGTACTGACTGGAGAAACGCGAACATGCGTAGGAGTTATGACATGAGTTATTGCCGAAACGCCTACAGAAGTTTCTAGCGTGCTTTTTGTTGCCGAGAAAATGTTGACGTCAGATTCCTTGCTGCTAGAGATTTTTTCCCTTAGAATCGTCTCAGTTTGGGTGTGGACCAGGGAGAGTGAGAAATAAACGCTAATGTGTGGCGTTCGTGCCATGGCACCACGTAAAGAATACTGCTTTTTTTGTCTAGATAATTTATGTTGTACAATAAATTTTACTAAACTGCATTTAAAATAATAAGCTGTGGTTGAATGTTTGGTTTATGACAAACACTACAGGGCTATAAAAGAGTCAGGTGCACAACAGCTATATTATACACACACACAAAAAAATGAAGACAAACCTACAAAGTTTTCGGTTGCACGTATTAAATTAACTGTTTTGTAACATCAACAAACTTTTCAAAGCATTTATTTTTTCTCTCAAAATGGGTCATTTTCTAATTTTAGGTAATCATAAGAGCTTTCAAGAAAACGCATATATCTTCCGAGTTTTTATTAAGTTTGTTCAAATAGTAATGTAGCTCTTAATTTAACTACTATGTTGGCAAGAATTAGTGACCAACTACAATTTACTAATTAACGGTTACTTACTCGATCTCGACGCAATATGAGTAGGCTACTTTTAACACCTGTTGAATTCAGACAGGGAAGATATTTTATAATTGATTTCATCAATTATTTAACAGTGCTTCACAGTCTTCACACCAGGCGTAGTTAGGAGCAGCATTACTTTTAATGCCAGTCGATTCAACTGTTCGGATAGCAAGGGTTTAATATTAGAAGTAGATTTTAACATCTATTAAAAATTCAATTCTTTTGACACCTAAAGATTGATTAGCGTTTCACCCAGAGTTGAGTTAAATTATCTCCAGCTAAATTCAACGCCTCCAATCATGGATACGTTATTTTTTATATTCCATATTAAATTTCTTTTTCTTCTTCATTGGCACAATAGTTCCATAGTGAGCCAAGGCCGTCTGCCTACTGCCAGATTTCGATGCATGAAATGTTTATCTTTTTACGGGGTAGAGTTGCCAGCCATACGCCCAACCCTCTACACTTATGTTAGGTAGGGACCTACGATTTAAAGTGGGTTCCGAAACACTACAAACATCCATGGTACAGGTTGGACTCGAACCCAAAACCTGTGGTACTGAACGCCAGCACATTAAGTTCAACATATTTAAAACTTAAAGAATTCTTATCTAAATTTTTTATCGTTGAATATTTACTACTTATTTATTTATTTTTTTTTGTATTTTAGTATTTTTTAATTTGTGTGATCAATTTATAAATACCATTACAGTGAATATTTTGCAAATGATATTGCTCTAATCGCTTAAAGTTTTGATAGGATGCTATGATGTTATCTAATACACACATTTTTTAAAATATTTTTATCAAATTTTATTAAATATTTTTATCAACAAAACTTGTCAAAACAAAGAATGTTAACGTAAGCCAAACAATGGAGAATCTTCTTTGTTTGTATTACGTTAAGAAATATTAGACAGAAAAAAATTCTTCTAAAAGAGTATTATTTTTAACAGAGAATATATTTTATACATGGATCTACAGATTATCGACGGAACAAACAAATCGAGTTTTATACACAATTCATATATTCAAAACCATATTTGTTTTCATACTCTTTTTTTTAAAGAGTTTCTATAATCTTTTATAATTATAAATAAATTTTTTTTTTATTTACTTAAATAATCAACAAATTCATTGTGATTAAAAATTTCTGACAACAAATCTTTTTTCTAAAAATAATATCTCTTATAATATAAAATTTTAAGAAAAGAAATTAAATCAAAATACGCTTATTTAATTATTTTAGTTCAGTCTTTTAAATTAGAAAATTTCAATTTTCTGTAAATGAAGAAAAAAATTATTGCAATTGTTGTATAAAGAAAATATAATATAAAAATGTAACATTTCTCTTGGCAGATTTTCTGATAAATATATTATATTTTACTATTCATAAGAATGCTGTTGGTTGAATAGTATTCATATGTATATATATATATAACTTAGCCACACATTAAAAAATTAAGTGTTAAATCAGACGTTAATTTATATTAGCATTAATTGTTAAACGTAACAGTTTTTCCCATCTTTTTTTTTTTATATAATGAAAAGAAGAGAAATTAACACTGGAAAATAAAAGTCATGCGATCTGATATTTTTCTGAAGAATATATTTGCTCAAGCATCCTTGGTGTTGAATTCAGATAAGGTAATTGTATTTGACAGGAATTCTTAAATTTACTTTGGTAATTAGCATTACTTTAAGAACTAAGATCTTCAACTTTTTTTTTCTCGCTGATCAATAGCAAGAGAAAAGAACTTTTTTACGACAGTATTCGTGCCTCACAGACATGAAACTATGTGAAATTTCACATGATTCAAATTATTGGGGTAAAAATGTTTGAACAATTCCATTTAACGACTTTCAGTTGACACATTCTCAGAGTTCCATCCAGTAACTTTTTGTGGTGTAATGCAATTGATAATAAGTGATTACTCATGAAATATTTCTGCATCTCAGTTACAATTAATAAATAAGTCCACTTTCAATCAACGCATCCATTATGCGTTTGATTTCTTTTCAAGGAAGTATTATGATTAAGTTGTATCATTCAAATATTAATAATTTTTCAAAGAACAGAGATATCTACTCCAAATATTGTTCGTTTAGTTTATAAGACTCAAAAGTTAATTTACATATATTCTTTGTTACACTACCGCAGCACTTTGTTTAAATTCAGCCAGCTTGTAGGCGTCTGACCAATTTATGTACGTGTGAGACATTAAGCGCATGTCAGCATGCTGTGATCGCCGCTATATTAGGCGCTACATAGAAATTTTTGCTATTTAGCACCTATTTTAAATTTAAATTTATTTTTCTTTTATTATTATTATTAATTTTTAAAGTTATTAATTTAAATTTACCTTTCTGAAAATTGGTACATTTAGGCGCCATCATGCTCAGCTTGGACACAACGAAATAAGATACCTAAACGGTATGTATGGCATATTGGCATATTGTTTAGGTATCTTATTAATTACCAATATAAAATATCATTGGTACAACACAATGATATTTTTTAATGCAGTTAGCTTTCAGTTAGTTGGTTCCTTCCCCAAATTCTAATAATGTGGAGTAAAAGGTCTAAATCATCAACTATAAAGAAATACATTTTACTACTTTAAAACCTGTGCATTTGAATCCGATAAAAAGTTTTCTAGGTTTTATCCAGTGGGATATATAGGTAAGGAACATTTTCCACTAAAAATTAATTCCATTTGCTATTTCACTTAAAAACAGGTTCAGTATTACTCAGAATGCACCTTCCTACTCCTAAGGATAAGTATACATATACATAGAATACACATTTAATAAATATTTTATGTCCAATCACGATCTGTATAGAGCTTTATGAGTTGTTAAATCCTGTATTGAAAATTTCTAATTGTTTTAATCACTTAATTGAATACATTACAAAAGTATTTTTTTGTATAAGTCAAAAATTCTCCCTCTCTCTCTCTCTCTCTTATATATATATATATACATTATATATATACACTGAAGTGACAAAAGTCATGGGATAGCAATATGCAAATTTTCAGATGGCAGTAGCATCGCGTAGAACAGGTATAAATGCGCAGTGTTTTTCGCAGAGCTTTCATTTCTGTTCAAGTTATTCATGTGAAGAGGTTTTGACGTGATGATGACCGCACGACGGGAATTAACAGACTTTGAACGCGGAATGTTAGTTGGAGCTAGACGCATGGGTCAGGCCATTTCGGAAATCGTTAGGGAATTCAACATTCCCAGATCCACTGTGTCAAGAGTGTGTCGAGAGTATGAAATTTCCGGCATAACATCCCACCATGGACAGCGCAGTGGTCGACCGCCTGCACTTAACGACCGAGACCGGCGACGTCTGCTAAGAGTCGTAAATTCTAACAGACAAGCAACACTGCGTCAAATAACCTCAGAAATCAATGTGGGACGTACAAGGGATTGTCTGTTAGAACTGTGCGGAGAAATTTGGCTTTCTTGGGCTATTCCAGCAGAAGACCGACTCGAGTGGCTTTACTGACAGAACGACATCGCTTGCAGCGACTCTCGTGGGCCTGTGAGCATATCGGTTGGTCCCTAGATGAATGGAAAACCGTGGCCTGGTCCGATGAGTCACGATTTCAGTTGGTAAGAGCTGATGGTAGGGTTCGAGTGTGGTGCAGACCCCACGAAGCCATGGACCCAAACTGTCAGCAAGGCACTGTTCAAGCTGGTGGTGGCTCCGTAATGGTGTGGGCTGTTTTTCATGACATGGACTTGCTCCTCTGGTGCGACTGGACAGAACATTGACTGGAAATGCTTATGTTCAGCTACTTGGAGATCACTTGCAGCCATTCATGGACTTCATGTACCCTAACAACAATGGGGTTTTTATGGATGACAATGCGCCATGTCATCGGGCCACAACTGTTTGCGATTGGTTTGAAGAACATTCTGGACAATTCCAACGAATGATCTGGCCACCTAGATCGACCGACATGAATCCCATCGAGCATTTATGGGACATCATCGAGAGGTCTGTTCGTGCCCAAAAAATCCTGCACCATCAACGCTTTCACAATTATGGACGTCTATCGAGACAGCATGGCTCAATATTCCTGCAGAAGACTTCCAACGACTTGTTGAGTCCATGCCACGTCGAGTTGCTGCACTTCGCCGGGCGAAAGGAGGGCCGACACGATATTAAGATATATCCCTTGACTTTTGTCACTTCAGTGTATAAGAGAGGGAGGGAGAATTTTTGACTTATACAAAAAAAATACTTTTGTATGTATTCAATTAAGTGATTAAAGCAATTAGAAATTTTCAATAACAACTCATAAAGCTCTATACAGATCGTGATTGGACATAAAATATTTATTAAATGTGTATTATATGTATATGTATGCTTATCCTTATCCGTAAGCGTATGTATATATATATATATATATATATATATATATATATATATATATGTGTGTGTGTGTGTGTCTTTAACAAAAATTTAAAAACAAATTCTTTTAATTAAACAAAAACAATTTTTACGTAGCACAGCAGTCTAATGTTATCTGATTGCATCTGGCGCTAACAAGTTGTGTGCTTTAGAATTTTCCTTTGCATTAATATTTATTAAATTACACTGAATTTTTACTGCTGAACATTTAACCACTATAATTTTTTCTTTAAAAGTAGACAAAATCGTAAATCATAATTTGACAAATCACAAATAATAAAATCAAAACTTACCTCTTAATTCTATGGCACTTTTTCACCGATATTTTTTTCCCAATAAAATTTACCAATCGAAATCCTGAAAATAAAACAGAATTTAGAATATAATTTTTTTAGAATGTTTGTTGAAAATATAAATTAATACAAAAAAATAAAGATAGTTATAAATTTAAGATGATGGACATTTTCAGGAACATTTTAATTGAAGGAATGAAACCTAAAAATTTTGAGCTTCCTGTAGCTCAACAACATCGGATTGGGGGTTAGCTAATTTGTAAGAATAAAAGTTAACAGGTGACGACTGTGGGATCAGATGGTCTTTCTTCTAAGGAACTTTTTAGCCTCAAATATCCCATTTCCTCAGAAACTATCTCTTAGATAGTGGGATTTTAGCCGTGCAGGGTCAGTGAGGTAGGATGGTCTTAAATAACGGATATCTTAAATAACGGAATTACAGTTCTGTTAAAATCAATGAATGTGTGAGTGTCATTTCACTTTTTTGATTCCGTCTATAGCTTTTACTACTTAATTGCTCTAACAATGTAAGAGTGGTCTAACGACCAATTGATCAGCGCTCTGGCCTTTGGTATCACACGCTTCAGGTTCGAATCCAGGCGATGGCATGGATGTTTGTTAGTGGTTCGGAATCCACGTTAAACTGAAGGTCTCGGTCTAATTAGCCTAAAGTGTGTAATAAATGACCGTAGAATAACAAACCAAACTAACGATGCAAGGGAGGACAAATACTCTGGAAACCCCTGTTAAACAGTTAGTGAGCTATAATCGTTACATCGTAAAAATTAATAAAAAACATTTTTAATTATTTATTATATCAAAGAAATACAATATAAAAAGAATACTTATGTCAGATGATTACGTGTTCTCATTTTATAAATCTTTATACGACAACGATTATAAGAACTTTTCCTTATGAAATCTATTCACGCAAAGAATACGATAGTCTGTATTCAAACAAGTGATTCGAAACTCCCTGGAACGTCTAGTGGAGCATCCAAGAAGCCCTATTTGACATCTCCGTCGATCTATTTTCCAAACAGCACCATTCGCAGAAAGAAATCGAAAGCCATTTACGACAGATGAGGTAGAGAAAAGGAATATCTCGGAGAACACGTATCTCGATTCGGCCAATCTCTGAGCTCCCAGCTGTCACTCGATACGGTGTGAAAAACATTTCCCTTTCAAGTTAGATGAGAGAAGAGAAGCAACAAATACGAGGATGCTGCTGAAATTGATTCATGGAGACTATTCGATATTATTCTTTTTTGCTGCTACACGCCATTGGGACCGTTAGTTATCATCAGTGGAAACGTGGACTTCGTTTCGCATATCGCATTACAAACTTTTATTGGTTTTCACGAATGAGATTAAGTTAAAGGTTTTTTTTATTGAAATGTTACTTTGAATAATTTAAACATATATTTAGGATATTCTTTTTTAAATATACGGGGTGTCACAACGACTTCCAAGAATAGCAGAATACACCAACACGGTTTGGTTTGGTTTGTCGCTCTACGGTCATTTCTTTGCACACTTTAGGCTAATTAGACCGGCACCTACAGTTTAAGGTGGATTCTGAACCACTAACAAACATTCATGCCACCGACAGGATTCGAACCTAAAGCATGTGGTATCAAAGGTCAAAGCGCTAGCCAATGGGCTATCAGGCCGCGTAAAGGAGGGGCAGTTTCTGTTGTGATGGAGCAACCGTAGGTAGAAGTCTGACTTTGTTCCGTGTCACTGAAGAAGGTAGGCAGTGCCTTCCCGGAGAACTTTTTATGGGGAACTACTCCCATTTGCGTATCGTATAGGAGAAAATCCGGAAACGAGACAAAAACGAAGAGTCTCGATGGCGTTTGTGATGTTCAGCATCTTGTCTTGTTAGACCGACTAACGAGACAAGATGCTGAACATCACGAACGCCATCGAGACTCTTCGTTTTTGAAACAGTGTCTACAACAAAGTCGCCAGCTGATTGAATCTCCCCTAATGCTCACCAATGGCGCACGTTGCAGCTGAGCCACTAGTCGGGCAAAAATAAATAATTCTAAATGATAATAAAGAGATGGCAATTCTCATTCAGTTTTAAAGCTACGCATATTGACGCATAAGCTACATAAACCACCACGATTTGGAAATTCGTAGCAATGTATATTTATAAATACTTTTCAGGCAAGCTAGATGGCGTTGCATGTGCGCGGGAGTTATGAGCGTTCTAGCAGAGATTCTTAATGTCACATTTTCACGCAGCTGTTGTAGGATGTTTGACGTACGATACTTGACGATTACGACGTTGATACTTGAAACAAGTGGATATACAACATGCTTATGAAGCTATAGAGGACAGTGGTTGAATAATTCAGTGCTGTTGCTGGCAATAATAAGAGATAAGGATTATTCCCAGCCATATCCTCTTTGCACTGTTATTTGAAAGGGTCTTTTAAAGGAGCCGCCATGATCTATAATCAAATGATGCAGCCTATGGATGTTATAGAGGAGATTAGTACGGGGTTATCGACTTAGTATTAGCGGGTATACTCTGCAATTCAAGTATGAGTATGCGGGCTATAACATATGGGTATGCTAGGATGTCCTGCTGGATTATCTTTTGAATTCTAGGTAAAATCGGTATGTATCCATTGTTTACCTTTGTTACTGTTGATCCTGATACTTTTGTTGATTAAATTGATTGATAAAACGTATTTTCACTTACGAGACGTCCTTCTATATTTGGTGTATTCCAGCAAATCAAGAAAGTATTTCCGACTATGTATTGTTATGTGATTCAAAGTCATCTAGGTTTACCTTCCCTCTCCTAAAAACTTATAAACGGGTGCTGAAATACATGGTATAACATTATAAAATATCTTCTTTTCATTGTAATTGAAGTAATGCAAAATAATCAGAATTATATGTCCTACTTAGGATTATAAAATATTTATAGACCAATTGACGAGTATGATCACCTGTAAATTTTCAGAAATGACGATGGATAATTAGATTAAAATGGAAAACATTTATAGTTAAAAAGGCAAAGAATTTTTTCTTACTGATTCATATTCTAAATATACATTTAATTTACTCTTGCTGCAATAAAAATTTTCAATATAAACCCAGTAAGAAACATAAGAATGTAGACCTTTTTTATAAACTTTTGTTTCTTTTACAATGTGATTTTTAATTTGTTTATATTATTATTTATAATTAGTGCGATTTAAGATTATTACTTATTACTAAAGCATAATAAATAATAGTTAACATTCATTTAACAAGAAACTATTTGCCATTGCTAGACAGTAGCAGATTCTGCATTGCTTAAGGTACTCCACTTATAATGTGCATATTTCAGTGTCGTCCTAATTTCGTGTGAGTACCTCTATTACAGGCACCTAATGGTTTGCACCTTCCTCCACAACAGGAATGTTGATTAGTAGGGCTCCTCCCAACGCCAGACAACAAATTATTGTGTCCTACCTCGACATATATACATGAACTTTTAGTTGAGTGTATTTGTGTAGTTTAAATAATTTACAAAAATCTTATAATTGATTTTAGATTATTATAATAAGTGCCTGATGTCATCAAATGATACATAATTATTGTTTGTTTTAATGATATTGATATGCCAACTATTACGTATTCTTCGTAGTTTTTACAGATAATAATAAAAGTTTTGGTTTATCTACATGCTACACAAAAACTAATAATTCCGTGGAAATTTTTTTTAAAGTTGCTTTTGTGTAGTACTTTTCCAATTTAAATAATCGAAACCCTTCTCTGATTTTTAAGAAAATAGTGCTAACTTTCATGAAGGGAAATTTAAAGCATTTATTTTAATAATCAAGCAATTCACCAAAAAGAATTATCAGTCGCTGAAGTCTTCACTTAAAAGAAGATAAAGTCTATTGGAAAAATTTAGTAACGCAGAAGGAACTGCGGGAAATTATTTAGAAATACTACTGGAAAAGTCATATTTAAGGTATCTTTGATATTACGACAAATAAGTAGAAGTTCTAAAACATTTGTTTTTTGAATAATAAAAGGAATAGTTGTAAAACAAATTGTTTTGCAAATACTATAAGCTGTAATTATTTTGAATGATATTGTTGTGAGCGTAAAAAATTCGATTCGAAGGACAAACAAGTTGGTTTCCCTTGAAATTTGTTTTTCACTATTTTTTTTCCTAGTTAACCACACATTTAGCAACTCTATTCTCTGATTTAACAACAAATAAGGAGAAATAAGAAATAACTATAAAACAAATTGCTTTGAAAACATCAATATTCGCAATGATATTGTTGGGCGTGTGAAAAAAATTCGTTTCGAAAGACAAACAAGTTGATTAACCTTGGTATATGTTTTCACTACTATGTCATTCACTCTTATTTATTATTATGTAGTTGTAAAAGAAATTGTTTGGCAAATGCCATATGTAGTAATTATTTGAAATGATAATGTTGTACTTGTAAAAACTTTAATTCGAAGCAAATAGGTTCGTTAGTCTTGATATATGATTTTCACCATTATTTTCCTAGTTCACCAAACATTTACCAACTCTATTCTAAATGCAGTATCTAGAAATAAACAGGTAATTATCAGTCACTCTAACATCCAGAGTGATTGACGACATAAAGTCGAAAGCAAAGACAATTTCTTGTCTCGTCCAATACCTTATCCCAACCACCTAAGATAACGAGGTGTAACAAAGTCGTTATTCAAAACTAATTACCAGTTCTGCCTGCCATGTCACTGCCACAAAGGATCCAATTTCTTCTTCTTGCGAATTAAACAGCGAAAAGAACGTCTTAATACCACTGACAGAAACCGGATGTCGTTAGAAGGAAATTAAATTCTTTTTCGGTTGCAGAAATCCTGGCGTTTCTTTCTTGAAAGGAAATATTTCGCTTTCTTTTTATTGGAAGCGAGTTTAATTTGCAGAAATAAATATTCGCCATGTTTCGAATTTCTGTGGGTTTAATTACTTGAAGTAATGGGATATGATTACGTAATTGGTATTGATTTCTTTTACTAAAAGAAAACTTTAACATATTTGATGTGGGGAATATGATTTGAAATTTTTATCCTTAATGATACATGGAGTTTTGTGTGGAAATAAAGTATTTATATCTTATTTTAATGTAAAAATATAATTTAAACTATTGATTCAGAAAGTGGGTTATATCGAACCCCAACGGGGTAGTGGAATGATCGGGGGGGGTGATAGGAGGGGGCGTTTAATGAAAATATGTGAGGGGTGAAACCAAAAATAAGAACAAGACAAGATTAATTGCATTTTCTTCATCATATTTAGTAGAACGTGGATTTAGTATGGCCACAAATTTGTTAAGAAACGAAATGAAAGAATAAAAACATTACGGGTATCGAATTGCGATAATTTAAGAATACAATTGACAAAGAAGAGAGGAATAATTCATTGATAAGTTCGCAACATGTTTAACTTCATATTAGGAACATTAATTATGTTATTTATATTTCCATATTATCCTCCTGTACGCTAATTTATTATAGTTGATTTTAATAAATAATTTTATCATTTCAATTTCATTGTGGCCTTATCTTTATTTCCTACATTGAAAGACGTAGGCATATATCTCTTCTACTTCTTCTCAATGGCACAACAGCTCCATGGCAGGGCACGGCCGTCTGCATACTGTCAGATTCCGAAACAAGGGATGTTTTTAGGTGTAGGCTGTCAGCCCTACGCCTTACTCATATTAGACCGGGATCTGAAGTTTAAATTGGATTCCTAACCGCTACAAACATCCATTGCACCACCAGGACTTGAACCCGAAACATGTAGTACCGTGCCACCAGATCACTGATACGTTGTACGTGTAAAAATTTCGATTCGGAAGACAAACAAGTTGGTTTCTCTTAATATATGTTTTTCACTATTATTTTTCCTATCTCTTCTACTCCTCCAATGGCATAACAGCTCCATGGTAGGACACAGCCGTATGCATACTGTCAGATTCGAAACAAGGGATGTTTTTAGGGGTAGGTTGTCTGCCCTACTCCCTAAACATTTAGAACCATGACCTACAGTTTAAATTGGATTCCACCCACTACAAACATCCATGGCACCATCAGAACACGAATCCGAAACATGTGGCACCGTGCGCCAGAGAACTAGTCACTCTGCCATCAATTCAACCAAGACAAGCAAGTTAGTTATCCCTGATATAAGTTTTTCGCTATTATTTTCCTAGTTCACCGCCAATTTACCAACTTTATTCTAAATGAAGTATCTAGAAATAAAAGGTAATTTTATTCGTCACTGTAACATGCGAGTGATTGACGACATGCAGTCAAAAGCAAAGACAATTTCTTATCCCATCCAAATACCTTATCCCAACCACCTAAGAAAATGAGGTGTAACAAAGTCGTTGTTCAAAACTAATAGCCGGTTCTGCCTGTCATGCCACTGCCACAAAGGATCCAATTTCTTCTTTACGAATTAAACAGCGAAAAGAACGTCTTAATACCATTGACAGAAACCGGATGTCGTTAGAAGGAAATTAAATTCTTTCGGTTGCAGAAATCCGGCATTTCTTTCTTGAAAGGAAATATTCCGCTTTCTTTTTATTGAGCGAGTTTAATTTGCAGAAATAAATATTCTCCGTGTTTCAAATTTCTTTGGGTTTAATTACTTGAAGTAATGGGTTATGATTACGTAATTGGTTTTTGGTTTCTTTTTTATTAAATGAAAACTTTTACATATTTTGATGTTTTGATGAATTTGATTTGGAATTTTTGATTTAAAATTTTAAAGCATAATGTTAAATGGGATTTTGGTATGGTCATAAAAGATTTATATCTTAATTTTAATATAAAAATATAATTTAACCCATTGATTCCCAAAGTGGGTGATATAACCCCCTAACTGGGGGCAGTGGAATGATCAGGTGAGGAGATGGGGGAAGGCATTTAATGAAATTAAGTGGGTGGTGAAAGTAAAAAGACAAGAATTTTGCATTATATTTATCATATTTAGTGGAAAGTAGATTTAGTATGGCAACAAATTTGTTAACAAAAAAAGAAAAGAAAAACTGATTGTAATTATCGAATCATGATGATTTAAGGATACAGTGGACAAAGAAAACAACTGAGGATTAATTCATTTAAAATTGCTTACAATGTTCATTATTCTCATTATGATAATTACTTATGTTATTTATATTTACATATTATCCCCCTTTAACCTAATTTAGTATAGTTGATTTTAATAACTAATTTTATCATTTCAACTTCAAAGTGTCTTACTGACAATATCTTTATTTGTTACATTTTAAGACGTAGGCATATATCTCTTCTACTTCTTCTCAATGGCACAACAGCTCCATGGTAGGGCACGGCCGTCTGCATACTGGCAGATTCCTAAACAAGTTTTTACGGTGAAGGGTGGTTATCCCTACGCCCAACAGTCATATTAGACTGGGACCTACGGTTTAAATTGGATTGCGAACCACTACAAATATCCGTGGCACCGCTAGGATTTGAACCCGAAACATGGGGCACCATGCGCAGAGAGTTAGTCACTCGGGCATCAGGTCCCTGATATTGTTGTAAGTGTAAAAAATACGATTCGAAAGACAAGCAAGTTGGTTACCCTGAAATATCTTTTTGCACCATTATTTTCCTAGTTCACCAAACATTTACCAACTCTATTCTAAATGAAGTATCTAGAAATAAACACATAATTATCCGTCACTCAAACATGCGAGTGATTGACGACATGCAGTCAAAGGCAAAGACAATTTCTTATCTGGTCCAATACCTTATCCCAACCACCTAAGATAATGAGGTGTAACAAAGTCGTTATTCAAAACTAATTACCGGTTCTGCCTGTCATGTCACTGCCACAAAGGATCCAATTTCTTTTTCTTTCGAATTAAACAGCGAAAAGAACGTCTTAATACCATTGACAGAAACCGGATGTCGTTAGAAGGAAATTAAATTCTTTCGGTTGCAGAAAACCGGCGTTTCCTTTCTTGAAAGGAATATTCCGCTTTCTTTTTATTGGAAGCGAGTTTAATTTACAGAAATAAATATTCGCCATGTTTCGAATTTCTGTGGGTTTAATTACTTGAAGTAATTGATATGATTACGTAATTGGTATTGGATTTCTTTTATTAAATGAAAACTTTAACATATTTGATGTAGGAAAAATATGATTTGAAATTTTTAGCATCATAATGCAAATGGGGTTTTGTATGGATATAAAAGATTTATATCATATTTTTATATAAAAATATGATTTAAAACATTGTGTTCCAAAGTGACTGATATCGAACCCCAAGGGTGTAGTGGAATGATCGGGGGTGATAGAGGAGGGAGTTTAATGAAAATATGTGAGGGGGGAAACCAAAAAAGAAGAACAAGACAAGATTAATTGCATTTTCTTCATCATATTTAGTAGAACGTGGATTTAGTATGGCCACAAATTTGTTAAGAAACAAAATGAAAGAATAAAAACATTACGGTTATCGAATTGCGATAATTTAAGAATACAATTGACAAAGAAGAGAGGAATAATTCATTGATTAGTTCGCAACATGTTTAACCTTCACATTAGAACATTAATTATGTTATTTATATTTCCATATTATCTTCCTTTAACGCTAATTTATTATAGTTGATTTTAATAAATAATTTTATCATTTCAACTTCAAAGTGTCTTGCTGACATTATCTTTATTTACTACATTGGAAGACGTAGGCATATATCTCTTTTACTTCTTCTCAATGGCACAACGGCTCCATGGCAGGGCATGGCCGGCTACATACTGGCAGATTCCGAAACAAGGGATGTTTTTAGGGGTAGGTTGTCGGCCCTAAGCCCAAAACTCATATTAGACCGGGATCTAAAGTTTAAATTGGATTCCTAACCCCTACAAACATCCATTGCACCACCAGGACTTGAACCTGAAACATGTGGCACCATGCGGCAGAGTGCCACTCAGATCACTGATATTGTTGTACGTGTAAAAATTTCTATTCGAAAGACAAGCAGGTTGGTTATCCTTGATATATGTTTTTCCTATTATAACTAGAAATAAACGCCTCCAATGGCATTCGTCACTCTAACATGCGAGTGCTTGACGACATAAAGTTGAAAGCAAAGGCATGTTTTTCTTGTCTCGTCCAATACCTTATCCTAACCACCTAAGATAATGAGGTTCCACCCGTTATTCAAAACTAATTACCGGTTCTGCCGAATGTCATGTCACTGCCCAGAAAAGATCCAATTTTTTTCTTTACGAATTAAACAGCGAAAAGAACGTCTTAATACCACTGACAGAAACCGGATGTCGTTAGAAGGAAATTAATTTTCGGTTGCAGAAATCCAGTGTCTTTTTGAAAGGAAATATTCTCGTTTTTTTTTATTGAGCGATCTTAATTTGCAGAAATAAATATTCTCCGTGTTTCATTTCTGCGGGTTTAATTATGAAGTAATGGGTTACGACATTACGTCAACTGGTATTGGATTTCTTTTTATTAAATGAGAACTTTCAACATATTTGATGTGATGAATGTCGATTTTGAAATTTAAGCATAATATTAAATGGGGTTTTGTGTGATATAAAAGATTTATTTCTTATTTTAATATAAAAATTTAATTTAAACCATTGAGTTTCAAAGGGTTGATATAAACCGTAAGGGGGCAGTGGAAAGATCAGGGGAGTTGATGCGCGAGGGCGTTTAATGAAAATAAGTGGGCGCTGACAGCAAAAGAATAATTGCATATTCTTCTTCATATTTAGTAGAAAGTGGATTGAGTACGGCAACAAATTTGTTAACAAGCAAAGGTTTGGTTTGTCGCTCTACGGTCATTTGTGCACATATTTTATGTGGCGAAACAGACCGGGATTTGATTTGAAATTTTTTGTTAAAGTGGATTCCGAACCATACAAACATCCATGGCACCATATGACTAGAACCTGAAATTCTGTAGTACCGAGCTCCAGGGGCTACTAACAAGGCCACTAACAAGCAAAAGAAAGAATAAAAACTGATTGCAATTATCGAATCGCGATGATTTAAGAATACAGTTAACAAAATAGTCGAATCTTAATTCATCATAGGTTAAGTAGAATGTTTGATTTTGCATTAGGAACATTAATTATGTTATTTATATTTAAATATTATACTCCGTTAACCTAAATTATGAGAGTTGATTTTAATAAATAATGGTGTCATTTCAAAGTGTCTTACAGATAATATCATTTAATTACTACATTTTAAGACGTAGGCATATATTACTTATTCTTATTCTTTTGCGGTCACAAGCTTTAGGTTAAGATCCTGATGTGGCATGGATTTTTAAGTGGTTCGAATCATTTCAACTTCCGTGTCCTTGTCAAATAAGCCCAAAGTGTAAAAAAAAATGACCGTAGAGCGACAAACCAAACCAATATTCAATACCACAACAGCTCCCGAGGTGGTCAAAGGCGACCGCAGACTGGTAGATTCCTGAAACATGAGATGATTTCCTTTACAGGATAGGGTTTTCAGCCCTACGCCCAATGTTCTACAGTCATATTAGACCAGGACATGTGGTTAAAGTGGAATTCCGAACCACTGCAAACATCCATGGTACCGGCAGGACTGGAACCCGAAACCTGGGGCAACCATGCGGCAGAGAGCTCAGTCACACGGCCATCAGGTCCCTGATATTGTTGTACGTATAAAAAATTCGATTCGAAAAACAATCAAGTTGGTTATCCCTAATATAAGTTTTTCACCATTATTTTCCTAGTTAACCGCACATTTACTAATTCTATCCTAAATGAAGTATCTAGAAATAAACAGGTAATTATCCGTCACTCTAACATGCGAGTGATTGACGACATGCAGTCAAAAGCAAAGACAATTTCTTATCTGGTCCAATACTTTATCCCAACCACCTAAGATAATGAGGTGTAACAAAGTCGTTATTCAAAACTAATTACCGGTTTCTGCCTGTCATGTCACTGCCACAAAGGATCCAATTTCTTCTTTACGAATTAAACAGCGAAAAGAACGCCTTAATACCATTGACAGAAACCGGATGTCGTTAGAAGGAAATTAAATTCTTTCGGTTGCAGAAATCCTGCGTTTCTTTCTTGAAAAGGAAATATGCCGCTTTCTTTTATTGGAAGCGAGTTTAATTTGCAGAAATAAATATTCTCCATGTTTCGAATTTCTGTGGGTTTAATTACTTGAAGTAAGAGGTTATGATTATGTAATTGGTATTGGATTTCTTTTATTAAATTGAAGCTTTAACATATTTGATATGGGAAAAATATGATTTCAAATTTTTATGCTTAATGATAAATAGAAAGTTTTGTATGGACATAAAGTATTTATATCTTATTTTAATGAAAAATATAATTTAAACTGATTTGGGCGATATCATCGAGGGGCCAAAAGAATGATCAAGGGGTGGACGTTTAATAAAAATAAGAGTTTGGTGAAAGCAAAAAGAACAAGACAAGAATAATGCATTTTCTTCATCATATTTATCATCCCAGTTATCAAAGGGGCAGAGGAATGACTCACCACGTTAAACTTTCATTAGGGGTAATTTATTATAGCGTTTAATAAAAAAATCAATTTTTAAAGAGTGGGGGGGTGGTGAAATGATCAAAAAGAAGGTAATAAAAACAATGTGACAAGAATAATCGACAAAAATTTTCTTCATCATATTTAGTAGAACGCGATTTAGTGTGGCCACAAATTTATTAACAAACAAAAGGAAATAATAAAAACTGATTACAATTAACGAATCGCTATGACTTAAGAAAACTGTTGTAAAAAAAAAAAAAAAAAGTTGACGAATCTTTATAATAGTTTATTTAAGATAATAATAATTAATATGTATATTACACTGGCCCTAAAAACAAACTGGTATAATTACTATTTATCATATAACACTTTACTTGGCGTAAAAATCCATCTTACGTGGCATGTAAAAAAATACGAATGGGCGAATTAATTAAGGAGTATACGTTGTTATAATTTACAACAAATATTCTTTATTTCCATCCAAAAATTATGGTTATGTGTTATATGTCAATGTAGAATATATTAAAGAAATTATGGTACTTCAACTTTATCACAAACAAATTTTTATAACAAGAAAGAGTAATTTAAAAAAATCTGTTTATTTTAGCAATCAATGAACTGAAGATGTGTTATTGAAAAAGAGGAAATGACATAAGCTACAGTTAAATTAATTCGCAGTTGAATAAATAAAAGGTTGAAGTTTTTAGTTCTGTTATTGCTATTATTCTCAAACATCAAGCAGAGCATATTGATTTGAGTAAATTCGGCACTGAATATGAAGCAGATTCAGTGTTATCCAGGATAAAAACATCTTTTAACACTACATAATGGGATGAACACTCAGAAATTGTATTATCTACTTAGTTATCATCTTGTTATCTTATTTTTCGAAGCTAACAAAAGGGCTTCCTGACCTATGAATTTATCATGCTCATTCCAACACAGACACAGAATTTATCATTTTATCTTCACTTGGTGACTTTTAAAACGAACTCCTCTAATGTTCCTGCTCCTTCCCAGCATTCTTTTCATTATCCTCAATCTTCATTAATTAAATAATTGTACTTTTCTTTTTATAGTGCTTTGGCCTCCTTTGGCGCATTTAGAAGTGGCATGGGTAAAAAGAAGGAAAATGTCAATGGCACTGTGCCAGCTCCCATAGATGGAACCAGGTAGTTTGTCTATCTTCTACTTAACTTACCTAATTTTTGTCAGTCTGCCATACTCTTTAATTTTAGTGTGAATAAATATGATATACACCTACAATGATAAGAAGGCAGTCTCGATGTTTTAATAATTATTATTTCTCCTTTTAGATAATGAATTAATATATAAGCAATATCACTTAAATTTGTGCTACTTCATGCCTCAGGCCTACCGCTTTACTTATTGTAAAGTGGAGTACTCCTCACTTGCATTTTTTTCTAACATTACTGTGAGGAATAAATTACAGATGTGCATATTCATTGTACTGTACATATGAGGTCAGAAATCCATATTAATATAAAAATAAGTTTATTTAATAATGTAAAAAAATAAGTTTTATTAACAAATTAAATAAGTTTTATTCAATAGCGTTAAAAATTGTCTCATTGATTCGTTCGCCATTTTAAAAGGAAATTAGTCTTTAAAAACTTTTAAATTAGTGTTTGTAAAAAAAAAAAAAAGAAAAATAACTTTTTTTACTTTCAATATTAAGCTCTGCCAGCAATTTAAAAAATGTATAGATAATATTAAAAACGTTTATGAATTTTTAAAAATGATACACTATAAGTTTAGCATAAATAATTAAATTGCCTCAAAAAAGATAAACAATTATTCAATATAGTTTCTATTCTTGTTTATTATATTTGGCGACACATTGCCCATTCAAATTGCGCCAACGAAGTATCAAATCGCCAAGGCAGCTAAAAAAGAATAAAAATACCTAAAACTATGTCTTGTTGCAAATGCAAAATTTGCAAAAATTATTTGATGACTGCATTTTATGCAGATTATAAGCTCGTTAAGCCGAGATTTTCACAAAAACTTTTAAAACGTTGATATCCGATTATTTAACTGGAGCATTTATGAATTTCTTAAGTCGTCTTCCATTATTCTAACTGCCTGTTTTACTCGACTCGATGATTCTTTTATCTATTCAAAAGAATATTTTTTTTCGACATTTTTTTTTTAATAAAGGAATTTTGTAAATTGTTTTATTGAGTATGATTTTCTCATGAATAACTTAAACGGCTTAATCTTATGAGGAATTGAAAAGTATTTAAAGTCTTATTTTTCTTGTTCAGTCAGTGAGTGAAGAAGTACTTTGTCTTTGATGTAATCTTTATTTTTTTTTTTTTTTTTAGTATGATATAAAAATAAATTAGTTAATTTTCAATTACTCATTAGGACAGAGACTTTTTTTATTTCACAGTACACACTTATGTTCTAAAGGCATAAGAAACATATAATAATAGTAACTCTGTAAACGGGTTTGTTTTAGCATAATTTAAATTATTTCTATTTGCATTTTTAATGGTTAAAATAAAAGGACATTAACATTTAACATTTTGAATAGCTGTTTTCATACACGTGCTCTGCATACACATTAAACTCCTGCTGCATTAATAGAAGAAAGCCCGCGATTGGTTGTAACAAACATCTTCTGTCAATAAGAGCTTTGAATGAATTACAGGAATTATTACATTTATCTTCTGCCATCCCATCATTCCCCTGCTGAAACGTCACAGTTTGGTCGCGATGCTAAGCAAGAAGCGCAAGCTCGTTATAAGCGTAATTTAACACCGATGTTAAAAGTTTCTCTTTTGATATTATAATTTGCTATGGTTTTAAACCAAATCAGAAACAAAAAATATCATATTAAATAAAGAAAAAAATTCATGAATGATTATGAAGAATGGTTTAAATGTTTAAAAAATTTCCGTAAAAAAATTATGTAATGTAAATCTGTTACCGTATTTAAAATAAATAACAGAGATTTTTTGCATAACGTTTTTTATCGTCCGGTATTTTTTTCTCCTTAGCGCGCATGCTCATAGGAAACATTAGTACAGATACATAATGCAAACAGATACAAAATACAGGCAGTTAGAATACAGATACAAAATACATAATGCAAAAACTCTCTAATATGTGACGTTAATTATAATTAAAAATTAAATCTTTATAAATAAACATTAATTCCTCAGTTTATAAGTTTTTAAATTATGATCACAGAAGTTAATGTATTTGATTTCTGAATTATTTTTATTTATATTTTGTGCATATTAATAAAGTTTTAATAAACATAGATGATTTTAAACAAATAATTTAAAAGCGCAATTTAACGTTCGTTAAAGATTTAAGATTCTTATTTAATAAAAAAAAAAAATAATAATAATTGCCTCATTTTGATCACGCTTCAAATAAATATTACGACATTCTGTGAAGAAATATTTTATCTACATATTACAGCTCTATAGTAATAAACAAGTAATATATAAAAAAAAAATAAGTCAATTCCAATTTTTTTCACTGTATTGCAGAAAGTCCTTCATAAATAATTTTCATTCGTTTTTTTTAAGTTTATTTGGCGCCATCTATTGGTAGATATATGCAATTTAAATCTAAAGAAACCTAAATTAATTAATTAAATTTAATAACTGAATTAATATTTAAAAACTGTATTAACATCAAGTGTCATCCACTACAAGTTAAAAAAAAAAAATGTATTTGAACTTGAGTGGATGAATAAAAAGTATTTTATGAACGGTTGAAAATTTGAATATATATATAGGGAGAGTGTGAGCTAATAGAAGGAATTGAAAAATACACTGCCAGACCTCAAGCAAATAAACTTCACCCTTTATATGTACATATTACACACAAATTGAAAAATGCTAAAATTAAAAAGTTGAAGAGGGCAAAATTTAACATTCTCGAAATGAAATCCAAATATGAAAAATTATTGGAGCTTAGCATTGGCAAAGGTTAGATAAACGGCAGTGTTTTTAATTAGAAATAAAAAAAAAAATCTGATCTATAATATTATTTAAATACATGTACATATTACAGGACAAAATCTACAGAGGAGTAGATACACAAGAAAAATCAAAAGGAGAATGGATAAGGATTTCTAGTAATACAATCATTTTGTGATACAAATTTACAATACCATTTGCTATGCATAAATTTTTATGTTTCATAGTTAATCCCGTAAAAAATATTTGCATATAAACAGAGAACAAAATTATTTATCTAACTGAATAATAAATAAATTCATCAATAAAATAAATCAATATCAAAATTCATTTTGTGACTCAAAACTAGTTATAGTATTTTTTGGTCAACTTGTGAAGTGAAATTGAGCCTAATTACCACAGGGCCACAAGTTGGGCTAGATTTGAAATATCTTCTTATATATTATTATTATTATTATTGGGCCTTGATGGCTGAGTGACAAACGCTCACTGTCCCAGGTTTCGGGTTTGAGTCCCGGCAGATAGTCCCCATCGATGTTTTTAGTGGTTCGAAATCCACTTTAAATCATAGGTCAAATATGATTATAAAACGTTGGGCGTAAGGACGGCATATCTACCCCTTTTAAAAAGATTGGAGACAAGTTCTAGTCGTAATATGAATTTGCCTTAAATTTAAAGTACATCTATCATATTACGTCATATTAAGAAATCGTCTCAGGTATAGTAAATTTTAAATTAGATATTAATCTGTGAAAATACATCAACATGAGAATATCGATTCCTACGGTTTGTCCTTCATATTTATATGTAAATAATAGCCAGGTATGATTGACTATGTTGACACAAAAAAAAAAAAAAAATTTGTTAGGCAATAGCAGCGAACTATTCATCATCACCTATGAAAATATTGATGCAGATCTGGAGTAACCCAGAATACATTACACCAATAAGTATTTAGGGCGGTAACAGTTTTTAGAGCACAGAGTTTTTAGAGTGATAACAGCCCTATATTTGTATGTAGTATTGGAGAAATTGGAAAAGCTCTATTTACATTTTATAGTCAATATCTACATTCTATTGCCAAATAATATTGATTTTGCTCATTTTTCAAAGCAGTGATTCTAGCGCACGCTTTTAATTCGACGACACTAGCTAGTGAACACAATCTTTGGGCACTAAGAAAAACATATACATTAAAAAAAAAAATCACTGATTTAAAAATGCATATTACCGTGAAAGAGTATAAAATTAATTCGCAGCATATAACAAAAAAAGAAACCTAGAAGATAGAAGGTATTAATTAAGTTCGCCCTTAATTTTCTCGCTTTATCTCTTCAATTCTTGCAATATTTTTAACGAAGCAGAGCAAAATCCCGAAAATGTAAATGAGTTCACCGAATTATGCACTCCAGGGTGCACGTTTCCTTCCAAGAACGGAGTTTCTGTTTCCATAAATAAAAGCCTGATTATTATTTTGCGTCCGACCTTCATTTTCCCCGAACCGAAGTAAATAACCATTCTCGGAAGAAGATTCCGAAGCGCCCTGAAGAGCCCGGGAAACGGAAGTGTTGAACTTTGTCGAGCGGAGAATGCTCATTAATGAAGTTTAATGATAAATATGAAAAGCACCTGGTTTCGTGCTCAATGCTATTTACTGGTACTTCGAGCATTACTTGTACATTTGAATTTAAAATTTAGAAAAGTAATAGTTAACTCATAGAATACCTTCTTAATTCAATGTAAAAGCAATTATAATAGTTAAAATATAAGTTGTAATATCCGTTAAATATATGTATTAAGAAACTGGTCTTAGGCAAAGTTTAGAATTATATATTAATCTCAAAAGGCATTAATACGAGAATTTCGATTCCTACTGTTTGTCTTACGAAACTACATATTTATGTGTAAATGGACAGAGAGGTATCGCTGACGTTGTTAATACAATTTTTTTTTTTTTTACTTTGGCGAACGTCGTGAATTATTCATCATCGTATATAGAACGATTATTCAGATTTGGTGTCACCCAGAATACACTATCCCTACAAGTATTTAGGAAGTAACTGTTTTTAGACTGGTTTGGTTTGTGGTTCTACGGTCATTTTCTGCACATTTTAAACTAATTAGATAGGCACCTAAAATTTAACGTGGATTCCGAACCACTAGCAAACATCCATGCCACCGCCATGTTTCGAACCTGAAGCTTGTGATACCAAAAGCCAGAGTGCTGGCCAATTAGCCATCAGGCCGCAACGGATTTTAGAGTATTGAGTGATAACAGTCCTGTATTTGCATGCAGTATTGGAGAAATTATAAAACCATAACCAGAAAAGTCAATATCTACAATATGATGCCAATTGATAATGAGTTTGCTAATTTTTCAAAACAGTATTTGTGGAATATCCTTTAGTTGGGATTGATCTTCTATGTTCTTAGACACTAACTAGATATCACGAACAATGAGCTCTAAGACATATACATTAAAAAAATCACTGATTTAAAAGCGCATATTACCATGAAAGAGGATCTCGCAGCAAATAATAAAAGAGGAAGATACGAAATCGAAAGTAATAATTAAGTTCGCCCATAATTTTCTCACTTTATCTCTTCAATAATTTCTGCAATATTTTTTAACGAAGCAGAGCAAAATCCCGAAAATGTAAATGAGTTCTCCGAATTATGCACTCCAGAGTATACGTTTCCTTCTAAGAACGGAGTTTCTGTTTCCATAAATAAAAGCCCGATTATTAGTTTGCGTCAGACCTTCATTTTTCCCGAATCGAAGCGAATAGCCATTTTCGGAAGAAGATTCCGAAGCGCCATGAAGAGCCCGGGAAACGGAAGTGGTGAACTTTGTCGAGCAGCGAATGCTCATTAATGAGGTGTAATGATAAATATGAAAAACACTGGTTTCGTGCTCAATGCTATTTATTGGTACTTCAGGCATTACTTGTACATTTGAATTTAAAATTTAGAAAAGTAATAGTTAATTTTGCATATTTTAGATGAAACTTACAGAATATCTCCTTAATTATAAAAGCAATTATAATAGTTAAAATATAAGTTGTAATATCCATTAAATATTTGTATTCAAATAAGGCTAAGCATATATCCATACGAGGCAGTTTCATATAAGAATATTTTCAGTAGGATTGAACATAAGACTGTAAAATACAACAGTAGGATTTTATAAGCCAACTCACCTACAACCAACCTACCTTTTACTTAAACCTACCTACCTGCATAAGAAACCTCTTCATTTATTTTATTTATTATTATTTAGTATTGTTACACACTTCTTTATTAACATATTTCTTAAATTCTTAATCTCAATTGGAAAAAGCACTAACTTTTTGTAAACAATTTAAATACGTGTAATTATAATATCCTTATCGTCAACAGTGGAGCAACAGCCCCATGGTGGGCCAAGGTTGTCTGCCTACTGGCAAATTTCAGGTCAGGAGATATTTTCTATTACGGGGTTGGGGTTTTCAGTCCTACGCCCAACGTTCTACAGTCATATTATACAGGGACTTATGTTTTAAAGTAAATTCTGCACCACTACAAACATTCATAGCACCGCCGAGACATTAACGCGATGCCTGTGGCACCGAGCCCAAGTGCGCTAGTCACTCGGCCAATATCTACATTATCTACATTTTGTTACCAATTGATAATGAGTTTGTGAATTTTTCAAAACAGTAATTGTAACGTACCCTTTAATTTGGATTGATCCTGTAAGTTCTTAAACATTAACTAGAGAACACGACCAGTGGGATCTAAGAGAAAAACATACACATTAAAAAAAAATCACTGATTTAAAAATGCATATTGGTATGAAAGAGGATCAAATTTATTCGGAGCATATAATAAAAGAGGAAGATATGAGATAGAAGGTAATAATTAAGTTCGCCCATAATTTTCTCACTTTATCTCTTCAATAATTTATGCAATATTTTTAACGAGGGAGAGCAAAATCCCGAAAATGCGAAATGAGTTCTCCGAATTATGTACTCCAGGGTACACATTTCCTTCCAAGAACGGAGTTTCTGTTTCCATAAATAAAAGTTGATTATTAGTTTGTGTCAGACCTTCATTTTCTCCGAATCGAAGCGAATAGCCATTTTCAGAAGAAGATTCCGAAGCGCCATGAAGAGCCCGGGAAACGGAAGTATTGAACTTTGTCGAGCGGCGAATGTTCATTAATGGGGTTTAATGATAAATATGAAAAGCACTGGTTTCGTGCTCAATGCTATTTATCGGTACTTCAAGCATTACTTGTACATTTGAACTTAAAATTTAAAGAAGTAATAGTTAATTTTCATATTTAAATAAACTCATAGTTCAATGAAAACGCAATTATAATAGTTAAAATACAAGTTGTAATATCCATTAAATATATGTGTTCAAATAAGGCTATCTATATGTCCGTACAAAGTTGTATTCAAATAAGTATAACACAGTAGGATTAAACATTTGTATAAGCCAATTCAAGAAACCTACAGCTAAACTTTTTTTATTATTATTTAGCATTATCATACCCTTCTTTATTAAACATATTTCTTAAATTCTTAATAATCAAATTGGAAAAAGCACTAACGTATTGTAAAAAAATTTTTAATAGCAAATTTATGCAAGTATTCCCTTGAATCTTTATATTTAAAATGAAACTTTCTGAATTTAAGTACGTGTAATTATAACATCCTCATCGTCATCAGTAGCGCAACAGCCCCATGGTGGGACAAGGTAGTCTGCCTACTGGCAAATTGCAAGATAGGAATGTTTTTCTTTTATGTAGTAGGGGTTGACAGTCCTACCCCAAGAATCATGTTAGACTGGGACCTATGGTTTTAAAGTGGATTTCGAACCACTACAAACATCCATGGCACCGACGGTGATTCGAACCAGAAACCTGCGGCACCGAACGCCAGTCACTCGGCCATCATGCCCCAACTATAACCTCATAAAAAATAATATTACAAATAATATAATAATACCCATAGTGTATTTTTTTCTCTTTTTAGATTTACACTCAATTTAACATCCAATTTAAGTGATGCTAGGATTTTACCTGATGTAAAAAATATTGTATTCATACTTAATTTTAAAAAAGAAAAAAAAATATAAAAATAAAAATTTAAAAATTTATGGTTCATTTCTCCGACGAGAACATGAATTTCATTCGGAATAATTGTTTATTTTTCCGACAAGATTTATGTAAATAGCTAATTTTTCTAAAAACATAAATTATTTGATTGAAAATATACCATTTAAAAAAATAAAAGTTATTTCATGAAAAGTTTTTGAATTAAAAGTTGAATCTATTTTGAAATTGCCACACCATACATAAGAACAATTTTGGTGCCTTGTCTAGAAGATTTAAGAGAGCGAAAAAAAGAATAATACAATTCAATCTTGCTATTTCTATCAATGTCTAGAAATATATAAAGTACGATCTAAAGATACCTTGAAAAATACATTTATTTCGAAAATATTTTTAAAACAAATATTTTGCAACCGTCTATTGCAAAAATAAACACAAACATTTTTGTGCAGGTGATTTTAGAATTTATTTCGGTATTTTTACGATATAAAAACAAAATTTAACGAAAAGGTACTATTTATTTTTTAATTCTATTTTACAGAACGAACTTCACATTAAAAAGCAAAGCAAATTAGTTTTTAAAAAATGTTACCATATTGTGTAGGTTTCATGTTATATAATTTGGGCAAATTACAACATTAATTCGAAAAATTCACAACATTTTCAGAAATTGATTTCTTTCAAATATTTTAGGATGTGTCATATGGACATTTCCTAAAAATATTTTATTCTATTAAAATTGCGAAGAAACAAATGTTTACTTTTGTCTGTGCAATATACCTTGAATGTTGTCAGGAGACACAATACTCTGTTTATATTAAAAGAACGATGTAAAAATATTATTTCTAAATGAGAGAACAGTTATTTGATTCGAAATACGTTAAGAAATCCAAGATAAACTTCATTGAAGTGACTAGATATCTAAGGTAATCAGTGAATGACCAATAAGTACTAGAACAGTAAGCTAAAAACAGTAGAACGTATTTTTGCTAAAATCAAAAATTATATCGTTAAAAGAAACCCACAAACACTTTTTTTTACAATGTAATATTCTCTAAAATTTTGTTTTTTTAGAAATTAAGTTGTCAAGTATTCTTTGACGATTTGAGTTTACAATGCGAACCTCTTAAATGGTATCATATCTGATACATTTTTAACATTTTGTACACCTAGTACCTTTAAAATGAAAAGAAGAATATGAAAAGCATATATTTCAGAACGTATTCCAACATTATGTAAATGAAAAAACGTGTAGTACCAAATCTTGTAGCTGATGGCCACAGGTTCGGTTTCGAGCCGCGGCGGTGCCATGGATATTTTGTAATGGTTCGAATCCATTATAAACAGTAGGTGCCGGTCTATTATGACTGTTGGGCATAGGGTTGACGTTACCCCGTAAAAAGCATCTCATGCATCGGAATTTTGCCACTACACGGACGGTCTTAGCTCATAATGGCGCTATTGCGCCACTGAAGAAGTACCAAATCTTAAACATATAAATAAGAATGATCTTAAGTTTCAAAATTGCTGATGATATTAGAGGAATCTTTATTTGTAAAGGTTAAATTCAGAAGTACACCAATTTCTTATAGAGATTGGGATTATAAATTTGTAAAATAGTCGATATACACTCATGTTCATAAATTAAGGATAATGAAGTTCACGCAAAGAAAGAGACAGAAGAAAAACAAATTTGTCTTATTTGTAAAATCTATTTATTAAACAAAAAGGTAAAAGAGCAAAAAAGATGCTATATGTTTGACATAATTAATAAAAATTGCGATTTTTACTCCCTGGAGCCAATTTCAAAAAAAAAGGACCTATTTACAAAAAACAGTATAACATGGTTAGTATGATGGTTAATATGGAGTATGTCTCCCGGACGATGCAATACAGGCCTTACAACGCCTAGACATGCGGAGTACCAAATTATCAATCTGATCTTGGGGATTATTACACCACTCATCAAGCAATGCCCTCCGAAGTTCCGGTTGGCAGGTGGAAGGGGTTGACGGGCTGCAATTCGTCGGCCAAGAATATCCCACACATGCTCTATTGGATTCAAGTCCGGTGAGTATGCTGGCCAATCCATACGGGTGATATCTTCCAATTGAAGGCATTCGTCTACAATGTTTGCACGGTGAGGACGGGCGTTGTCATCCATAAACAGAAATTCAGCACCCATGGCGCCCCGAAACAAACGTACATATTGTTCCAGAATGACATCCCGATAGATGTGGCCTGTCATGATTACACACTGAACATGCAGGTCAGTTCTGGAACCAAGAATAATTCCTCCCCAAACGAGCCATCCTGCACCACCGTAACAGTGTTGTTCAATGGTGTTCTCTTGGTGGTAACGGGTACCTGGCGCTCTCCATATGAAAGTCCGGCGAGAATCAGACTGCAAACTAAACCTGGACTCGTCGGAAAACATCACACCAGACCACTGTTGCGGTAAGTGGAACACATCTGACAGGCCTGCGAGCATATAGACCAATGTGCCCTAAGCGTCTGTACACGGTCTGATTTGAAACTGTCGTACCGGTAGCTGAAGAGAGCTGACGAGACACGCCTGATGCTGTGCTCAGTCTGTTTCTTTTGGAAGTAACTGCTAAATACCGGTCATCATTCGGCGTTGTAACTCGGGGGCGACCTGTGCTGTAACATCTACTCACATTACCATCATCTTGGAATCGTTGCCAAAGCCTTGAGATGACACTCTGGGCGTTTTTCAAGTTCCTCGGATACTTCCAGCTAGGTACGAATTCCAGTTCCGATAATTCTATCACGTAAAAAATCATCAAATGCTTCCTTTGTTCCACTAACTATTCTGAAAGGCTTTTAAAGCGCTTGTGAACAATTTTACTTCTTTTCCACCATTCTTATATACCCCTTCTTATCCGCCATCTGGTGGTTTCCTGTAATTTGCATATTCTTCTTCAAGATGTGTGTGATAATTCTACAGGTGAAATTTTATTTTAAGTTCAATTTCTGTGTGATTCTGAATTATCCTTAATTTATGGACATGAGTGTAGAAAAAAGATGGTTTTTTAAATCGTACATTAATCATACCATTTACATTAAAGACTTCAAGAAGATGGATGCAGTATAATATTGATATTTTAAATTAGGCAACTTCAGATCTTAATTTGTCCGAATACTTATGGAACCTGTTAAAGATAAAGCAGCATTCAAACACACCCAAAGAAGTTTTTATGAACATTCTCCTTGGAGTATGGAATGTTGTAAATTTTGAAGAGTGTCATGCCAAAAATGATCGTGATCAAAATGATTATCTCAAAAAGTACTTTTGGTCAAGGCCGTATGTAATACAAATAAGCATAAAATTACAGTTAAAAGAAAACTAAAAATAAGCCAAACAAAATTAAAAATACTTATACAAAATCCAGGGAAAGTTGGAATATGCAAATATAAGATTAAATATATATGTATATAGTTATTTATCTTTTCCATGAAATATGAGGACATTCATCCGACCAGTTATTTAGTAATGTTAAATCGAAATCAATCTCATAAACCTACTCTAACCCTACATTATTAATAGGTTACAGAACAGAACTTCCAAGTGACTTTGAACAGTTAAAATGTCCACAGCCCACCAAATATGCTTTTGTACAGTTACCATAGACTTTCCATACTTTACCACTCTACCGTGCTTTTATGAATTACCATGAGATTAAGATATAACAACAAAACAACACCACGTTTAACTTAATAAAGTTTGCTCTATATTATATTGAGTCCTATATTACATCATGAAGAGATTAATTGACATGAAATGAATCTTCTCATTTTACTTTAAAATAATTTATTTTAAATTAAAGTCAATAATTTTATTTTAAAGTCATTACATAATGCGGATGATATTCTTTTTCAGAAAACTCATAAATAATATTAGATAACGATATTCGAATAAAAGAATTTGAATAGATCAGACAGTAACCACCCTTTCACTATATACTATACACTGCAAAATACAATAAAATGTATAATAACTGCAAAAAACTTTTTTATCAGTACAAACATGAATTTTATATTGCATAATGTTTATTTTAATTTTTAGTATAATATATTATAATTAATATTTTTATTCCATATAAATTAAATATTTCTTTTCTTCAATGGCACGACAGCCCCTGGATGGGCCCTGGCTTTCCCTCAGAATTCCATTCCATGCCATCCTGTTCTTGGCTGAGGTTTTCCATTTAATCACCTTAATTGTTTTCAATTCTTTTTCCCAGGCAGCCAATTTACCTAAGTTTTGGCTTCCTCCTTTTTTCGGACGCCAAATGGTTTAGCCAAAAGATCTTTTGGTGACTCGGTTGTCATCTAATCTTATTATTATATTTGTCAAATTCTTCTGTTAAAAAATATAGAGTCCCTACTCAAATCCAATGTAAGAACATTCCATGTCCCAGAGCGTAATGTCTTTAAGCCCTTTCCAAGTCATATTCCAAAAAACGGTCAGGTATTTCTTTTTTTGAATTTCGTAATAAGAATTTTTTCGGGGTGGAGTTGTTGGACTCACCCAACCCCCAACTTGGAGGACCAGCCCCTTGATGTAATATCCAGAAGAAGGGGCCTGAATATACCCCCAACCACTGGGTGCCCAATTTAATAGCCTTTTACGACATTCATCAGCTATATTGGGACAAAACTCTTCTACACGTGTTCACCACACGAAGTAAATTATATACATATATTATAATTATATACATACTATATATTATAATTGGGGCCTATATATTATAAATGGCCTAAAATGGCCGAGTGGCTAGCGCTCTGGGCTCACAGGTTTCGGTTTCGAGTCCCGACGGTGCCATGGATGGTTGTAGTATTTCGGAATCCACTTTAAACCGTAGGCCTCGGTCTAATAGGATCGTAGAGCGTTGCGGGGAGCATTGTTACTCCGCGTTCGAGGCTTGTCTTCAAGTTACACGCGCCCCCCTGGGTAATGCAAAGTGAGTAACGTCTGCGCAGCGTTGCCTTAAGGCATCAAAGACAATTGTCTAAGTGTTTCCAGCTGCATTAGAAAAAAATATATTATAATTATTATTCTTATATATTATAACTATTTTTCTACTGACATCTATAGTGATTTTTTTTTTCTATAGTCATATATTAATACTAACACGAAAAATTAGTTACATTTCATGTCAATATAATACTGTACGGTAATTGATAAAATTTACAAATCTATTATACAGGAAAAGCATATAATTATTATTAAAAGATTTTAAATATTAAACTAGAAGTCATTCAATATTAATATATAAAAATATTAAAATTATAATTTTAAATTAAAAATTATGTTTAATATTCAAGAATGATAAAATATGTATGAAAGTATAAAGTGAAGCAACTAGACAATTGGCAAAACTTGGTAATTAAAATGAATATTTAGAATTCATTAATTATTAATACGAATTAATCAAAAATTAATCAAAATCATTTATGTATGTACAAAGTAATAAATGATAATGGTAGAAATGAATTGCAAAATATATATTAAAATAAAAGATAATGTAAAAAGATAATTGACTGCAATATTTCAGCGTTTAAAAATATTAATAAACAAATATAGCAAAAAATAACAGTTTTAAAAAACAAAAGAAATAATTTTTAATAAAAAAAAAAAGAAATAATTTTTAATAAAAAACAAAAAGAAATAATTTTTAATAAAAAAAAAGAAAAACTTTAATTTTAATAATTTACTGGTATTTACAATATAATTTGATAACAATCTTCTTTGAATATTTCGCTTAGAGATTTAAAAAGAAAAAAATATGTATTCGCAGAACATAGTAAAATTAAAAAATACTCAAAGTGTTGTAAACAGATGCTTGAAATTTTTAAAGAAATAAAAATGTACACATTCCTGATGTAGAAAGAAATAAAAGGAACTCAAATTGAAGGAAAATATCATTTCCTTTATTTTATTATAAAAAAAAAAATTTAAGTAGCTTTTAATGTAAATACGTAATTTAAATAGAAATAAAATATATTCAGCATTTTCAATTCTCCTTCGTAAATATTTGATATCAAATACTTATGTCTCAGTAAAAATAAATTCTCTGCCATTTATATATAATAATCTCTTAGGAATTTATACTGAAAAAAATTAAAATAAGTGCATGCTTTCGAAGAATCAGAAAGAAGATTATTTTTTTGATGAATGTTTGATAATAAGAAATAAATATTATAAAGCCGTAATAATTTTCCCATCAGAAAGTTTGAAAGAAACCAAAAAATAAATTGCTAGTATCAATATAATAATGCATTTTTATTTCTTTAAATGGCATCTAATTTATAAAGCTTTAAAAGCCAATTTTCTTTTTTTTTTTTTTTTTGTATTAGTTTTTAAAATAAAAATATATATTTAAGCCTAATGCTTTTCTAATTCATTTGTAATAAATGTATTTTATTTTCTATTTCGTTGTACATCGGTAAGCCTTGTGTTTCACTTTATGGTACGAACAGCTCACTGACAGCTGAGAAGGGAATAACAGTGTTCCCCCAGTGTGAAGGGAATAACTCCCCCATTTGATGCAATAAGGGAGAAAACCCAGAAAACATATAACAAAGGCCTTGATTACCGATGCTCGACTTATAACAATAGCCATCGGATCTCCTCGTTTTTAGGGCTCTGGTCTTTGATACCACACGCTTCAAGTTCGAATCCTGGCGGTGGCATGACTGTTTGTTAGTGATTCCGACTGGTTATTCGGTTCTACGTTAAACAGCAAGTCCCGATCTAATTAGCCATAGTGTGCAAAAAACTGACAGTACAGCGACAAACTAAAGCAAACCTCGTTTTTAAAAACAGTGACTACAATAGACACCACCAGCAGCATAGAACCTTATCTCCCCTGCTAACTAGTTGCGCAAGTTACCACAAGACCTAATAATATGTTACGAAACATTTGTTTGAAGAACTTGAAAGAATCTGTCGCGACCTGATGGCCAAGTGGATAGCGCTCTGTCCTTTGGCATCACAGGCTTCGGGTTCGAATCCTGCCGGTGACATGGATGTTTGTTAGTGGTTCGGGATTCACTTTAAACTGTAGGTCCCGGTCTGTTTAGCCCTCGTGTGCATAAGATGACCGTAGAGCGACAAATCAAACCAATCAAAGAATCTGTCAAATTGTTTTTGCATCTGTTTTAGTTACAATTAGATGGTACCCTCTTTTGCATAAAATTTACAATGGCAAATTTCATCCTATATTTTTGATGACACAGAAACTCAATTTTCATTAATTATAATTACAGGAAAATTTCAGTTATTTCGATTTTTATTTTAAAATACATGCGCATTTTTAACAAATAAGACTCAACTATGAAAAAATTGTTTTCAAATATTGGATACTTTGGCTCCGTGATCCTTTGAGTAGACATATAGCAGATCCAGCATTACTCAGAATGCATAAATGGTTTTTCAGTCGGGCTCATCTACACTGGATTCCCAATTTATCACAACTTTTGAGCTAACACTCACAGGATAACATCTCCTGGGAGTTTGTACCAATCTCCGAGAACTCGACGTAAAGACTGCCTTTATTTATTTTGACGTTTGTTAGTGGTCAGGAAAAATTGTATAACCAAGGCTTGGTACAAAGTATAAGCAGCAGATCTTTTGACTCGATTCTACTTGGTGATTTTTCAAAATCGGTGAGTTTTACTCAAGCCGGGGGAAACGCGAAGTTATCCACTCAATTTGCACCAACCCTGTGTGAAGTTTTATGCAAGGTGTAAACTAATTTTTTCATTACTCCACAAAACTTTTGGATTCACTACACAGTTTTAAATGTATTCAGAGTTTATCAAAATAACTTATTAAAATATTAATTAATTGGTGTTTTACGAGTCAATATAATACAGTTCATTTCTGATTTGAGACCATTTATCATATGAGTAGCAGATTCAACTTAGTCAGGAAACAATAAGAACGAATTTAATCAGATTATAATTAGACTATATGTACAGTTTATAACAAATAATTCCAAAGGTGTAATCTGAAAGGTTCACACTTTCCTTCTCACTTTTTTAAGTCAACAAATAAGCTAATTTCTGCAAGCCAATTTCTTGCTATAGAAATTGAGTATAATATTGATGTATGCCAATTTATCGGCATAGACCGATATTATATCTATGCCAATATTATATATTATGCCTATACCGATATATATATTATATCTATATAGATATTATATCTATGCCAATATTATATATTGGGTGCGCAGAAGATCTATCTCCCGTGGTGCACCTGGTAACACTTTTTAGTGGCTAAAGATCTACAACTTGGCATTGCTGTAACTGTTCATAATCTGCTATTGGAAATAAAAAAAAATATTATATATTATGCCTATACCGATATATTATATCTATACAGATATTATATCTATGCCAATTTATTGGCACAGATCAACATGTTGCCCAGTTGCAAAGTTTACAGCTATCGCGCAAGAAAGTTCAGATTTGAATACGCTGATAATGCTAATTGCAGTCACAGCTTTCAAAAACGAAGATTCGATGACAAATGTGACAACGTGTAAAGTGTTTCGCCTCGTAGTCACGCTGCATGTGGAAGTTAACTGAGTTTTATCCCATACGACACACAAATCCCAGTTCTGACAATTCTGACTTCATTTGAATTGAAACTTTTTTATTTATTCTTAAAATCATAGTACACAATATTACGGTAAAAAACGGTATCGATATAAAAATTTTAACTCAGAAGTTGAGAATCAATTTTCTGACCGACAATTTCTGAGATCAAAATTATCAGAGTAATAATAAAACTATAAGTATAAAGTAAAAGTATAAATTTATTTATATTAGGAATAAAAGTATGCCAAAAATAAAGACAACCAAAATTTGATTGAAATATTTTTAAAAACATTTATACTTTCAATTTAGAAATGCCATTACCTATTAATGCCTAATTAACAATTGTCACTCGGTTTAAGGAATCGAAAAATTCAGGAATCAAAATAATTACACGAAGTATTTAGTACTTGTTCTACTGTTTGAAACATTCTACAAACATCATGGTTCGCAAAATGTTTTTCCCAGGCATGGAGTTCCAGTACCTTTTATTTCGCACACAATTTCCTTCGAAAAACGATTTTTAGTAATTTAGTATTTAATTTGGATCTTAGAAGTAACGATAAGTTTAGATTTTGCCAAGGCATTTGCATCTACAATGGAATTAGGAATGACAGTCTGATAAAGACTTCTGGTATTTTCATAAAAGAATATGCAAATTAATTAAATTCCAAATCCACATAAGCAGGAATCCATAATAATATAGGTATACGAATTTAATAAAATCTTTCGTACATTTTAGAAATTTTTTTTAAAATTTATTAGTAAAATTATGGTATAAAATATTACTATAAAGAGGCGGGAGTAGATGTAAAAATTTTAACTCAAGAGTTGAGAATCAATTTTTTAACGAATAATAATATTTTTTTTATTTCTAAGTTAAAAAATATAAGAGTAACAATAAAAGCACAAGGACAATTTAGTTATATTAGAAACAAACTATGGCACAAACACATAAAGACAAACACAATTTGATTAAAAATCTTTTTAAAACATTAATCCCTTTCAATTTAGAAAATGTCATTCCCTATTAATTGCGAATTAGCAATTGTCATTCAGTTTAATGAATTAAAAAAATTAGGAATCAAAATAATTATAAGAAGTATTTAGTACTCATTCTACGGTTTGGAACATTCTACAAACATCATGGTTCGCAAGTTTTCTTCAGGCATGGAGTCCCAGCTCCATTTCTTTCGCACACAATTTCCTTTTTCGAAAAACGAAAAGACCCCGGCTATATAGTTTGTTCATAATTTGTTTTGCCTATCGAAGAAATGGCTTCTTTTTTAATCTTCGCTGTTTGAATAATACAAATGGCTACGACTCCAAACTAGGAGAATGGCTGCTGTTATGTGAACGTTTTTTACTGCGACTGAATTTTCTTTTTCGAGTTGTTACTTGCTTTTCAGTTTACTTTCTTCAAGCAACAGGAAGCACGGAGACGTAAATAAAAAGAGCTCGTAATGGTTTTTAATGCTCAATTAGTTAGAAGTCATTTTTAGTTTTGCTGCTAAGAGAAATTTTCTAAACAGCCAAATTTGTTTAAGTGGATCATAAAACAAATGCAAATTGGAATGTTTCCAGAAATGTGTTTTGGCCTTTTTTTTTTTCTTCACAGAAAAGGTCTTTTGGTGTGTTTAAGTGGCAAAACATTTAATGCTACAAAAGTACTTACAGTGAATTAAAATATCATATTACAAATAATAGTTTCCGTTTTAAATAATGTTCAGTTAATTCGTTTGTAGTTTTTTTCTCGAAAAAGAAAAATTCTTAGGTCTATGCCCCCTCAGTCAGACCTATACCCAAATCTCTACAGTCATGTTAGACTCATTTATCTATCTATTTTTAATTTTATCAATTTATTTATTTATCTGGGGCCTAATGGGCGAATGATTTGCGCCTTTGGCCCTCAGTGCCAAGTTCCGGGTTCGAGTCCGGAGATGCCATGGATTCTTGTAGTGATTCAGAATCCACTTTAAACAGTCCCAGTCTAATATAACTGTAAGCGTTGGGCGTAGGGCTGAGAACTGTACCCCGTGTAAAGAAAGCATCTCCGGTGATGAATCTGACGGCCATGATCCACCATAGACTGTAGTGCCGCGAAGTTAGTTAATTAAGTAAATTGTGTGTTAAGCGTTATTTTTAAAGGCTATAAATTTTCTATAAACTTATGAGTACATAGATATCGAATTCGTACAAAAACTACAACTATAAAAACATTTGGTTAATGTAAAACTAATTTTATAGGTATACGAATTTAATAAAAATCATTGATACATTCAGAAAATTTTCTAAATGTATTCGTAACTGATAGTACAAAATATTACGGTTAAAATGTCAGTCAATGTAAAACTTTTAACTCAGAAGTTGAGTCAATTTTTTGACGAATAATAATATATTTTTAATTTCTAAGTTAAAAGTTATAAGAGTAATAATAAAAGTAAAAGAAAACTCATTTATTTCAGAAACAAACTATGACAAAAACTCAAAAAAGGAAACAAAATTTCAATGATTTTTTAAAAAAACATTTATCCGTTCAATTTAGAAATTAAATTGCCTATTAATGCGAATTAACAATTGCCATTCGGTTTAATGAATCAGCAAAATTCAGAAATCAAAATAATTACATGAAGTATTTAGTACTCATTCTGAAACATTCTACAAACATCATGGTTAGCAATGTTTTCTTCAGGCATGGAGTTCCAGCTCCATTTCTTTCGCACACAATTTCATTTTTCGAAAAACGAAAAAAAGGCCCCGAGGGCAATATAGTTTTGTTTATAATTTGTTTTTGCCTATCGAAGAAACGGCTCATTTTTAATCTTGGCTGTTTGAATAATACAAATGGCTAGGCCTCCAAACTGCTGAGAATGGCTGCTGTTTGACTGACAATATTTTTTTTTTATTTCTAAGATCAAAAACTATAAGTTTGGTCATTTTTTGTACACTTTAAGCTAATTACACAGAGACCTACAGCTTAACGTGATTTCCGAACCACTAACAAAACAACCCTGCTACTGTAAGCATTCGAACCTGTGGTATCAAAGGCCAGGACGTTAGCCAATTGGCCATCAGGCCGCTCAAAAATTTTAAAAATAATAAAAGCATACAGAAAATTTATTTATCTTAGAAACAAATTTTGCCACAAGCTCATAAAACCAAGCAAAACTAAATTGAAATATTTAAAAGGCATTTATTCTTTCAATTTAGAAATTCCATTGCCAATTAATGCCCAATTAGCAATTGTCATTCGGTTTAATGAATCGAAAAATTCAGGAATCAAAATAATTACACGAAGTATTTAGTACTCATTATAAGGTTTGAAACATTCTACAAACATCGTGGTTCGTAAAAGTTTTCTTCCGGCATGGAGTCCCAGCTCCATTTCTTTCGCACACAATTTCCTTTTTCGATAGTTTGTTTATAATTTGTTTTGCCTATCGAAGAAATGGCTTCTTTTTAATCTTGGCTGTTTGAATAATACAAATGGCTACGACTCCAAACTACTGAGAATGGCTGCTGTTATGCGAAGACGTTTTTTACTGCGACTGAATTTTTGTTTTTCAAGTTGTTACTTGTGTTGTTTACTTTCTTCAAGCAATAAGCATGAAGACTTAAATAAAATGGCTCGTAATGGTTTTTAATGCTCAATTACTTAAAAGTCATTTCAGTTTTGCTGCAAAGAGAAATTTTCTAAACAGCCAAATTTGTTTAAGTGGATCATAAAACAAAAGCAAATTGGAATGTTTCAGAAATGTGTTTTGGCATTTTTTTTTACAGAAAAATGTCTTTGGATGTGTTTAAGTGGCGAAACATTTTATGCCACAAAAATACTTTAGAGTGAATTAAAATATCATGTTACAAATGACCTTTTCAGTTTTAGTTTTAAATAATGTACAGTAGCTTCGTTATACTTTTTTCTGGAAAAAGTAAGTCTCCGGCCTTAGTTTAAATTTTTTAACAAGGATTCTATAGTGATATCGTATATCTATCGATACTAGAATTCTAGGACTCTATCGCGTACCTTCATGGGTTTTTTTCGAATGCTATTGCCATCTTCGTTTCGTCACTTGTAACGCAAATGTAGACCAATTGCATTACTTCCATTAGTGTTTATTCTTTGTATTTTTTCAAATTCAAATAATTAAAATATATTTATTATAAAAATAAATAAAATGCTTTTTACAATTATTAATTTTATCTATCTATTTCTTCTTCTTCATTGGCCCATGGCGGTCTAAGGCCGTCTGCCTTTACTAGCAGATTTCGAGATAGGAAATGTTTTCTTTATTACTGGATAGGGTTATCAGCCCTATGCCCAAAGTTCTACAGTCGTATTAGACCAATGGTTTCGGGCTCGAGAATGGTGCCATGGATGTTTGTAGTGGCTCAGAATCCATTTTTAAACTGCAAGTTGTTATTTGACTGTAAGCATCTGGCTGACAGGACAACGTTATCTCTTAATAGATTCATGTTTAGAAATCTGCCAGTAGGCAGACGGATATGATCTAAACACTATGGACTGTAGTGATCGAGAAATTAATTAAATAATTGTTAAAAGGGTTATTTTTAAAGGTAATATTTTTTTTGTAAACTAATTAGAGTACTAGATATCGAAATAATACAAATAATACACATTTAAAAACATTTGTTAATGCTAAAACTAATTTTAGAGGTATACTTTTAATATACATTTCAGAAAATATTCTAAATTTATTAATAAAATCATAATACAAAATATTACGCTAAAGAGTCAAGTCCTTTAAAAAAGTTTGACTCAGAAGTTGAGAATAAATTTTTGACGAATAATAATATTTTTTTATTTCTAAGTTGAAAATTAAATGTAATGAAAAAGTATAAGGAAAATTTATTTATCTTAGAAACAAAATATGACACAAATAAAAACAAACAAAATTTCATTGAAAAAATTCAATTCTAAAAAAATTTCATTGTCATTCGGTTAAATGAATCGAAAATTCAGCAATCAAAATAATTACACGAAGTATTTAGTACTCATTCTACGGTTTGAAACATTCGAGAAACATCATGGTTTCCAAAGTTTTCTTCAGGCGTGGAGTTCCAGCTCCCTTTTCTTTCACACACAATTGCCTTCGAAAAATGATTTTACGAATATTTAGTATTTAGTTTTGATCTTAGTAAAGGAATCATAAGTTTAGATTTTGCCAAGGCATTTGCATAGTTCACCAAGGAAGTAGGAATGGTAGTCTGGCCGCGTCTTGTGATATCCTTCGCCAAAGAATCAGCAATTTCATTTACATTCCAAATCCACATAAGCAGGGGACCATAATATTAGAAGTTAACGAATTTAATAAAAATCATTGATACATTCAAAAATTTCTAAATTTTTAGTAAATGATAGTACAAAATATTATGGTAAAAAGACGGCAGTCGATGTAAACTACTTGACTCAGAAATTGAGAGTGAATTTTTTGGCGAATAATAAAATTTTTTTTCAATTTCCAAGATATAAAATTATAAGTTTGATTTGTCACTCCACTGTCATCTTTTGAACACTTCAAGCTAATTATACCGGTACGTACAGCTTAATGTGAATTCCGAACCACTAACAAAACATCTATGCCACAGCCAGGATTCGAATCTGAAGCCTGTGGTATCAAATGCCCTGAGAGCTAGCAAATTGGCCATCAAGCTTCATAAAAGTTTTAAGAGTAATAATGAAAAAGTGTAAGGAAACATATTTATATTTGAAACAACTTTGCCAAAAACTCCTAAAAGCAAACAAAATTTCACTGAAATATTTTTTAAAAATATTTATTCTTTCAATTTAGAAATGCCCTTGCCTATTGGTGTCGAATTAGAAATTGTCATTCGGTTTAATGAATCGGAAAATTCAGAAATCAAAATAATTACACGAAGTATTTAGTGCACATTCTATGACTTGAAGCATTCTACAAACATCATGGTTCCCAAAGTTTTCTTCAGGCATGGAGCTCATTTTCTTTCGCATAGTATTTCCTTTTTTCGAAAAACGAAAAAGGCCCCGGGCAATATAGTTTGTTTATAATTTAATTTGCCTATCGAAGAAATGGCTTCTTTTTAATCTTGGCTGTTTGAATAATACAAATGGCTATGACTCCAAACTACTGAGAATGGCTGCTGTTATGTGAACGTTTTTTACTGCGACTGAATTTTTTTTTTCAAGTTGCTACTTGCTTTCAGTTTACTTTCTTCAAGCAACAAGAAGCACGGAAGACGTAAATAAAGGAGCTCGTAATGGTTTTTAATGCTCAATTAGTTAGAAGTCGTTTCAGTTTTGCTGCTAAGAGAAATTTTCTAAACAGCCAAATTTGTTTAAGTGATCATAAAACAAATGCAAATTGGAATGTTTCCAGAAATGGTTTTTTGGTATTTTTTTTTTTACAGAAAATGTCTTTTGATGTGTTTAAATGTCAAAACATTTAATGCCACAGAAATACTTAGAGTGAATTAGAATATGCTACAAATGATAATTTTAGTCTTAGTTTTAAATAATGTACAGTAAATTCGTTATAGTTTTTTCTGGAAAAATAAAAAGTCTCAGGGCTTAGTTTAAATCTTTATCGAAGTCTCTATCGTAGTTCTTTATTGCCTTTTTTTTTTCGAATATTCGATGTCATCTTCGTTTTCCTCACTTGTAACATAAATGTAGAACAATTACACTACTTTATCTTTTTACCCTTTTATTTTTTCCAAATACATGCATAATTAAAATACATTTATTATCAATGATTAAAAGACATTTTATTTATTTTTTTATTTCATCTGTCTTTTCCTTTTTCTTCATAGGCGCAACAGCCCCATGGTGGATCATGACCCTCTACCTCCTGCAGATTTCGAGACAGGAGATGTTTTTCGGCGGGGTAGATTTATCAGCCCTATGCTCAAAGCTTTACAGTCAAATTAGACAACCGATTTCGGGTTCGAGTCCCGCTGGTGCCATGGATCTTTGGAATCCACTTTAAACAGTAGGTCACAGTCTAATATGAATATAGAGCGTTTGGTTGACACCCCTACCCTGTAAAAGGAAAATCTCCTGTTTAGGAATCTGCCAGTAGGCAAACAACCATAGTTCACCATAGACTGTAGTGCCGGGAAGTGAGTTAATTAAGCGTTATTTTCATAGGTAATATATCTTTTTTAAACTAATTACGAACATATAGATATCGAATTATTACAAATACTGCACTTTTAAAAATATTTTCTTAATGCAAAAACTAATTTTACAAATAGATGGATTTAATAGAAATCATACATTTCAGAAATTTTTTTTAAATTATTAATAAATGATGGTACAAAAATACTGTGGTAAAGAGAATGCAGTCGATGTAAAAATTTTGACTCAGAACTTGACAGTCAATTTTTTGACCGACAATAATAATTTTCTTTTATTTCGAAGATCAAAAATTATAAGTTTGACCTGTCACTCTAAGGTCATTTATCACACACTTTAGGCTAATTAGACCAGGACTTATGGCTTAACTTGGAATCCGAAACACTAATGCCACTGCCAGGATGTTTCGAACCTGAAGTTTGTGGTACTAAAGGAAAGAACGCTCGGCAATTGTCCATCATGCCGTACAAATATTATAAGAGTAATAATGAAAACATAAGGAAAATTTATCTCAGAAACAAATTTTGCCACTAACACATAAAAAAACAAATAATCAAAGAAATATTTTTAAAAACATTTATCCGCTCAATTTAGAAATGCCATTGCCTATTAATGCCGAATTAACAATTGTCATTCGGTTAAATGAATCGAAAACATCTGGAATCAAAATAATTACACGAAGTATTTAGTACTCATTCTACGGGTTTGAAACATTCTACAAACATCATGGTTCACAAAGTTTTCTTCAGGCATGGAGCTCATTGTCTTTCGCACAATATTTGCTTTTTCGAAAACGAAAAAGGCCCCGGGCAATATAGTTTGTTTATAATTTGTTTTGCCTATCGAAGAAACGGCTTCTTTTTAATCTTGGCTATTTGAATAATACAAATGGCTAGGACTTCAAACTACTGAGAATGGCTGCAGTTATGCGAATGCTGTTTTTTTACTGCGACTGAATCTTTCTTTTTCAAGTTGTTACTTGCTTTTCAGTTTACTTTCTTCCAGCAACAAGAAGCACGGAGACGTAAATAAAAGAGCTCGTAATGGTTTTTAATGCTCAATTAGTTGGAAGTCGTTTCAGTTTTGCTGCTAAGAGAAATTTTCTAAACAGCCAAATTTGTTTAAGTGGATCATAAAACAAAAAAAATTGGAATGTTTCCAGAAATGGTTTTGTCATTTTTTTTTACAGAAAAATGTCTTTGGATGTGTTTAAGTGGCGAAACATTGAATGCCACAGAAATACTTAGAGTGAATTAAAATAACATGTTACAAATGATCGGTTTAATTTAAATTTTAACTAACATTCCATAAATTAGTTACAGTTTTTTTCTGTAGAAAGAAAAAGTCTCAAGCCTTAGTTTAAAGTTTTAACGAGGACTCTATCGTAGTTCTCAGGTTCGAATCCTGGCGGTGGCATTGATGTTTGGTGGTGGTTCGAAATCTACGTTAAACTGTAGGTACTGGTCTAATCAGCCTAAAGTGTGCACAAAATGATTGTAGAGCGACAAATCAAACTATAAAAACATTTTGTTTATGCAAAAACTAATTTTACAAGTATACGAATAAAAATCATACATTTCAGAAAATTTTCTAAATTTAGTAGTAAAATCATAATACAAATATTACCGTAAAGAATTGAGTATTGGTATAAAAATTTTGACTTAGATGTTGAGGGTCAATTTTTTGACGGACAATATATTATTTTTTTATTTCTAAGATCAAAAAGTATGTTTGGTTTGTTGTTCTACGGTCATTACACTTTAGCTTAATTAGAGCGAGGCCTACAACTGAATGTGGATTCTGAACCACTAGCAAAACATCCCTGTCGCTGCCAGGATTTGAAACTGTGGTACCATAGGCCAGAGCGGTAGCCATCAGGCAGCACAAAAATTATAAGAGTAATAATAAAAGTATAGGGCCTGAATGGCCGAGTGGCTAGCGCTCTGGCGCTCGGTACCACAGGTTACGGGTTCGAGTCCCGGCGGGGCCATGGATGTGTGTAGTGGTTCGGAATCCACTTTAAACCGTAGGTCCCGGTCTAATAGGATCGTAGAGAGTTGCGGGAGCATAGTTACTCCGCGTCCGTGGCTTATCTTCAAGTTACACGCGCCTCCTGGGTAATGCAAAGTGAGTAACGTCTGTTCAGCGCTTGCCTTAAGGCATCCAAGACGTCCATGTCTGTTTGCCAGCTGCATTGGAAAAAAAAAAAAATAATAATAATAAAAGTATAAGAAAATTTATTTATAATATAAATTAAGTATGTCATAAACTCTTAAAAATTTTATTGAAAAATATTTTTAAAAACATTTATCCTTTCAATTTAGAAAATGCCATTAGCTTATTAATGCCGAATTAACAATTGTCATTCGGTTTAATGAGTCGAGAAATTCAGGAATCAAAATAATTAAAAGAAGTATTTAGTACTCATTCTACGGTTTGGAACATTCTACAAACATCATGGTTCGCAAAGTTTTCTTCAGGCATAGAGTTGCAGCTCCATTTCTTTCGCACATTCCACGCAACCCGCGGCCTTTTTCGCAAAAACGAAAAAGGCCCCGGGCAATATAGTTTGTTTATAATTTGTTTTTGGCTATCGAAGAAATGGCTTCTTTTTAATTTTGGCTGTTTGAATAATACAAATGGCTAGGACTCCAAACTACTGAGAATGGCTGCTGTTATGCGAACGTTTTTTACTGCGACTGAATTTTTTTTTTTTGAGTTGTTACTTGCTTTTCAGTTTACTTTCTTCAAGCAACAAGAAGTAGGAAAACGTAAATAAATGGTTCGTAATGGTTTTTAATGCTCAATTAGTTAGAAGACATTTCAGTTTTGCTGCTAAAAGAAATTTTCTAAACAGCCAAATTTGTTTAAATGGATCATAAAACAAAAGCAAATTGGAATGTTTCCAGAAATGTGTTTTGGCATTTTTTTTTTTTTACAGAAAATGTCTTTTGATGTGTTTAAGTGGCGAAACATTTAATGCCACAGAAATACTTACAGTGAATTAAAATATCAAGTTACAAATGATGTTTTCAGTTTTAGTTTTAAATAATGTACAATAAATTCGTTATAGTTTTTCTTAAAAAGGAAAAAAATCCCGGATCTTAGTTTAAAGCTTTAACACGGATTCTATCGTGGTTCTTTATTGTCTTTTTTTTTTCGAAATATCCGATGCCATCTTTGTTTTCCTCACTTGTAACACAAATGTAAACCAATTACATTACTTTCAATAGTGCAAAACTCGGTTTTTATTTTTTTTCAAATGCATGAGTAATTAAAATTTATTTATTACCAATAATTTCAAGATATTTTATTTATTTTTAATTTTATATATCTATTTTTCTTCTTCTTGATTGGTGCTACAGCCCCATGGTGGGCCAAGGCCGTCTGCCTATTAGTAGTTTTCGAGAGAGGAGATATTTTATTTTTTACGGGGAGGACTGTCGGTACTGTGTCAAACGTTCTAAAGTCATATTAGACCGAGATCCCTAGTTTAAAGTGTATTACAAAACACTACAAACATCTATGGTATCTCCGGAACTCGAACTCGAAATCAGAGTACTAATTACTCAGCCATAAGGCCCATCCATTTATTTATTTATTTATTTATTTTTAATTTCATCAATTTATTTATTTATTGTTAACTTTATTTATTTATTTCGAAAATTTACTGAACAATATTAAATCCTGAAAAATATTAAAATCATCTATATATCATACATTATACTAGTTCCCGAACTTTTTGAAGTCGGAGTGTATTTAAAATCTTATAAATAATTGTAAACTCATACAAATTTCCGAGTAATAATTTATAATAATTAAATTAAATAATACTGAAAAAAATAATGAGATCGAAAAAAAATAAAATGAAACATACCTTAAAAATTCATCTGTGTGGAACCTGACGTGTCACGGCGATTTATTATTTCGTTATTTTTTGTTCTAATGCAGCTTGCAAACGCTTAGACAGCTTGGTCTTGGATGCCTTGCAAGCGCTGCACAGACGTTACTCACTTTGGGAGCGCGTGTAACATAAGATAAGCCACGGAGTAACAACGAGTCTACGATCCTATTAGGACCGGGACCTACGGTTTAAAATGGATTCCGAACCACTACAAACACCCAGTCAAAATTATAGCGCTTTTCCAGCGAAAAGTATATATTTTTCATATATCAATACATTGATATTTATTTGAGACTAACATAAATAACTCGCATGTATTCATATTTTTACAATCAATTCTGAGACTTGATAAGAAGCGAGTTGAGATTTATCAGAAACAGTCATTATATTTTTTTTACACTTTATTTCTGTTCAGAATGAATTTTAATTTTTGAAAAAAAACGACCAGATTTATTTTGTAAATTAAGTGTTTACTCAAGTAATGTAAATGAAAGTATTCAAGGAAGAAAGATTCATTCGAAAATGTATTAAACATGGCGGCAAAGGATGATCCATTCCGGTGCAAGTGAAACCAAACCTTAAATAGCTTTCCTTATATTTGCGAGTAGGAAGCGATTTTATTCTCTTAGTTGCGATAACTTTTGTTCACTTCCAGAATTTGATTCTCCAATATCTCGCTTCTTTTTGAGAAATCAATTCATTTTATTTGGGTTTATTTTTCCAAATATAAGTAATATACACATAATATTCACTTCCAACATTTTCAAAATAAGTAATATGTACAACAAAAATACAACACCCGCTTCCAATTTATATTCAGATGGTCAACTACACAGACTATTATTTGCGGATAGCAAGTGTCATAGGCTACAATGGAAATTTCTTTAGCATTGAAATCACGTAGACGTTAGTGTTCTTAGTAGCCAACCATGGAAGTTACCGTTCCTAGTTCCTCGGAAACATTCTTTAGAGCATTATCTCTTTTTATTATGACTTTTTACATGAAGAAAAAAAAAGCAAACAAAAATATTAGTTATTTGTAACGAAAATTGTCTTGGAACAGGAAAATTGAGAAGAAAAAAAGGTAACAGTATTTATTAATACATATTAGTTTCATCTGTGTGTTTGTAACTGACTCTTTGGGCTCGATTTTGCCCTACTTTAAGCGATCCAATTTAATTTAAACGTTGTAGACTTATCAAGGACCGACGACACTAAAATATTTTAATAAGTTTATTATCTCATCATGATTAGGATCGCCAGGATTAGTGATTTTATTTTTAAATTATGAAGAGCAATTTAACCCATGTAGAATGAAAGTTTTAAGTAAAGACATTCAAACCTACGTGGGACAGTGGTACAACGGATAACGCGCCTGACTACGGATCAAGAGATTCCCTGTTCGAATCCTGGCTGGCTCGACATATTCCGCATTTAGCCTTTTGTTTTACTCACAATTAAATTATTGTAAGAACTATAGTTCCAGTCCTCCGTACCGGAATCTCATTTAAATATTATAGTTTTTAAAACACGCCTTTAGAGTTAATCAAACTAAAAAGTAAAAAATAAATTATAGTTTAAAAACACTTTTAGTGTTAATCAAACTATAAAGTAAAAAAAAATTGATAACATAAGAATAAAATTACTGACGAGAAAAATGAATGTCATATTTATGTGTTATTTTGTATAAATAATAAATTGCTTACTTTCAAAACAAAAAGTTTTAATAAAATTACAATTTATCGCCAAACCAATTTCAGTAAAAAGAAATAAAGGGGTTTTAGAGTTAATCAAACTAAAAAGAAAAATATAATTGTTAACATAACAATAAAATTACTGAAAAGAAAATTAATGTCACTGTTCTAAAAGCGTGGGGTGCTTTGTATGACATTTTTAAACTAACTCTGCATTTCGGAATGAAACTAGTGAAAAATTATAACGATTGATATCGAGCACCCCACGCTTTTAGAACAGTGACATTCATTTTTCTCGTCAGTCATTTTATTCTCATGTTAACATTTATTTTTACTTTTTAGTTTGATTAACTCTAAAAGCGTGTTTTTTAGTTTTGTTAAACTATCATTTTTTTTATTTCTGAACATATATTTCAAAAAGAATACCACAGAGTACCCCGAAAATCTTCTAGGATGAACCACTGTGCCCTGATGCACCCTTTGAGAATGAATTGCATTATATAAATAAAGTTGTTTGAAAATCGCCCCACACACTTCACAACAAAATGTTTTTGGGGATCATATGTTAAATATGCGGGCCTGAATGGCCGAGTGGCTTGCGCTCTGGCGCTCGGTACCACAGGTTTCGGGTTCGAGTCCCGGCGGTGCCATGGGTGTTTGTAGTGGTTCGGAATCCCCTTTAAAAGTAGGTCCCGGTCTAATAGGATTGTAGAGCGTTGCGGGGGCATTGTTGCTCCGTGGCTTATCTTCAAGTTACACGCGCCCCCTGGGTAATGCAAAAGTGAGTAACGTCTGTGCAGCGCTTGCCTTAAGACATCCAAGATCAAGCTGTCTGTGTTTGCCAGCTGTATTAGAAAAAAAAAAAAAATACTAAATATGCTAGATCATATACTACCTTCTAGTTGTGCTTTTTTTTGAAATTGGAAAAATTTGGCTAATGCATAAATGCACCAAATTTGATAATTTTTTAATCGTGCCAAGGGTGTGAGATACACTGCGTTTTTATCATATTTGAAGTAATTTTGATTATTTCTTTATCAAGTAATATTTCTTGTAGTTCAAACATGAAGATTTATCGAACTTGGTAGATGCACAGATCCGGATGCTAAATCTCGAAATGTGTTTATGATATATAGTTGGTATCAAACACATTGACACAAAAATAAAACTTTCAGTCGGTTTTCAAAATGTGATGAAGCCACATAAATACATAACATGGCCCTGAATCTATACACATTGGACTATTTAAGAATTAGAAGATTCGTTAGACAAACGAATCTTATTCAATTCCTTCTATTAGCTCACACTCTCCCTATGTATATCTTGTTCAAATTTTCGATCCTTTAATAAAATCCTTTTTATTCATCCAATCAAGTTAAAATACATTTTTTTTAACTTGTAGTGAATGACACCTGACGTTAATACAGTTTTTTTAAATATTAATTCAGTAATTAAATTAAATTAATTAGTTATTGTTTTTTTTTTAGATTTAAGTTGCGTGTATCTAATAATAGATGGCGCCATATAAACTTAAAAAAATGAATGAACATTATTTATAAAGGACTTTCTGCAATATAGTGAAAAAAAGTAGGAATTGACTTTAATTTTTTTTTTTTTTTTTTTATATTACCTGTTTTTCTTTTTATCTTGTTCATGAACAAGTCCCGTGGTATTTATTCTGAATGCTTGAAAAATAAAAGTACGAATATCATCATCGCAAGAAGTATAACAGCTAGACCCATTTCTAGCTGTTATACTGGTTGCGATGATGATGTCATACAGTACGATGTATTGGTGGTTATATTCATACCATGGTGTCATACAGTACGAACGATTTTAAAGGCATAAATGTCGTTTCAAGATTTTTCTTTAATTACTCCAAGTATTAGATAACATTTTAAAGGCTGAACAGTAATACATTTAAAAATTAACATTATATTTCTTTTTAAAAACTCCAGACTGATTTACTCCAGTTTTTTAAAATTTCTTTCAATATAAGTCCACTATTTATGGAACTTAATATTTTTATCCATTCTCAAAAGAAGAATAACGTAGGACGACAACAATAACAGAGAAATTCAGCTTAGAATTTGGAATTAAGCTTAGCATTTAAAATATTGTTTTATTCAGCATGCATCTTTTATGGGAATCACTTTAATGCATCTTTTTAAGAATATCAATACACTCTTCGATTTATGAACCATTTCGTTTGTATGTTATCAAATACACCAATAATAAATGCATTCTTGTTATTTATAATCGCAATCACAATTTAGTGCAGATTTACTATTTAATATAAATTAATATCTTTAATAATCACAGCACGACTTTATAAAGCTTTAATTTGAATCTCCTTATTTATTTTTATTTTATGATCCATCTTCGTACAGACGTAAAAATATCAATGAAATTATAAATTTAATCTAGTATTCTTAAATACTTATAAATCTAGTACTCATTTAAAATCAAGTATCGTTTAGTATTCATAAATAATAGTGCTTATATGAATTTAGTGCTCATAATACTTATCACTTTTTGAATTAATATATTTAAGTGAAATAGCAGTAACTTTGTAACTTTTCCATTACATGAGTGCATAAAGAATTAAAATTAATTAAATCAACTTATAGTATCAAAATTGTACATCCACTTATTATCAAATATTTTTTTTCTTTCTAATGCAGCTGGCAAACACGGACATGGACGTTTTGATGCCTTAAGGCAAGTGCTGCACATACGTACTCACTTTGCATTACCCAGGGGGCGGGTGTAACTTGAAGATAAGCTACGGACGCGGAGTAACAATGCCCCCGCAACGCTCTACGATCCTATTACACCGGGACCTACTTTTAAAGTGGATTCCGAACCACTACAAACAACCATGGCACCGCCGGGACTCGAACCCGAAACCTGTGGTACCAAGCGTCAGAGCGCTAGCCACTCGGCCATTCAGGCCCCTTATCAAATATTTAATTTAGATAAAAATCAAATGATTTAAATAAAAATCAGGTCTACGTATGACGACAAAATAACAAAACTGATGTATTCAACTTCTTATTTTGAATTCAGAATAAAACTTATGCTTTTTCCTCAAATAAAGAAATGCGCGAGTATCTTTATAACAAAGACATTCAAGCACGGGAATGCATTCCTTGATTTATGATCCACTGTTGCCTTTGTATTCTCCAAATACATTAATAATAAATATGCGCTTAGTATTCATAATCGGAAGTCGTTATGCTTTAGTGCAGATTTACCAAACAATACATATTAATAAGTTTCAGCATGGCAGTCACTTCTTCGTGACCTCCCCACTACGTGAGTGCATCAGGAACCAGTCAATATGTAACGTAGAATTTCGGAATAAAAGCTACACAGTACAGGAATGTGAATACCTAGTACATCTCCTGATGGCATATTTATTGGGAAAGGATAAACGAAAAACTAAGCTTCCATGCGGAGAGTTGATCAGAAGCAAGAAACTTTGATTACTAAATCCTATATGGAAGTGTATTTATTCCCTAATACCAAAAGGAAATGTACCAAAGGGAATTTTTCTATAATGTATTTCCTTATAAATCCCACAATGTATTTTCTGTGTACTAATTATTGCTGGTTTATTGTATTTAAGAGAAGAAACTTTTCACTGAGGTAAATGGTCAGATTTATCTTTTCCCCATTTCTTATAAAATCTCCTTATCTTCTATCCCCATTTCTTTGCACACACACACACTATATCATGCAAAGAATATATGCAAAGAATTATATATATGCAAAGAAATGGGGAAAGGTTTCGGGTTCGAATTCCGGCGGTGCCATGGACGTTTGTAGTGATTCGAATCCCCTTTACTCGCGTCCGTAGCATATCTTCCAGCTACACCCGGAAAATGAATCCGGTTCCCTGTTTGGGAACCCGGGGCCTGATGGCCGAGTGATTAGCGCTCGGTACCACAGGTGTCGGGTTCAAATCCCGGCGTTGCCATGGGTGTTTATAGTGGTTCGGAATCCACTTTAAACTGAAGGTCCCCGGCCCTAATAGGATCGTAGAGCGTTGCGGGTGCATTGTTACTCCGCGTCCGTGGCTTATTTTCAAGTTACACGCGCCTCCTGGGGAGTGCAAAGTGAGTAACGTCGGTGCAGCCCTTATGGCATAAAAGATCACGGTCTATTTGCCAGCTGCATTAGAAAAAAAGTTTGAAACCCAAAATGATATACCTAAAACCGAATGAAAAATAATGAGGTGCAAATGCAAATCATATACGAGGTGCAAATGGATGCAATGGATATACAATAAAGAATGAGGTGCAATGGATATACAATCAAATATAAATAAGCTAAGCACGTTAAGGAATTTTAATCAAACATAAAATAAGTGTTCAGTAGCGAAATATTTTCTCGATAAATATTGAATTTGCACATGATACAACTTGTTTGTAATTTTTCTGGAGGAATTTTCAGGAGTAACTGCTCCGCTTTAGAGTTATGTATGGAAGAAAATTTTCTTGATGAAAAATTTCCTGACTTTCTCAGAATTTGCAAACCTTGGTGGCATTTTCTTCTTGTTAAATAAGATTTTTAAGAATAATCAAACTTATAATTGTATTTTGGGAAGTATTATAATCCACATGTGAAAGTCTATTCTATAAAAATGTTATAATTATAATATGAAATATTTTTTTTAGAAAAATATAAATATATTAGGTAGTGCCACATGAATTGAACAGTTCTACATTAGTTGACTTTTTATAAAGTATATATCTAACACTATATAAGAGTATAATATATCATTTTATTTCTTATTTTGTGCCCTGTCTAATGATATAATTTGTTTAGTCTTAGAAAGTCTTAGAAATTCTTTAACAAATAGAAATAGAGAATCCCATAAAATACAGATCATTATTCTTTATGAATATAAATTTGGACATTTTTCTATCCCAGCAACACGTAATATTAACGATGTTTTTGGGAATAATATAGCTAATGTTTCCACATGGTTTTGACAAGTTTAAATCAGGAGATATGAGCTTATAAATGAAAAATGTACCCCATGGAAAACGTGAAAGCGTCTTTTGTAATTATGTTCTGAAAGAAAATGTCAAAGCTAACACACTGCAATAACTGTTAGAGAACTTGCTGCTAATCTTACAGTAGGGCACAGCAACAGTTTCGAGGCATCTTGCAGCGTTTGAAAAGGTGAAAAAGCTTGACAAATGGTTTCCGCAAGAGTTGACAGATGGGTAGAAATCCCAATGCTTGCAAATTTGCTCATCGTAGAGTATTCGGTAAAGAGATTGTTTCTGTTTGTACCATATCATTACTTGTGATGAAAAGTGGATACTGTATGATAATCATAAACGCTCAGAAAAATATCTAGATGCAGATGAAAAGCCTAAGTACGCACCCAATCCAAAATTACTTCCAAAGAAAGATTGAAAGTAAGTTAATAATTAATTTGTTGATAATTAATTGATAATCATTGGTGATAATTAATTTCACATTAATTTCATACATTTTAAATCGACCCTTTTAATTTAATAATTAATGATATTTTTTAATGATGAAAATAATCTACATGACACACTCACATTTTAAATCGTATTTACTAAAACATAGAAGCAAATCTTATAATTTTCAGGTTTAGAGCAGACTGGTAATGAGATTAGCAAACGTGCAAACTCGCGACATGGGCTTCTTCCAAATCGAGCAGACATGCCAATGACCATGATTGTATACGTGAACAGATCGCATAAATAGTAAAACAGTCTGGTATTAATTTTTCAAATTTTCTATACGAGAAGAATAAACCCCTTATGAAAATCTTTTCCAAAGCATAATAAGCTCCTACTGTCTTGTCGAAAGAAGACTACGAAGTTTACCGAAATGTCTACATATAAATATACCATATGCATCATAATTAAAAAATATAAAATAAAATATACTTTTTTAAAATAAATTTATATATTTCTTATTAGAAAAGTGTGTCTCTTTTTATCATTATAGAAAATAAAAACACAATTTTTAACTATCTATGCACGAGAGGACTTACCAAAAGAAACGGAAATGGGAAACTTTTTCCTTAAGAGCAGTTCCTCAAACAAACATCATTCCTGATAGATTTCTCTTACAAGTATTTCGTTTAGTAAGAAAAAACGTAAGAAGAGAACATTTGATAACGTGCTCGAATGCTTCTTTTACTTTCAGACATTTTAATCATTTTGCTTTTGGATTCTCTTTGAAAGAAGTTGAACTGGAAATGGCGATTTAGAAGACGTTAAATTTTTATTTTCATTCAGGCTTTTTTTTTCTTTCTTTTCTTGGAAATGTTTAAAGCCAAAATTACTTTACCGAATGACAGCTAAATATTTTGGTTTTATAAAATGTTGGTTTGAAAATATTTTCTGAAGGCATTAACTGCAAACGAAGTTTAGATGTTTTATTTGTCTCTATATATATTTTAATCTTTTATAAATATAACGTTTGGTTAAAAAGTCTTTTCCGAAATTGTAGTCTAATGCGATTTTAGAAAACAAATTAATAAGACGAATAAAATTATTTCTTAGTTTTTCGTTCCAATCTTATTTTAAAACAACTTATTCGATAAAAATTTGTTTTAAGAACAAAATATTTATTATAAAAAATATATTTTTTTTCTTTTTCTCCGATGCTTAAGAATAATTTTAAAATATATAGTCCATGAATCATTTGACTCTTTGAGCAATTAATGTAGGTTCCTTTAATTTGAAATACCTTTGAATAAAATTATTGAAAAATATTAAATAATACCTATACGTATTTTTAATGATAATAGGATGTCACGAAATAAATATTTCCTTTCCAGAAAATTGAGTTTCGAAATCCCTTATTTAAGCTGCTGAAACCTCTGTTTAGTGAGTCGTTAATATTGCTTTTACATTCGATGACAATATCTCGTGTTTGGATTTTTAATTAAATGCATCATTTCATGAATTAAGTGCCTGCAGTTATACATCCAATATATGAGGCTAATTGAATTAATGAATTTATCTACCGCGGCAGTTGTTAATTTGGAATTGTAAGGCATAACGCAGATTGTGAGTTTCCTTTTGATCGTGTCTTCAGTACAAAAGTTTCTGAACAAACATTTTGATATATCAACATTTGATATATATAAACTATATATATATATATATTCCGCTTATATAAATATTATATCATATATATACACATATATATGTAGTATATAAAGATGCTACATCGACATAATGTTGTTATTGTTTCATCATAATGCTATCTTATTTATAAGATATATATACGTGCTTATATAGTAGGTATTTATATGTACATATATGCATATATATACAAAGTCCAGTCGAATTAATTTAATGTGACCACCTTTTCAAAAGCCAGAATATACACTTTTGTATATTCTAGCTTTAAGTTGAGTGTGGAATGTGGTATTAGTGGAATTCTTTTATATACACTCCACTGCAATGTGCTGCCACCTGCCTTTGTGATTGGTTATTTCATGTTGACGTCGAAAGTAGGTGGTGGTCATATTAATGTGACTGGACTGTATATATATATATATATAGTACATAAAGATGCTACATCTGCATAATGTTATTATTGTTTCATCATAATGCTATCTCCTTTATAAGATTTTTTTTTTTTTGTAAATACTATTTACACAATTTTCTATCTAGCTTTGAATGAACAAGATGGAAGATTGTAGAATAATACGGTACATACCATCGATTCCGATTTTTAGTCTGTCAATCAATACATCTTTTACAAAATAATTTTTAAATATTCTAATTGAGATACATATAAGGAGTCGGTCATTAAAGTATTCTTACTAAGATCTGATATTCAAATTTTCTACAGCAATTTTTAAATTAAAAATATTTCTTTTTACAAAATAATAATAATAACAATAAGAATAATTTCCGCGTTTCGTTTTATCTGTAACACGATATTGTTAAACGGAATACTTTTCGGTACTTTTGCAAAAACTGTTTTGGAAATGTGCTGATGTGCTAAAATTAAATTTCAAAATACAAAATACAAAAATACAAATACAAAATAAAATATTTTATATAAAGTATCTCTATTCTTCTATCTCATCTGAAAAATGTCTTTCACAATTAAAACATGAAAAAAACTTCCATTCATCAATGCTACATATTTTGAGAAAATATTTAAAACTGATTAACCTAGCAAAAAAATAATATTTAATTACTCCACTTATTTTGTTTACAGAATTATAAAAAATAATACGATGACACTAATTGCTTTATATTTAAAGATAATTATGATTTTCATTATTACTCATCATTTTTAAACAAAGAGTTCATTTTAATTGCATCGTTTTTAAAAAAACATAAATTGCAAATTAATTTCAAATCTTACTTTTTCTTGTCCAAAATATTTTAGTTTATGTAGTCGGCAGTGTAGAAATGAAGACAATTAGAAACAAATGTGCACAATGAATAATTTATAATGAAGCTAAGTAATTATTTAAAACACGAACAACAATTAACAAGAATAGTACAAAGAAATAAAAATATGTGTAAGCAAAAAATGTGCTTCAAAATGCTTCATTGTATATTCTATTAAAGCAAAGTTTCAAATTAAATAGTAATCAGCATATTTTAAGTTGAGATAGAATTATTTTTTTTTAATTTTAATAATATGACAAATAATTTTCGTTAATAAGAGAAAACTGTCAAAGCTCATTGTTGAATGTTTATAAAATTCAATAAATTCACATTCCTTTTGTTTAGAACATTTTTCATGCATTGTAAAAATTTATTTTTATTTAGTTGTTAAAAAAATGTTGAAAATGATAATTATATTTTATAAGATAAAAAAGACATCTTATGTTTAAAATCTAATTTTAAAATATTCTTGAAATATTTTTATTTCTAAATAAATTAAACTAGCATTTAAAAATTTTAATATTTAAAAAAGTCCACATAAAGCAAAACATTTTTGACAAAATGCTAAAATGCAACTGATGTACATTCTCCCAAAAGTTCAATTAAGAATGCTGAAATAAAAACCAGACTAATCCATAGAAATATTAAGATAATTTTAATTAATCATATTAAAAATAACTTCCAATAAACTACTGACAAATTTATTTCACTGATTTATGAAAGTTTTCTTAAACCTGCAAAAATTCTCACAAAAGTTCAATCAAGAATGCTGAAAAATAAAACTGATTAATCTGTGGAATTGAGGTAACTTTAATTAATCATATTAAAGAATAATTCCAATAAACTGTTACTAGAAAATGTGACGAACTTACAAAAAATTTCCTATTTACATTAATCTATTGACAAATTTATTTCACTAATTTATTGAAATTAGTTCAACATGTAAAAATTCTCACAAAATTTCAATCAAGAATATTGAAAAAAGAGTCATTGATCCATTGAAATATTAAGGTAACTTTAACTAATCATATTAAAAACAATTTCCAACAACTGTTACTAGAAAATAATGCCCAACGTACAAAGCAATTGTTTATTTACATTAATGTACTGACAAATTTGTTTCACAAACCTATTGGAATTTGGTTAGACATGTAAAATTTATAATTTGAAACGTGTTTCATAATATAACGTTTTCAAACACGAAGAAACATAACTAAGGCTTCCATTTAAAATTTTTAAATGCAACTTTAAAAAAAAAAAAAAAAACTTTGTTTTAAAATAGAGGTGTGTTTGACAAAGCCACACAATTTTCATAAAAATTCTAAATTTCCAATCAATCATTTAGCAAAGAAGCAGCTTTATAGAATTAAAAAAATCCTAAATTTTATTTAAATATACGCACGCATATATTTAAATATATTTTCAAATAGAATAAAATTTTAATTCGTTAAAAATTAAAATTAAATTATTTTAAATTAAATTATTTATTATTAAATTTTGCATTTTTTATTTTTTATACGTAAACTACCTCTGTGTGAAATTTAAAAAAAATTTAGATAGTGATGTCAAATGGGGTGGAGGAAATTAAGGTGGAATGGAAATTACAAAGATAAATGATAGCTGCAATGAAGCAATACCAGTATAAAACAGCAATAGATATGGCATACACTATCATCAATGACTTTATCTTCAGTGATTTGAAGAGCTATCATGTTCTAACTAAGAGAACCATCAGAGAATTTCTAATTCAACGAAATTTTGCCTTTTTTATGTTTTTATACGCAAACTACCTCTGTGTGAAATGAATTTTTTTATATTTGTTTATACGTAAACTACTGCATGATATCTTAACAAGTAAATTGTAAAAAATTTTTAAAGTCAATTCCTACTTTTTTTCACATTGCAAGGAATCTTTTTATAAATAATTTCCATTCACTATTTTTAAGTTTAACAGGCCTGCCCATCTATGGGTAAATACATACAACTTAAATCTAAAAACCCTAAAATTAATTAATTTAAATTAATTAACTGTAATATTTGAAAAACTGTATTAATATCCAGTGTCATCCACTACAAATGCAAAAAAAATGTATTTGAACTTGAGAGGATGAATAGGAAGTATTTTATTAACGATTGAACATTTGAACAAGATATATAGGGAGAGTGTGAGCTAATAGAAGGAATTGAAAAAAATGAGATAGTGATGCCAAATACGTGTTCCGAGGGAACGAAAATGTGTTACGAAAATGATAGCAGCAATGAAGCAATACCAGCATAAAACAACAATAGTTCTGACATATACTATCGTTAATGACTTCATCTTCAGTAATTTGAAGAGCTATTCTGTTCAAACTAAGAGAACCATCAGCAAGTGCTTTCAATCGATTTTGAATTATTCACAAATTTAGCACACTCACTGTCAACTTACCGAACCGAGAGGATTCTGAGAATTAATAGTCACTGTCATTACCATTATTATCATGTACAATGGTAGAATAGCAATGTATATTTAAAGGAAATATTATAGAAAGCGTTCTCATGTCTTTAGATTAATTGGGACGCATTCTAAGATAAATGGTCAACATTTTATAGGAAAAACGCTGCAAAAAAATCATAAAATAAAAAATAATTTATGGCTAGTGGTTACGCAAAAACATTTAATAACAATTGAAGATATTCAAAAACAAAAATTTCATCCAATAGCAATCTTTTATTTCTTTTCATGCTGAATTTATTTAAAACATTAAAGATGGCATAAGCTTTAATCGTTGAAATAAGAAATATCTTAGAAAATCCAAGTAGAAAATGTAGATTTTTAATTATATAAAATAAATAAAAACTTCATTAGCATCATAATATCATAATGACGATCAATGAAAATATACGATTTCAAGTTTGGTCACATTTCCAATTTTACAAGAAATCCATTTTGAAACTTTGGCTGGACATTTTTATAGTAGATAAACTGGATTAAAAAATTATATAAAACAAATAAAAACTTCAAGTAGCTTCATAATATCATAATGTTGATCGTGGTACACGTTTATGTTTGAGTATTTGCATTTTAATTTTTTAAATAAATCTAGAAACTTTGGCTTTTTGAAGGACATTTTTTATAGAAGCAGATAAAGCTGGATTAAAAATTATATAAAATAAATAAAAACTTTATGAAGTAGCTTCATAATATCACTTAATGACGATCAAGTAGAAGAATTTGTTTCATGGTTGAATTCATTTTCTACAATTTTTTACAAGAAATCCATTCTGAAACTTTGACTGGTTACATTTTTTATAGTAGATAGCTTTGGATTAAAAAATTGTATAAAATAACTGTCGAAGCACCATTGGCTTCATAATATCTCATGACAATCAGTGAAATTTACGATTTCATGTTTGCGATTTCAATTTTTACAAGAAATCCATTCTGAAACTTTGGCTGGACATTTTTATAGTAGATAAACTGGATTAAAAAATTATATAAAATAAATAAAAACTTCGTGCTTCATAATATCATAATAACGATCAATGAAAATTTACGATTTCATGTTTGGTCACATTTCCAATTTTACAAGGAAATCCATTCTGAAACTTTGACTGGACATTTTTATAGTAGATAAACTGGATTAAAAAAATTATATAAAATAAATAAAAACTTCATTAAGCTTCATAATATCATAATGACAATCAATGAAAAATTTACGATTTCATGTTTGGTCCCATTTCCAATTTTACAAGAAATCCATTCTGAAACTTTAGCTGGACATTTTTTATAGTAGATAAACTGGATTAAAAAATTATATAAAATAAATAAAAGCTTCATTAGCTTCATAATATCATAATAACGATCAATGAAAAATTTGCGATTCATGTTTGGTCACATTTCAATTTTACAAGAAATCCATTTCACCAAACTTTGGCTGGACATTTTTTATAGTAAGATAAACTGGATTAAAAAATTATATAAAATAAATAAAAACTTCCATTAGCTTCATAATATCATAATGACAATCAATGAAAAATTTACGATTTCATGTTTGGTCACATTTCCAATTTTACAAAGGAAATCCATTCTGAAACTTTGGCTGGAGATTTTTATAGTAGATAAACTGGATTAAAAAATTGTATAAAATAAATAAAAACTTCATTAGCTTCATATCATAATAACGATCAATGAAAAATTTACGATTTCATGTTTGGTCCCATTTCCATTTTACAAGAAATCCATTCTGAAACTTTGACTGGACATTTTTTATAGTAGATAAACTGGATTAAAATTATATAAAATAAATAAAAACTTCATTAGCTCCATAATATCATAATGACGAATCAATGAAAAATTTTACGATTTCATGTTTGGTCCCATTTCCAATTTTACAAGAAATCCATTCTGGAGCTTTGGCTGGACATTTTTATAGTAGTAGATAAACTGGATTAAAAAATTATATAAAATAAATAAAAACTTCATTAGCTTCATAATATCATAATGACGAATCAATGAGAAAATTTACGATTTCATGTTTGGTCCCATTTCCAATTTTACAAGAAATCCATTTGAAACTTTGGCTGGACATTTTTTATAGTAGATAAACTGGATTAAAAAATTATATAAAATAAATAAAAACTTCATTAGCTTCATAATATCATAATGACGATCAATGAAAAATTTATTTCATGTTTGGTCCCATTTCCAATTTTACAAGAAATCCATTCTGAAACTTTGACTGGACTTTTATTTTATAGTAGATAAACTGGATTAAAAAATTATATAAAATAAATAAAAACTTCGTGGCTTCATAATATCATAATGACGATCAATGAAAAATTTACGATTTCATGTTTGGTCCCATTTCAATTTTACAAGAAATCCATTCTGAAACTTTGACTGGACATTTTTATAGTAGATAAACTGGATTAAAAAATTATATAAAATAAATAAAAACTTCATTAGCTTCATAATATCATAATGACGAATCAATGAGAAATTTACGATTTCATGTTTGAAGTCCCATTTCAATTTCACAAAAATCCATTCTGAAACTTTTGACTGGACATTTTTATAGTAGATAAACTGGATTAAAAAATTATATAAAATAAATAAAAACTTCATTAGCTTCATAATATCATAATGACGATCAATGAAAAATTACGATTTTCATGTTTGGTCCCATTTCAATTTTTACAAGAAATCCATTCTGAAACTTTCGACTGGACATTTTATAGTAGATAAACTGGATTAAAAATTATATAAAATAAATAAAAACTTCATTAGCTCCATATCATAATGACGAATCAGTGAAAAATTTACGATTTCATGTTTGGTCCCATTTCAATTTTACAAAAATCCATTCTGAAACTTTGACTGGACATTTTATAGTAGATAAACTGGATTAAAAAATTATATAAAATAAATAAAAACTTCATTAGCTTCATAATATCATAATGACGAATCAATGAAAAATTTACGATTTCATGTTTGGTCCCATTTCCAATTTACAAGAAATCCATTCTGAAACTTTGGCTGGACATTTTTACTATGGCAAAGATAAACTGGAAAACTATACAAAATTTCAAGTAATGAAATGAGTTCTAAACATAAAGTTAAGAGATGAAATTACAAAGAAATGAAAGAAAAATTGAAGATTGTATCTCTATTAAAAAATATGAATTATTTATTAAAGTAAAAAAAAAAAAGGCTAATAATATTACATCAGGCAAGTAAAATTATTTTTGTCCTTGGTAGAAAAAAAATAAGAACCATAAAACCCTCTATTCGTTATTTTTATGTGCATATTCAATAAGCAATACGTAA